>CM059999.1:39495475-39693555 GCA_030463065.1 Aphidoletes aphidimyza
TATTCAAATAGGATAACATTGACAAACGTTTGTTATGATGATTTTTTGCCATTTGAAATGCATTCCAGCAATTTATTTCTTACAGAGAGTGTCCAAACATTTGTTTACGAACATTTGAATATGAACAAAATCAAAATCGTCATTTGATTGACATCAATGTGCATAAATCAATTATATTATGAGCTGCTTCTGTGGGGCTCAGATCGGGTCTGTAGGAACAATATCAAACGGGATTATCGACCACCAAACAATCTATTTGTCCATTTATCGTATACTTTTGCCACATTTTACATGCTATCTACGATATTCTAAGGCAAAATGATTGTTTCAAGTTTGGCATTTGATTCTGATATTGCTTAAGGACTTCATTTTACTGCAGGCAAAAAGAAAGAAAAAGTCATGTAAGAACCTCGAGTTTGAAATGTGACGCGAGCTTAAGCCCAAAAGCTACTCATATGAAGTGAAGTAATTTTTGTAGTGTGACATTTCGCCGCCAGTTGCTTGATTGCATGTCACAAGACACAGCACAGAGCACACATACTGATTCATTCATCGGTGGCTGACGATTGCATCATTCGGTTTTCTCATTCGCATTCTCATTTGACAGAAACCAAAGTTGTGTGTCAACCATTTATCCACATTTCTGAAGCTAACAAGAAATTGGAAAAAATCCAGTCCAAAATTACATTTGTTTATCCTGAAACTGAGTGAAATCAATTTTGACTTTGAAATCAGCCACTTTACTTGAGGTAAGACACTTTTGTGTGCTCGAAATCTATTTATTGATATTCAATTCTAAAAAATCACAAAAGTCATTTCGATTATTGCAATTGAAAACGTGAATTGATTTACGATTCCAACCTCACATTCGACACACCACGTTTTCGGATCAAAAAAACATCCGAACATTAACACATTAATAAGTACGTTTGCATAGCATATATTGTTTGTTGAATTGTTTTGATATTCACAGATAAGAATGTCATCATATGATTGGAAACGAGAACTGAAGAAAATGCTGAATGAACTTGAGCGTCAAGCCGCATTTTCACTGAGGGAAATCGGTCGATGCTTCAAACAGTCGGGAGGACAGTTCAATGAAGAATTTCGACAAATGTTCCTGCAAGTGTCGAACGATAGGTATTCATCGATTCATTCATCAAGTTTTTCTCATTTTCTCATCAGAACGGTCAGTTTAAATCACATTCAATGATTGTCATTTCTCTTAGATTGGCGACAACTTATTCAACGATTCGAATGGAATTTTTGGATTTGAATCAAGATGCACCGACTGAAAACCAAAGACGAGGTCAAACTTCTGTCCATGCATCAACGAGCTCGTCTGCAAACATCTTTAATGTGGCGCCGAACAACAGCAATAACGCCATCGACATCCATATCTTGGACTTGGGTATGTATTCGATTGATCTCACCTCTCAAATTCACATAACATCATTGGATTGCGTATCTTAACGAGATATTTTCCTTTTCATTATTCCAATTAATGATCTGGGACAGTCAAAAACGAAACTATACATTCAGCCGAAGGTTCCTCGAATGGTAATGATAGATCAATCGGTTTACATGCTGAGACCGATTCATTGTTGTTCATGAATAGAGTCAAAGATGACCTGGATGCAGTGGTTGAAGTATTCGATTCGAGCGACGAGGAAAACATTGAAGGATCGAAGAGAAGTGAACGAGAGAAAGGTGATTATGTGAATGGCGAAAATAGCAACGAAAACCAATCCGATGGTTTGATGCATCAAAACAATGACGAGGGAACGTTTGATGTGGATTTCATCAAAGTAGAAAAACAGGAAGTGATCGATGAAGACATTCCGATTAGAAGATTCGACCCAAGGGGCGATTCGACGAATGATGGATCCGAATCTGTTGATGTTGATGACCATGACACGAACGGTAATGATGCAGAATCGGCTTTGGCTTCAATGCAAAACAAGAAGACAGTAGAAACAAGCAGTGCACCAGCTCAGAAACCATCCAACTCGGAGATGAAGAAGGGATTTAAGTGTCAACAATGTAAATATGTTGCAACGCAAAAAGGAAACCTCAATGTTCATATGCGAACGCATACTGGCGAGAGACCATTTCGATGCAGCCGTTGCTTCAAGCGCTTCGCACGTTCGTATAGCCTAAAAGTACATTTGAAGGCGCATAAAAATGAATTTCCATTCCATTGCCCGAAGTGTTTCAAGGGGTTTATGCAGGAGAATCAAGGGGATTCCCACGAACGTATCTGTAAGATAAGACAATATGAATGTCATCTCTACAAGAAATATGTAACTTTGTGTAAACGTCATTTGGAAGAACACATGCGAATTCATACGGGAGAAAAGCCGTTCCGCTGCCAAATATGCATGATGCGTTTCACACTAAAAAATAATCTTAAAAGACATTTGGACACCGTCCACAACAAAAACAATCAATGAGCTTACAATATTTTGCAATTCAATCTCCCGATTTAATAAACTTCAGAAGTAGAAAAAAACATTTTTTGAATAAACCAGAACTCCTATCAATCTCAATTTCTCTATTGATGTTTTAAATGAAATAAATAAATAAAATTGAAATTGAAGTTGAAGACTCATTTGTCAATGAATTTTGTTCAATAAATGTCAAAAGCAAAGTAACTTTACCTCACATGAAATGTGATTAGAAAAAGTATTGGTTTTGTCTTGATAACTCAACTCCACTGCGATTGTGTAAATGACCTCTGATCGGATTTAAATTTTGAATTATGACCATAGACACCACACCCACAAAACAGAATGTCTTCTTAATGTCATCCAAAATGAAGCATCAATAAATAGTGACGCAATTATAGCGCCAATATCTAAAATTTAGATGACGTAGATCGAAATTCGGATGAAATTGTTATTGAATTTCGAATAAATACAACGATCATCCTCATTTCAGACGTCATTTAGTGGTTATATTTTGTGTGTGCATATCACATATTTGATTATATAATAATTGTTGATTCTTGAACCATTTGAAATATTTTCATTGCTCATGGTATAAAAGTATGGTTAACTAGAAATATTACAAAAATTATCACTTTATGCGTATAAGTTAGAAAAGCTAAAAGAAACTAAACTCTACCTCCTTTTGTTTTCTAGCCAATAATCTTTGTGCTTGTGCTTGTGCTTATGCTTTTCAGATATGATGAATTCCGAGGCCTCGGATTATTCCTCTTGTTTTATTTTCTCCGATGAACTCTATGATGACATCTGATCCAGGTAATTGAACTTTCTTCTTCAAATCAAGAACCAAATGAAATCCCGGTTTGGTTAAAATCGTGTTCGATAATGCTATTTCGGAAATTTTCGAAGAAGGAAATATGACATTTTTGTCACTATAAATAGCTTTGATGGTGCCACGATATTTTTCATAAATGGTGATTTCAAGTGATAGGCGCTCAAAATATATCGCCGAGCACTTTAATACACCAAGCAAAATTGGTTGATTTGTTGTGAATGTGGTTATTTCAACGACTTTTAAAAACAAACTTCGGCAGCTCCTTCCAAATTGAAGCCGATTACAAGCGAACCAATGCGGAACTTGACGATGGTCTTTTTTGAATATTTTCGGTTGAAAATCATTGAATCTGATCATTTCAATAATTTCTTGATATTCATCGCTTGAAAATAGTTTTCCATATGATGTCGTCAAATCCATAAACTCCTCTAGCGTCATCGATCCGAATCGAATCTCGTAAAATAATAATAATATACCCTCCCCCTAAGTGCCCTCCAAAGCCCTCAAATCGACGTTAGAAGGAAAAAACCCCGATTTTTTTACTAGAAAACCCACACTTTGAGGGACAAGGAGGGCTTGGGGCAAAAAATCAACGACGCCATTCGATTGTCCTCAAAAAGTTTCCCTTAGGATGTGAAAGTTTCAGAAGTCCACATAAACTCCCTAGCCCTGAAAAAAATGTCTGAAAAAATTGGAATATTTTGCTCTGAAAATGGCAAATCATTCGATTTATTTGAATGGTTTAACCTTGGGTTTTATTTAACATTGCTTCGAGTGATTCATATTTCGATAGAATCAACGGATATAAGATATCAATTGTAAAAACTCATACTTTACACGACTTGTTTTCCAAAAGAAATGCAAGCGATTACTCTCAAAAGCGATTCGACTATTTCCAAATAATTTCTAGCCATTTGGTTATCTCATCATGGAAATAGAGAACCAAAAATAAAAGGTGTGCGATAGAAAAATTAGTTCCCTTTTGAAACAAACATCTACTGCCTACAACAAGCATTCAAACATTTCAACACTTTTATTTATCAGCTCACAATTTGAATGATGTCCTGGTGTGAGTTCCCCGTTCAAAAAAGAAATAATAAATGTACTTTAAATCAAAATTTTCGGGACTGTTTAACATGGACGTATCGTTATACATTTAAATCTCTATTGTTGTCCACTTCGGTTAATAATTTAGTTCAAAACAACAAGAACAACACAATTTATTTTGGAGGGGTTTGAAATCAATTGGAATTGACAATTCTATTCGTTTTCATCTTTTGAAAGGTAAAGGTCAGCTATGAGTTTAAAATAAATCCTCTTGTGTGCTCGCACTGGGTAATCTTTCATCGGATAGCCATGATATGACCTATGCGGATGCATCTCGTCCGAGCCAAAGGATTACCGTTTTATGACTTGGTAATATGTGTCTAACACATGTGTCTCCATTAAGGATTAACCGCTAATTCTGTGCCAATTTTGGCACAATGTGAGTATGGATGCGTTGCTTGCGTTGCATGCATTGCTCGCTCAGGTGTCATCATCTTCATAAAATATATGTTCTTTATTATAATGCTCAAGAATGTAAAGATACAAAAGTCATTAGTGCCCTGATCACGATAATTGAGAAATTTATTTGGGTAATTTTTTAAGAAATACTAGCTTACGTCGTAGGAACAATTCAAAAATACTCGTTTGATCCATAAATCGAAGCATTTAGAGCTCATTCACCGAATCTCTTTATAAAGCTACAATAATCCGCTTTCCACACAAAATATGCATTTTGTCCCAGTTTTAACAGTGGCTTATAGTTTTTGTACATTAGCAACGACTCACAACGTCTGTGCCGAATGTACGAAAAAAAGGACTATGATAGAATTTTGGTAAAAATTTAGCAACAAATATTGTAGCGCACCAAAAAATACACTTTTCACAATAAAGTTGAAGTGAAATGTCGTTTCACTACAAGATTTTATATTCATTTGAAAAACTTGTGATGCTAAATAAGCATTTGTACACATGAAACTTCACAAATTTCTCAAATGAATATAAAATCTTGTGGTAAAACAACACTTCACAACAACTTTAATGTGAAAACACTGCAAATATTTTCTCAGAGTTCGTGGAATAACGTTAGAGTGTAGCTTGAGACAAGACTAGACGAAAGCCGTCGTTAAAATGCATTTTTTTGCAACAAATTTTTTTTTTACCTTACAATGGGTTGATTTTTTAGATAAATCTTTCACTTGTCGATGGGTCAAAATCATTAAAATGAAAAGATAACAGAAAATCCTTCATTTATTTACATCTTGGATTTCTAGTGACTGCTAATGACGGTTAACTAAGTAATGAGATTAACAACTCTGTATCATAAAAAAACCGATTTAACGATTTAATTCGGCCTAATTAGCTTCTATGTGTTTTCAATTGTTAAAAGTTTGAACAGATCTTTTGACCTGTTGACAATCTACATTCACACCATCAAGCATCACAAAACTGTCACTAATTGCATTGTACCAAAGAGAAGAGGATATAAAAGGCCATATGCTGACATATTGCATTCAGTTTGTGATTCCAAGTCGATGCGTTCAGTTGGTTTTTTAAATAAATTCAAAATAGCAAATAATAAAGTGAATTTATTTTCAATAGTAATTGTGCCTTAATTGAAACATATTTCCTCATCGAAACATTTGAACAAAATCAACTGTTTGGTTTTTACGCTTAAAGGTGTTTGTGAGAGTGATTTTGCGAAGGTGTTGACAAAAATCGGCCGAAAATTCTGTGAAAATATAGTCAAGTGATTGAAAAAAAACAAAGAGAACGCAATGAGTAAGATGTCAAAGAATAAATTTAATCTAACATTGCCACCTGGATCGGTGGATGCAGCCCCAATCGTTCCAACGCCACCATTCAAAACACCATCTGGTATCGAGTAAGTTTCATGTTATTTTTTTTTCTCCATGATGTCATTTTTGAAGCGAATCCATTGATTTTTGTGTTAACATTTTGCTTCCTCTTTTTGATTAATTCAACAGTGGTTCGAATTTGATGAATCAATCAAGCAACAGTATTGAAACAATGACGCAAACACTTGACGAATTAAATGTTGATGAGCGTGCATCGAATCGTATTAAAATTTTCTTAAGCCAAAAAGAGCAAATGGGCGAAATTCGTGACGAAGATTTAGAGAAATTGGGTGAATTGGGCTCGGGCAATGGTGGTGTTGTAATGAAAGTGCGTCACATCCCAACACAATTGATAATGGCACGCAAAATGATACGTTTGGAACTAAAACCACTGGTTAAAAAGCAAATTATCCGTGAATTGAAGGTGTTACATGATTGCAATTGTCCACATATCGTTGGTTTTTATGGGGCATTTCAAACGGATGGTGATATCAGCATTTGTATGGAATACATGGATGGTGGTTCATTGGATTTGATTTTAAAACGGGCTGGACGCATACGCGAACCGATTCTTGGTCAAATTACACTTGCCGTTCTAAAAGGATTGAGCTATTTACGCGATAAACATGCGATTATGCATCGTGATGTCAAACCCAGCAACATCCTAGTGAATAGCAGCGGTGAAATTAAAATCTGTGATTTTGGTGTTTCGGGACAATTGATTGATTCGATGGCTAATTCATTTGTTGGCACAAGAAGCTACATGTCGGTAGGTTTCAACACATTTTGATCTTTATATTTTTGGATTTTTTTGCGTTTTTTAAACTAAAAGTGACATGAAATTTAAAAAACTTCTTTTTTTCCCTCTTCTTTCAGCCGGAACGTTTAGAAGGTGATCATTATTCGGTGCAATCGGATATTTGGTCATTGGGTTTGTCACTCATTGAAATGGCCATTGGTGTTTATCCAATTCCACCGCCAGATCCACGAATTTTAGCACAAATACTCAGTGAAAATACCAATCAACCGCCACCCGAACCAAAACTGATGGCCATTTTTGATTTACTTGAATATATCATCAATCAACCACCGCCGCGATTGGAACATCGAACATTTAGCCCCGAATTTACCGATTTCATTGATAAATGCTTGAAAAAAGATCCAAATGAACGGGCCGATCTTAAGACTCTATTGGTATGTTTTGACCGTATGTTTCGGTCGTATTACCTCTATTCAATCCATTGATTCAATTTTAAATAACATTTTAACTCTTTTATTTGCCACAGGAACATCCATGGATTAAAAAATACGAGCATGAAGCGGTCGATATCGCTGGTTGGGTGTGCAGCACAATGAATTTGCCACCATCAACACCAAACTAGTTTAGCAAATCAATTCGATTCGATGGCCAACGCAAACCTTTAAATAAAAATTCACTCTTTTTTTAATGCAGGAGATTTTTCACTGATTGACAATTGTATTAATTATTTAATGTATCACAAGACATAATTATGTTTTAAAGAAATTTAAATATAAACGTCGAAACCAATAATTTGATTCGGTATTTTTTATTTTATCAATCTTCATCGATGTAGTCAATGTTTATCTTCAACCCCGAATCAAATTATCTAGAGAAAGAGATGTAACATTTTAATTACCTAATCCATCTCAGAATCATCTTGTGACAACCGTCTTTTCATTACTCAATTAAAAAAAAAGTGTTCAAGCGGACGAACAAAAATTGGACCCATAAATTCATGTCAAAAGAACAACAGTTTTATGAATTTATTTCAATTCAAATTCTATCGATCTATTCTTCGAAAAAGAAGTGTCCACGTATTCCAAGCGGCGAGATTTGTCCGAAATCCGTTACGAGACTGAAAATTTAAAAAAAAAATTATTTATATCAATGCAAGTCATCGGAGAAAAAGTGTTAGGCCATAACAAAGGATGGTTTGATCTACATTCCAAAAAAGTTCCATTTTAAAACTTTCAAATTTGATATCAATTGATTAACCAATCGAAAAATCTATGATTTCTCACTTAACTCTTGCACCTGTAACGAGACATCATTACTCTGATATTCAAAATGGGCGCATTTGGCCACTTCTTTCGGCTGCATTACAGGATCTCAGGTTAATGAATGTGATTTAATGCGCTAAATAATATAAAAATGTATTTACGGAAACATTGTTCGTGAAAACATGTGCTTTAATGGGATTTACTTCAGAGAAAGTCCCAAAAAGAAGAAGAGGTCATTCCGTTTCATTTGGTCACAGGATATTCTGTTGTGAAAATAAGCTATAATGGTGTAGCCGTTTTGGAGCGACCTTTGTTAGCGTTACCAAAATGGTCTTTAGCAATCTTTGTACGAAACGATTTACACCATCGAATAGTTGAAACCAAAAATAGGAACATTTTGTCATTTTTAAATTGAATTTTATTTTCAACAGTGTCAAGAGATATGATTTAAAAGAATGCGCTCATTTTCAATCAGAAAATGTGGCGAAATGACGTAACAAAACGCAATGCGACAGCCAATCCGCCACCAACGTCACTCTGCTACACTTTGGATTTTCATTGAACACACCACATTTGTTTCATTTGACAGCGCGACCACAATTGCGTCTCTATCGAACACAAAGTTGATTAAGGTTCAGTTTAACAAGCGGTAAGATAATTGGATTTCCTTTATTTCAATGCGAATTCAAGTACTTTTGATTGCATTTCTTTTGGGAGGAAAGCATAATATGATCGATGATCGACAAATTATTAGCAATAAATTTAATTGAATGAAAATATTCCACATTTTGAAGTGTGAATTTAGCTCACGTCAAGTGGCCAAAATGTGTTCACAGAAATGTGCCAGAATCTAACCTCACTTATAACAATTCTTATTCTGATTTACGAATTCATTTTGGATATCTCAATCTTTGTTCTTATGCCATTCGTTCCACAGTTTAAAAAGTAATGAAATGGCATCGAATGATTTGGAACGGGTAATGGATGACATGCTTGCGGGCTTTGAACGTCAGGCGAGGTTTTCGTTGAACAAAATCGATCAATGCTTTGAGCGGTCGGGCCAGTCACTCAACGAGGAATTCAGGAAACATTTTCTGCAAATCTCAAACGAAAGGTACCAAAATCATCTGCTTTCGTATGTTTTATTAGAAATTTTGAGAATGAATTGAAGCTCATTGTCTAAAACGTAATGGAACAACATGAAGAAAGTACCACAGCCACGGGTCATGCTGATGTTTCTCTTTCTATTTTCTACTTACCCTTTCAATATCTGCCACTTGAAACGGTGCATTTTTTAAATCAAAATATCATAGACTGGCAACGACCTATACCAAGGTTCAAATTAACCTTCAGTGGAGGAAAGAGTTGCGTGGTTTTGTCCATGAATCATCTGCTCTAAGTGTTAATAGTTCGGAAAACTCAGAACCAGTTCCAAACGACACGAGCACATTGATTTCTGGTAAGTCTTCAACTGACTCATTTTCGTGTAATTTGGCCAATTCTGTTCGATTTGTTTACTCTTATTTGTTATTCCAGTGAAAACGGAAAGCAACGTAGTTGAAATCATCGACACGAGTGACGAAGAAGACGCCGTTGAAGCAAATGTCGTACGCCCTCGAGAAACTAGAGCTAAGACGGTCGAAACTGATCCGAAGAATGGTGTCAATTCAAGTACAAATGAAAATGAATTGCAAATGGCCAGTAATCGCGATGGAAGTGTTGATGAGCTCAACATCAAAGTTGAGAAGCAGGAAGTGATCGATGAAGACATTCCGATTAGAACCTTCGACCCAAGGAGCGATTCGACGAATGATGAATCCGGACCGTTTGATGTTGCCGTTGATGACGATGACACAACTGGGAATGGTGCAGAATCTGCTTTGGCTTCGACGCAAACCGAGATGGCGACTGAAACGAGCAGTGCACCAGCTCAGAAACCATCCACCTCGAAGGTGAAGAATGGATTCAAGTGTCAACACTGTAAATATGTTGCCATTCATAGAGGAAACCTCAATCAGCATATGCGAACGCATACCGGCGAGAGGCCATATCGATGTAGCCGTTGCTTCAAGCGCTTCACAATATCGTCTCACCTCAATACACATATGAAGATGCATAAAAATGAATTTCCATTCCATTGCCGGAAGTGTTTTAAGGGGTTTTTGCAGGAGAATCAAAAGGATTCCCACGAAAGTTTCTGTAAACAACGACGATATGAATGTCATCTCTGCACGAAATTTGTCACTTTTAATAAACGTATTTTGGAAACACATATGCGAACTCATACGGGAGAAAAGCCGTTCCGCTGCGAGATATGCATGAAGCGTTTCACACAAAAAAATCATCTTAAAACACATTTGGACACCATCCACAACAGAAACAATCAATGAGCTTACAAGAATTTACCATTCAATTTCCCGATTTATTAAATTTTGGAAAATCTAAAAATACATTTTTGAACAATGCAAAATGCAATAGGAACTAATCCTATCAATCTCTTTTACTCTATTGATGTTTTGAATAATATAAATAAAATTGAAATTGAAATTGAAGATTTTCTTATTCATTTCGTTTACTTTACAACAGCTATTCTGGAATCATTCAGTAACATTTGTACAAAATCTGTTGAATGTAACATTAATGTAAGTGCTCAAATTGAGTTGATAACAATTCAAATGGATAAAATAAACTGCGGATACTTACAAAAATGCATTCATATGCAGAGATGATCAAACTTCATCTCTCAAAACAAGCGTTCGCAAAAGTATAGCTTAGCAGCAAGCATATCGTATGCTCGGCATAATATGCTTGCATATCGATATACTGCGTTCTCTACGACGCGAACGCAACGATTAGGTTGTGTGTTTTTATTGTTTGGTTCTTAGTGAATCATCAGTTCAGTATGTGTGTGTGCGTCGATACTGTGCATACCAATCCATTACTTTCGCGTCGTAGCGAACGCAGCATACGATATGCTTGCTGCTAAGCTATACTTTTGCGAACGCTTTTCTCAAAATGTACTACATGTGAAAACAACACGGTAAACTTGCATTAGAATTTGACGATTTATTGAATATTCTTTGAGTTTTTACAAATGTAAATATCTGTGATGCCTTTAGCATTGTCCGAGTAATGCATTTCGATATCAATCAATGACCGTTGCTCAGTTTCAGGCAAAATAAAAGTCATCACAATGAATCTACAGCGAAAAATAAATTTCACAATTTAATCACACGTTATCACCAATTCGTTCGCTTTGTCAAATAACAGATAAGAGCTCAAGAGGACGCCAAAATTACCCGATAAAAGTGATGATTCCATAAAAGAGGCAAGCGCCGGGTAGCGATAACCATATCTCAATGCTGTAGTAGATTTTTGTTGAAATTGCTGTAAATACGTATTGCAGTGCGGTTACAATGCCGCAAAGAAATGCGCGTGATCTGAAAAGAAGACCATACAATTTCTTCGTCGTTGCCAACGTCAAATCACATAGGAACTTGGACTTAAATTCTTGGAATAAAATTGGAACTTACTTAAATGGGAACACTTCGCTATTGTAAAAACTCGGAATGCCATAGATCAATTTAGTGGTAAAACACATGACAAACACCAGGTCAATGGCAAAATAACTGTATTTGCCGGCAGCTTTTTGAACAGCCTCATATTGGTTGAAATGGTATTTTTGGAATGAGGTCCATCCCGATGGCAAGAAAATGAATCCATAAATGCCTTCGAGAAATACCAACAAAATTAACTTCAAACATTTTCAACGGGGTTTTTGAAAATAATAGTTAAACTAATAGAGCCTTACTCAGTCCAAATGAGCACATCGTGACAATCATGGTCGATGTAAGATAAATCTTTCGACGGCCAACCATTTTAATAATCAATGTCAATAGGAAACTTGCTGCGATGCCAAGTGATGCGCTTATCACCGTAACTAAACTGACATTTATTGGTGAGCCCAACCCTTTCAACACTTGAATGATATACGGCTGCCAAATGGTGATCAATGTAAATTGACCAAACAAACTGAGACTGGCGCAGAGAATGAACGGCTTTAGATTTCGCTTTCGCATTAATTCTTTGATTTTGTCCAAAAATGTTGTCGAATGATTGCATTTAATCGATTGCTTAGAACAAGTGACGCAATCATTTGATATATTCCGGAAGTGTTGAAGCTCAGTGAATTCTTTGTGGATGGTCTGCGGTGTGACCCATCCGCGTAACCATTGCAACGATGTTTGGGCGTCTTTTGAGCGATCTTTTGATAGAAGCCAAAATGGTGACTCCGGAATCTGAAACCGAACAACCGAAGTTAGCATTTCAGCTTTGGATATTCCACTTGTATTTATCACGACCACTATAAGGACCTAAATCCACGCTTAGGTGCTGGACTCTAGGTTATTACCATCGAAACAGCAATCAAGCAACTAATTGGAAATATGGCACAGATCAATGAAACTTGTCGCCACGATAGTAACGCTCCGGTGCCCAAAACGACAAAACCACCAAAATTGAATGATGAACTTCCAATCGCTGCCATTATGCCACGAAATTTTGGTTCACTTAAAATACAATTTAAACTGAAACTTATCATTTGATCATTTGAAGGTATTTCAATGTCTTCAAATTAAATTGGACGTTCACAATGTGAAAATCGTATGAAATACACGAAAATACCTGATTTCACTGACATATGTTAATGCTGGAGCCTCTTTTAGGCCCATACAAAATCCAATCACAATGAATCCAAAACAAATCACCGAAAAAGATTGTGCAAAACCCAACAGTGTCCAAGCAAACAGAAGAGGTATGGTGATCAACATGATGGCTTTCCGTCGACCAATTCTATTACAAACTGGACCACTGATCAAACTTCCAATTGGATGCGCAATATGAGCAAAACTCGCTGTAAACATCGAGTAAACATATTTTGATGCAAACAACAATCGTTTCAACTCCCGAATTAGCACACTCTACAAAAAAAAACTCACACAGCCACGATGTTTCAGCTGCTGTTACGTGGACAGTTTCGTCTGGATTTAATTCGCGATTCAATCCGATTAAAGAAGGGATCACAATTGATGGAAATGACATAAATTCGCCCAAATTTAAAATGATTAAATTCTTTGCCATCGCTGCTAACACCTGTGGTTGAGATGAAATTTAAAGAGAATCTTTTAGTAGGAATGAATGTAATGAACAATTGTTTACCTGGGGTAGAACACGACGAAAGGTGCTAATTTTTTGAATTTCATCCGCATTTATTTCGATATTTTGCATTCTGGTTGCTTTGGATGGAATTCCGTTCATTTTGGTTCTATTCAAATGACTTTAATAGAAATCGATTGGAAACAGAAAATTGAATATGATTTCGTTGCCGTGTCACAGGCAAATGTGATCAGCAACGGTTTGATTGATTACACCATCCAATTCGATATTTGGCTATAGCCGAAGAAGAGCCAATGATTCTTTGTTTCGATCAAAAATCGATGTGATTTATTCGCTGATAGCAAAAGTACAGCAAAAGTGTTATAAATTTGACCGACAATAAAATTGAATTGTTTTATTGGATCGTTCAATGATTTTTGAATTGGTAATTTTATTGAAGCGGTCTCGACAAAGAATCGAATGACGAAACATATTTCGACTGCAATAAGGTTATTGACACAGTTTGTTTTTTGGATTTCCCTCAAGGTTTTCTGTATATAGAGCTCTGAATGCATCTTTTGTTCGGTTTTGTGTCTGAATGATCATGAGAATCGATCAAATATTGTTTGCCATCATTAACCACTTGCATTTCACTTTTCTTTGTTTTTATATTTTGATTCTCTAGCTAACCTTTGGTCACTCCCCAGGCTCTCATCCAGGGATCAAAAAAGTAAGGCATGACTCCTAGCATGACTCTCATATCGATATCAATATTTTGGCATTCCTGAGGTTATCTGGGTGAGACATCAATATAAAACAGATATAAATAAATATGTGAGGTGCAATTCGACTACAGACAATTTTGATAAGAAACTCGTATCTTGACCATGGAAAATATTTTCAAACAATTCGTTAAAATTTCAAACTACAGCTCTCGACTGATATTATGTTGAATGCGTTAACAATGAAAGCATGTTCAGCAAAGTTACACTCAGTTTCAATGTCGTGTTCGTGAGACAAAGGAGACGTAGTTCTATCCCGAAATATTTCATCACGAACCTTGTTAGAGGTATCAAAATGGTCATCAGCAATCTTTGTATGGAACGATTTACATCATCGAATAATTGACACCAAAAATAGGAACATTTTGGCATTTTATAATTGAATTTTATTTTCAACAGCGTCAAGAGATGTGATTTAATGCGAAATGTATGCGCTCATTTTCAATCAGGAAATGTGGCGAAATGACGTAACAAAAAGCAATGCGACAGCCAATCCGCCACCAATGTCACTCTGCTACACATTGGATTTTCATTGATTGCATCATTTTTGTTTCATTTGACAGCGCGACCACAATTGCGTCTCTATCGAACACAAAGTTGATTAAGGTTCAATTTAACAAAAGGTAAGATAAGTGAATTTCCTTTATTTCAATGCGAATTCAAGTACTTTTGATTGCATTTCTTTTGGGTGGTGATCGACAAATTATGAGCAATTGAATGAAAATATTCCACATTTTGAAGTGTGAATTTAGCTCACGTCAAGTGGCCAAAATGTGTTCACAGAAATGTGCCAGAATCTAACCTCACTTATAACAATTCTTATTCTAATTTACGAAATGGATTCGTATTTTGGATATTTCATTTTTGGTGTTTCGTGCTACAGTTTTGAAAATGGGATCGACAGATTTGGAACGGGTAATAGACGAGATGCTTGCCGGCTTTGATCATCAGGCGACGTTTTCATTGAACAAAATCGATCAATGCTTTGAGCGTTCGGGTCAGTCGCTCAACGAGGAATTCAGGAAACATTTTCTGCAAATCTCAAACGAAAGGTACCAAAGTCATCTGTTTTTGCATGTTTTATTTGCAGTTTTGAGAATAAATTAGAGCTCATTGTCGAATACGCAGTAGAACAGCATGAAGAAAGTATCACAGCCATGATTCATGTCTCACGAAGCTCTTCGTCGGAATATTCGTCATGATGTTTCTCTTTCCGTTTTCTACTCACACTTTTGTTTTCTGACACAGACATTTTTGGATTTCTTAATCGGTATCACAGGTTGGCAACAAGCTATACCAAGGTTCAAATGAATCTTCAGTGGAGCAAAGAGGTGCGGATCGAAAGTAAAGAAAACCAAGCTCAAAGTCGTCATTCTGTTCATGAATCATCGGTTCAAGGTGCAAATAGTTTGGAAAATGCAGAATCAGTTCCAAATGACACGAGCACATTGATTTCCGGTAAGCCTTTAATCGACTCAAATCTGTGCGATTTGTTTACTCTTATCTGTGATTCCAGTGAAAAAGGAAAGCTCCGTAGTTGAAATCATCGATACGAGTGACGAAGAAGACGCCGTTGAAGCAAATGTCGTACGCTCTCGAGAAACTAAAGCTAGAACGATCGAAATTGATCCGAAGAATGGTGTCAATTCAAGTACAAAAGCAAATGAATTGGCCAGTAATCGTGATGGAAGTATTGATGAGCTCAACATCAAAGTAGAAAAGCAGGAAGTGATCGATGAAGACATTCCGATTAGAATGTTCGACCCAAGGAGCGATTCGACGAATGATGAATCCGAACCTGTTGATGTTGATGACGAAGACGACGACAGAAACGGGAATGGTGCAGAATCTGCTTTGGCTTCGACGCAAACCGAGATGGCGACTGAAACGAGCAGTTCATCAGCTCAGAAACCATCCACTTCGAAGGTGAAGAAGGGATTCAAGTGTCAACACTGTAAATATGTTGCCATTCATAGAGGAAACCTCAAAACGCATTTGCGAACGCACACCGGCGAGAGGCCATATCGATGTAGCTGTTGCTTCAAGCGCTTCGCACGTTCGGATATCCTAAAAGTACATATGAAGATGCATAAAAATGAATTTCCATTCCATTGCCCGAAGTGTTTTCAGGGGTTTTTGCAGGAGAATCAGAAGGATTCCCACGAAAGTGTTTGTAAACAACGACGATATAAATGTCATCTCTGCAAGAAATATGTAACTTTGTGTAAACGTCATTTGGAAGAACACATGCGAACTCATACGGGAGAAAAGCCATTCCGCTGCGAAATATGCATGAAGTGTTTCGCACTAAAAGGAAATCTTAAAGTTCACTTGGACACCGTCCACAACAGAAACAATCAATAAGCATACAAGAATTTACCATTCAATTTTC
This sequence comes from Aphidoletes aphidimyza, assembly GCA_030463065.1. Taxonomy (NCBI): domain Eukaryota; kingdom Metazoa; phylum Arthropoda; class Insecta; order Diptera; family Cecidomyiidae; genus Aphidoletes; species Aphidoletes aphidimyza. The sequence goes on from CM059999.1 coordinate 39,512,011, forward strand.
CGATTAATTAAATTTTAGAAAATAAACAAACACATTTTTGAACAATGCAAAATGCAATCCTAACCTAATAAGAAATAAATTGAAAGTTGAAATTGTACATTTTCTTAGTCATTGCGTTTTTTTACAACAGCTATTCGGAAATCATTCAGGGAAATTGAGCTTTGGTGACATTTGAACGAAATCTGATGATTTGAACATGATTGTAAGTACTCAAATTGATTTGTTAACAATTCAATCCGAATTGATCTGTTAAAGTGCTCCAAAAGCAAATTCGGATTGATTAAAAAAGTAGACGCATTTTAAAAATGATCGATTCAACAATAAAATATAAATTGTGGATACTTACAAAAATGTATTCATATGCAGAGACGATTTTCATCTCCCAAAATGTACTATACATTTAAAAACAACATAGTAAACTTGCATTACCAATTTCACAAGCATTCTTTATTCTTCATCTTCAGCCCAAATTAAAGTGAAGGTCTAAAGAGTGGTCTTCAGTCTTCAGCTCGACAAATCGGTATTTTATCTTGTGTAGAAAAAAAAAATCCAGTCTTACTCCCATCCCTTACACTTCACATTACTTAGAACCTATGAATAGCGGATCGCCCCAAAGTTCATTTATTGGGTGGTTTTACTGTAGTTCGACGTCTAATGCAAGAATAATGTGCTCAGTGAACACTGCTCACGCTACTGCAGTTTCGAATTAACCAATTTTATTCAGAATACCTCTTAATCTGTCCACAAATTAGTTGAACAAATAAAATTATTTTGAATAAATTTTAAAGGATATCATTTTCTCTTCCTCTCCACCTTCCTCTTAGAAGAAGCTTTATCACTAGAGCATCTTAAATCAGTGTAAAAAATGTTTGTTTCAATAGAATCTGAGCTAATGGCAAAATGAGTAGCATACAATTCAACATATGGTGCAGCAGAGCTCTCGAGAACTCAGTTACTAATCTCAATACATTCCGATCACATCATTTATTTAGCCACATTAGAATGTTTACAAATGTCAATATCAGTAATGCCTTTCGAGTTATCTGAATAATGTAATTCGATGTCTTCAAGTGAACGTTGTTCAGTTTCCGGTAAAATAAAATACATCACAAATATTCTGAAACACAAAATCCCAATCAACACTTCATAATGTCCTTAATCCAAATTGTATTTGAAAACTTCAAAAAAATACCCAATAAAACTGATGATTCCATAAAATAGGATGGCTCCAGGTAGCGTAAGCAGTGTTTCAATATTATAATACGTCTTCGTTGCAATTGATGCCAAAATATATTGATTAGCCGTAGCAATTCCACAAAGAAATGAACGTGATCTAAAAAAAATCCAATCATAAAATGTAGAAAAATATTTTCAAATCAAATTAAACTCAATTTACTTGAATGGAAACACTTCGCTGGAAAACATATGCCTAAAATCGTGAGAAATGATTTAAAAAAAAAATGATCAAATTTCATGAGTGAAAAATCAAAGTTTAAGAGGAAATTCAACAACAAAAAGAAAATCATGTACGGTAATCCAGTGACGCCAATTTTGGTGGCAAATTGCATGGTTAAAATTAAACCCAATGCCAAATAGCTGTAATTGCCAACAACACCACGGATGTATTCATATTTATCGGCTGATTCATACGGATATTTGCGAAATGATGTCCAATCCGATGGAAAGAAAATGAATCCATAAATACCTGCAAAAATTCAAATGGTAAATAGTTGTTAAAATCACACACATTGATTTGAATGGCTATCTCGTTGGGTGATCTACTGACTTAAACCAAACGCACACAGCGTGACAATCGAAATTGAGGTGACATAGAGACGTCGTCGGCCCACCATTTTAACGGTCGATATGAGAAAAATACTGGCCGAAATGCCAAGGCCAGCACTAATAACCGTAGCTAAATTGGCATTGATTGGTGTTCCAAATGCTTTAAACACTTGGATAATATATGGTTGCCACACAATTATCGGTGAAAATTCAAAAAAGATAAATTGAATTACATTCGTAATCCCGACTTTTCCGCATTGATTTTTCTCTTGAACAATTTCATTCATCGAACAGTCAGGAGAGAAAGTATTGGTTCTGCCATGAATATGGGCAAAATGTTCAAAACACAAAACACTCTTTGACACAATAAAACAAATTGGCCATCTTCACTTTGCGATTTGAGACTCCTTTCTTGAGATATATTCATATCAAACTTCAGTTTTCTAAGAATTTCGTACATTTTCACACGTATTCATATTCCATGATTTTTCGGCATGAAGATACATTTTGTGCATTGTATGAATATTTAAAACTTCAAGCGGACTTAAATACCTTTCAAATGATGCAAACTGCATGAATTTTCATTGGAAAATACGGTCAGGAGAGTCAAAAATGTGAAAATCAGTTTTTGTGTAAAAATGTACTGAAAACCCGACTCACGTGCACTTGAATGCACATATCTCTGGAACGGCTATACCAATATGGCTCAAATTAAATAGGAAACCTCCGATGACAATACTGTGCAATTCAAGAATCCATTTGTGAGTCATTTTCATTTTTTACAATTCAATTTTCTGAGAATTTTCTAAAAATTTCGTACATTTTCAGTAGTTTTCACATTCCATGATTTTTCAGCATGAAGAAACATTTTATGCACTTTTTGAATACGTAAAACGTCAAGCGCGCTTGAATACCATTCAAATGACGCAAGCAACATGAATTTTGATTGAAAAATACGGTCAGGAGAGTCAAACATGTGAAAATCAGATTTTGTGTAAAAATGTACTGAAAACCCGACTCACGTGCACTTGAATGCACATATCTCTGGAACGGCTACACCGATATGGCTCAAATTCAATAGGAAACATCCGGTAATAATTCTGAACAAATTTGCTTTTGACACTTTAGGATTTGAGACTCCGTTCGAGAGTTATCGTGTTAACGTACATACACAGACGACGACGACGACGACGACGACGACGACGACGACGACGACGCCATTTTGCACCGGAGGTACCAGAACCGAGTATCCAAATAAAAAAAGTGCAAATCAAGTTTTGTTCCCATGGTGAACTGAGACTCTGGTCAAAATTTGAGCCCGATCGGAGTTCATTTACTCAAGCAATGTGGAGTTGAATTTTGGAGGCAAAACCAATACTTTTCCTAAGCACATTTCATGTGCGGAAAAGTAAAATGCAAACACAATACGAGAAAAAATGGTTTTAGCGTTCGCTTTCGCTTGAGCTCTTTGATTTTATCACAAAATGTTAACTTTGGATGAACACATTTGATCGATTTTTTTCCACATGCAACACATGCACTGGATACATTGCTGTAGTTTTGTAAATCCGTAAATTCTTTGTGAACGGTTGGTGGTGTAACCCAACCGCGTAACCATTGCAATGATTTTTGCGCATCTTTGTGCCGATCTTTTAATAGCAACCATGATGGTGATTCTGGTACCTGAAATTTGGTAAAAAAGAGCATAAAAATGTCATAGGAAGACCAGATTTATGATCTAGTCTAGAGGTAAAATCAGTTTTTTTTATCGGTAACAAATAGGTGAGGTAAGGAAAAAGGTAAGTAATTACAAAAAGCACGGCAAGCAAACAGCTGAATGGAAACAGAGCACAGATAAATGCGACCTGGCGCCATGGCAGCAACAATCCAAAGCCCAAAACTATAAAAATCCCAAAATTGTATGACATCACCGCAATTGTTGCCATCATACCACGGACAGACGGCTCACTGAAATTTATGGCGAAAAAACAACTCTTTTAGTTAATGTCCATTGAAGCTTCTTTGTTGAGGGCTGAAAAAAACTTTTGGAAACTTTTTGGAATCGATGAATCCATTTTTGGTTCTAGGCTTTTTGTGTTTAAGGGAAACTAGGAGGTTTGAGCCTACGAACCGTTAAGGTCCCAACCGAGCTACTAATTTCAGACAATTTTTTTCCCGAAACGTCCCAGAACCAACTGCTCAAGGCCAAAAGAGACTCGATTGCGAACACAACTTACCTGATTTCACTGACATAGGTAATTGATGGTGATTCTTTTAAGCCCATACAAAGTCCCATAATCGCAAAACCAAGGCAAATAATTGGAAACGAGCGTGCAAATCCGAGCATAATCCAGGTAAATGTGAGTGGAATTGTGACCAATAAAATGGTCATGCGTCGTCCAATTGTATCACAAACTGGGCCACTGAATAAACTTCCGATTGGATGTGCGATGTGCGCAAAACTGGCTGCATATAAATCCAAATGCATTTAAATTGTGACATTTTGAAGAAAAAAAATGGAAATTGTTGATTTCCGAATTGCATGGGAAACTTACACAACCATGATGTTTGAGCAGCAGTTGCTCGTATAGTTTCACCTGGATTTAAATCTGAGCACACGCCAATCAATGATGGAATTACAATTGATGGAAATGCACCAAATTCACCCAAATTAAAAATGATTAAATTTTTTGCGGTTGTTGCTAAAACCTGCATGAAAATTTATACTTATTCAAATGGATTGGTCAATTTGAAGACATGGATTTCGAAATTACCTGCGGTAAAATACGCCGAAATGTGCTAACTTTTTGAATTTCATCATTTTTCTCCATGTTTTGTGTGTACAAATCGAGGAAACAATCGGCTTTGTTGGCACCTCATCGATAACTAACCAACTCACAATTGCAAATCAACGTACTGCTGTTCAGCTCGACTGAACTCATCAAATAAAATTAAAATCGAATCACCAAATGATACACATTTTTTGTTTGTATGTGAAATAAAATTGCAGTTTACATGCAACTTTTTGCAAAATGACATGCATTGTTTGAACAAAATGATGATGTACATTTCCCGTAAATTCATTCATACCACTTTGGATTTATACGATTTTATGCCTAAAATTAGATTGATTGGAATCAATGATGAGGAAGAAAATTGTTACAATTTTACAGCAAATTACATCTCAGTTTACAGTTTTTTTTTCCACCATGGATTTGAATTTAATAAAGTAACCAATGGATTAATGAACGTTTGAAAAATGGTTCAATTTATATCAAGGGGACAAACGAAGGGGAAAAGATTGACTCAGGACTGAAAAGTACTTAAAAAGAAAGAGAGAAAAGTCTAAAGTGGATTTGGCTACACACACAAGCCAGAGTCGGTTTTTTCTCAATCAGTGACTAAAAGTGACAGCTCCACACAACTAAGCTCTCGTTCTATTGGAATACAATCGCCAAATGGATGACAAAGCTAGAGTTTTGCACTAAGGCCGTAAAGACAAAATAAATTCAGCCTTTGTTATCTATATTTTTATAGATGGCAAATGTAAAATATTTTGAGCTTTTGAAATTGAGCCCAACGGCTGGTATGAACGACTGACTACGGATCTGGTTGAATGTGGCTGCATTGAATGGGCGATAACTTGATTGTACAATTCAGTTCCTAGGCAATAACGTCACAGGTCTCATTCATCAACGATATTACAAGTTACCTCGTCACGCTATCATTGGGCTTATTGATGTTCAACAACCATATCAACAAATTACAACTACAGTGAAAAATGAATCGTGATTCGAATCGATTTGAAGGTCAACCGAGTTTTAGTTTTTCATAGTGAAATGCAAAAAAAAAATCTGATGCGGAAAAGGGCAGTGTGCTGTTCACTGATAGACATTTACATATTCACGCTTCGTCACCAAACAACGAAGTGTTGTCACGCGATAAATTGAACGGTAATTGGTGAAGTCCAACATTTTCTATTTTAACATGAAATGTGTTTATCAAAAGATAGAATGTGAATTTTCGATTTGGATTATACTTTCGAACAATCCAAATAAAATGATTCTAAACTGTTTTGTTCTCAAATGAGTTTACCTTAACTTTGTTGGCTGAATATAGTTTTTCTATCTACAAAATTAAATGAAACGATTGAGTTTAGAAATTTAGAAATATTTCAATTTTACTTTTATTTTTTATGTTTTTAATCCCAAGAAACATGAAATTGGTTTCATCATATTGTGTTAAACTCCAATTCCAATATTGGACTTACAACAACGCACGATGGCGAAGTTTTAAAATTATTATAGAACTTGAATATCGTTGTGGTATCGGGAACACTATTTTCAATTTTTACTTCAGTCATCAGTTCCTTATAGTAATAACAATGACCCTCTGGAGATAGTTTCACATGGATATGATAGAAAAATCCAGGTCGGATGAGAACCGCTTCAGGTAACGAAATTATTCTTTGCGATGTCGATGTTAGGCTTCCTTTTACATTTGACAGAATTCTGGTGGATTTTTTATCAGCATTGTTTTGATCAGATGCTTCAAAAATGGTTATATCAATTGGGAGGTCTGATGTTAAGTCATAATTTGTTTTACCACGAAAAATTGACACTTTTGAACAATTGAAACCGCCAAATAAAACTGGTTCATTAATTGAGAATGTAGTCAAATACGAGTTGAGCATTGTAACCCACCCTTCTTTCCCATTCGGTTTCACTCGATCGCCATTGAATTTTGCGTCCTTATTCCACTGAATTTTACGCGGATTTCCATTGAATAGTTTCGGTAAATTTCCGGATGCTGAAAATGTTTGAATCAGTGTATATCTCTGTATTCATCCGGTGAAAATGCATAATCGTGTGATAAACTGAGTTCAATGAAATCGCCTACGGCCATTGATGAAAACCGAAAGTCATAAAACAAATCGCCGAGATGCTCTTGAATAAGCTCTTTAGTCACAACCTTTTCGCACTTTTGGCCTAAGCCCACGACATGCACGCTTCAAACACCGTGACCTCAGAACAGGAAAACAAATTCATCCGGAGAATGTGTCCCAGCACCTCTTTATCACACTTTAAGAAATCAGACGACTTGAACACAGCATCCGTGTTGGCAGTGGTGCGTTTTTCACAGAATTTTCGCAGTTCATTTTGATTGTAGAGAATAGCAAGACTGATACTGAAGCAAACATTTCCATTGGTGATTGTACTTTTTAGAAAACGCACGCAGACATCGAAACACTTGACAACGTTGTACTTGTGGCCAAGGTACATAACCTCAGGAATATGTTGGGCCGTGAGTTGAACTTGGCCTTTGTAAAAGAACTGTAGAAATTCTTCGAACGCTGCAGCCGATACATCGGTCACCTTGACATCACCTTTTTCCTTCAAACTAGTAGAACATCACATCGAACACGTCACTACTGGCTGCCAGTAGATTCTTATGGGCCGGAACCCGAACAGCTGAGCCATTATCTGGACCGCATAAGAAGTACACGTCTGCAGTTTTCGTGCTGAGATAGAGTTTACCAACGTATTCTAACAGAGCTCCATTCTCGAATCCATCACTTCGCCGTCTCTTTGCTGTGGGCACTGCTGTCACTCTGGCGATCGATTGCTGGTCTTTTGTCTCAAATGATGCTGATGTCGAGCCTTTTGAAATAAGTCCTGAAATATATTTCCATCATATTAAATTATTGCTGGGCCGTCTTTTGATACTTCAAAATGATTGTAAGAAAAAATATTTAAATCACTTAATTTTTATTGGATACTGTTGTAATGAATGCCTTTAGATTACCTGTTGCCTGTTGTAAAGAGTGTTGCTGTGCAATTTTTTTTAATAGAACCGAAACTTCAGTTTACACTTGATATCGATGGAAAAATGTAATTTAATTCGATTGTCCAAGTACAAATGAAAATATATTTAATACTTGATATATTTAATGTCGCATGAACATCAAAATATTTATCCAGAAACTACTCAATCCGAGATTGACTTGTGAACAAGCGGCAAAATGTTTGATGACATCATTCTTGAGAAATGTGTAAATTCAAGTGTCAAATAACGCGGGACAAGGATGATTGTATGACTTAAATCGATGGGCGCGTTCAATCAAAAGACACATCAATAATAATTGCCTGTGGATATTTTGTGATGTCGTTTAAACAACATCTAGAATAAGTAAACATATTCGAATCAGCAGGCAATTGATTCACAGTTATTTGGCAATTAATCGTTTGTTTTGAATGAATAATTCAAATTTACCGAGGCCAATAGCAATTAATTTAGGCCAAAGATGCTCACCACCACAACAGACTTACCAATTTAAGCTAGAAAATAATGAGTATCAATTTGTTACTAACAAAATACACGATTTATTCTGAAAAAAAATTCTTTATTTTTCGATCGAATTTCAACTTTTTGTGGCTGATGCAGTTAGGCATATGAACAATATTTGGTTACTCTAATTTTAATTTCAATCAAATCACTACAGGGATTTCGACTGCCGAATGGAATCAAGTGGCACAAATTTGGATTTACACTCACTTAAACACTAAGCAATGTTTGGAATCCTGTGGTAATATTTGTCTCAATAAGTATCTCAATCAATTCTTTATTTTTAAATGGTCGTTATCAGATTTTGTGTAAATTTAAAAAAAAACTTATGGTGCTAATGCATTTACAAATGAACTTAAAATCTGATGGTGAAATGAAATTTTGAATGATTTTATTCCCATTAAAGACGCTGGATTGGACCGTTTTTGGAGTCTTTTAAATATTCTCAATTTTTGTTTGTGAGCACAAGTTTCTTCTGAAAACTCTGCAATTACATTTTCAGAGTTAATCGCTTATGAAATGATATTAAAATCCAAACCAGTTATTAAACATACGATAAATTGAACATTATCGATGGTAATTGTTTTATCAGAATGAAATTTTACATTGATACCGAAATCCATTTGCATATCTTTCTCTAATTCTTTGTAGTAAAAGCAATGATTTTCTGGTCATAGTGTTAAATGAATTTTATAGAAATAACCAGGTCGAATGAGAATGGGTTTGGGCAAAAATATTGATTTTTCTAATTTCGATGGTAAACTTGCTTTAAATTTCGAAAGACACCTAGACGGTTCAACATCAGCATCAGCACTGGTGGATTCAACAATGGATACATCAATTGGTAGATCTGATGTTAAATCATCGTGCTTATTGTCACGAAAAATGGAAATCTTTTCACAAACAAAACTGCCCAGTAAAAGTGGCTCATTTGAAGAGAATCTCAGAATTTCGTGATTTTTTAGATATTTGGTGCCTTGCATTCCATTTGGCTTTGCTCGATCACACTTGATTACAGCGTCCGTATTCCATTGAATTTGGCGTGGATTTCCATTGAATAGTTTTGGTGCAGTTCCAGTTGGTGTGAATGTTTGAATGATATCTTTGAATTCATCCGGTGAAAATGCATAATCGTGTGACAAACTGAGAGCGAGAAAGTCTGCAACAGCCATTGATGGAAATCGAATTTCATAGAATAAATCGCCGAGATGCTCTTTAACAAGCTCTTTATTCACAACGTTTTCGCCACTTTTGGCTTTAACCCATGACATGCACGCTTCAAACACCGTGACCTCAGAACAGGAAAACAAATTCATCTTGAGAATATGTTCCAGAATCTCTATCTCACACTTTAAGAAATCAGACGACTTGAACACAGCATCGGTGTTGGCAATGATTCGCTTTCCACAGAATTTTAACAATTCAATTTGATCGTAGAACATCGCAATGTTGATGTTGAAGCAAACATTTTCGTCGGTGAGTGTGCTTTTTAGAAACTGCACGCAGTCATCAAAACACTTGACAACGTTATACTTGTGTCCGAGGTATATAACCTCAGGAATATGTTGGGCTGTGAGTTGAACTTGGCCTTTGTAAAAGAACTGTAGAAATTCTTCGAACGCTGCAGCCGATACGTCGGTCATCTTGACATCACCTTCTTCCTTCAAATAACCGTAGAACATCGCATCGAACACGTCACTACTGGCTGCCAGTAGATTCTTATGGGCCGGAACCCGTACAGTTGAGCCATCATCCGAACCACACACGAAATACACGTCTGCAGTTCTCGAGCTGAGATAGAATTTTTTAATATTTTCTAAAAGAGCTCCGTTCTCGAATTCGTCACATCGTCGTCTTTTTGCTGTACGCGCTGTCATTTTAGCGGTCGATTTCTAGTTTTTTCTAGTCCTTGATTTCTTTTGTCTCAACTGATGCTGATGTCGTATTTCGTCAACGTGATATTTAAATTGTTGATACAGTAAATTTGCGTTTATTTCAATTTCGAAATGTAATCAGGATCGTGCTGTTTAATATTTAAATGATTTGCTAGAGCAACTCTTCAATGCAACCTGATTCTATTTTGGGATCAACAACTATATTTATAATAACAAGAAAAAAAAACAACAAAATACTGATATATTATTGCCACCACTGCGTTAGATACAGGTCATTAGAACCACTGGCTAATCTCACACATTCTCAGCTCTTTTTTCATATTCAGTTTGAATTGAGATTTTCCGAAGCTCATCCGTTATAGACATATCCATATGACATGTATGAGAGCAGGTATGCAAATGAAAGAGATAAAAGATATGAATAAATGCCAAAAATAAGTTAAAACTATTGGAAGGAGACAATGTGCTTAAAGAATTCGAGAATATTTCTGATTGGTTCATTTATTTGTTTGTTTCATTTGTATGCGTGCCTTTGTCAATTGAAATCTCAATTGCAAGCGAAATGATTGCGTCAACCATATTTTGGAAGTTTAACACACAAACAACACTCAGTAATCACACACCGATTCAGGGAGAAAAGACAACAAAACCGAAAATGGCAAAAATTCAATACCTGGATCTGGTTGTTCGGTTTAAAAAGAGCAATTACCTCGGTAATTAGTAATTACACTCATTAGTCAAATTCATGAGTTATGATTTCATTTTTGAGAAAAAAGTTTATTGATAAAATATAAATCAAGAACAAATTCTTTGTAAATGTAATTTTGTTGTTACTTCGCATACATTTTACTCGATAGTATTGGAATGCCGAGACGAAAGATTTGCAAAAATCCTTTGAGTACATCGGTTGTGTACTATTTAAATTTTTTTATTTTTTGGTCGATTTTCAACTCTCTGGGTCCGCTTTTCATATTAACAATATTTATTTTAATTCATATTAACAATATTTGGTTACTCTAATTCCAATTTCAATGAAATACCCAAGGGGACAATTCCTACTGAAAATCCGAATTTTATTCTAATGACATTTTGAATGTTATTTATTTAGGTTTATTATTCTCATTTTGTCTCAAAATAATGAAAAATGTGATCAAATGTGTATTCCATGTGACTTGGTATGATTTTTTATAGAAATGTCTTTGAAATCGATCACAACTGTAAAATTGTATGAAGTTTTTAAAGTTCAATTAGTTTTAAAATAAGATCTTCTACAAACATCGAATATTGCTGAAAATTTAATTTATTCCAATTGATGAACATGAACACATTCTTATTTTAATTCATTATCATTCTGTGAGAAAAGATTTGCAGAGTTTCCGAATAAAACTCGTAGTGAAATTTCGTTTCACCATCAGATTTTGTGTACATTTGAAAAACTTATCGTGCTAAATACGCATTTTTACACATAAAATCCCAAAATGTTCTCAAATATACTTTAAAACTCGTGATAAAATGACATTTCACTACAAGTTTTTTCCGAAAGTTGTGCAAATATATTTAAATTATACTTTTTCAGGGTTGATCGCTTATAAAAAATGAGTCCACCGGTAAACCAGTGGCTTTTAGAACGAGAATTGAAATATTCCACAAAAATATACTCGTTTTCATGGTTAGATTAGTCCAATTGATCGTATTCACCTCGCAGCTTGACAATGCTCTTCTGTAATTTACATTTATTTATAACAATTTTATTTTCCGTGTTTTCATTTCCAAGAGACAAGAGATGTGGTTCATCAAATTCTGTTCAACTCCAATGCACTTATTGGACTAACTACGACGTCCGTAACCGAGGTTTTTTTACCAATGAACTTGAATATCATTGAAGTATCGTGAATACCATTTTTTATTTTCACGTCAGTCATCAAATCCTTATAGTAATAACAATGACCCTCTGGAGATAGTTTCACATCGATTTGATAAGCCAATTCGGGTCGAATGAGAACTGGAACGTGCAACGAAATTATTCGTTCCGATGACGATGTTAGGCTTGCTCTAAATTCGGACAAGATTCTGGTGGATTTTTCATCAGCATTGTTTTGATCGGATGCTTCAAAAATGGTTATATCAATTGGGAGGTCTGATGTTAAGTCATAATTCGTTTTACCACGCAAAATGGACACTTTCGAACAAATAAAACCGCCCAATAAAACTGGTTCATTAGTTGAGAATGTAGTCGTATGCATGTTTTGCATTGTAATCCACCCTTCTTTTCCATTCGGTTTCACTCGATCACACTTGATTACAGCGTCCGTATTCCAATGAATTTGGCGTGGATTTCCATTGAATAGTTTTGGTGCAGTTCCAGTTGGTGTGAATGTTTGAATGATATCTTTGTATTCATCCGGCGAAAATGCGTAGTCGTGTGACAAGCTGAGAGCGAGAAAATCTCCAACAACCATTGATGAAAATCGAATTTTATAGAACAAATCGCCGAGATGCTCTTGCCCACTTTTGGCCTTAACCCATGACATGCACGCTTCAAATACATCAACTTCGGAACACGACAACAAATTCATCGTGAGAATATGCTTCAGCACCAGAATATGACACTTTAGGAAATCAGACGTCTTGAACACAGCATTTGTGTTGGCAATGATTCGCTTTTCACAGAATTTTTGGAGTTCAATTTGGTTGTAGAGAATAGCAAGACTGATGTTGAAGCAAATATTTTCATTGGTGAGTGTGCTTTTTAGAAACTGTACGCAGTCATCAAAACACTTAACAACGTTGTACTTGTGGCCGAGGTATATAACCCCATGAATATGTCAATTGAACGTTGCCCTTGTAAAAGAACTGTAGAAATTCTTCGAACGCTGCAGCCGATACATCGGTCACCTTGACATCACCCTCTTCCTTCAAACCACCGTAGAACATCGCATCGAACACGTCACTACTGGCTGCCAGTAGATTCTTATGGGCCGGAACCCGTACAGTTGAGCCATCATCCGAACCACACACGAAATACACGTCTGCAGTTCTCGAGCTGAGATAGAGTTTTTTAATATTTTCTAGCAGAGCTCCGTTCTCGAATCCATCACATCGCCGTCTTTTGGCTGTAGGCGCTGCTGACATTCTGGCTGTTGATTTTTAGTCTTTCGTCACAACTGATGCTGAACTCGAATCTTTTTTAATTCGCCCTAAAACACACGAAAACAAATATATTTTCATCATATTAATTTATTGCTTGGCATTCTTTTGATACTTCAAAGCAAATATAAACAGAAATAATTCATTTCTTCACTCTCACTATCAAATGAAATGACTCATCAGAGGTGATTCATCACTGATATGTCTCTTTGGATTACCTGTCATAAAGTGTGTTGCTATGCAATTGTGTAATTGAACTGAAACACCAGTTTACACTCGATATCAACGGGAAAATGTATTTTTATTCAATTGCTGAATTGTAAATAAAGAAGTTTTGACAGAAATCTAACACTCGATATAATTATGTTGCTTGAAAATCTAAATATTTGTTCAGAAACTAATCAATCTGAGTTTGACTGAGTGAATAAGCCGAGAAATGTTTGATGACATCACTCTTGAGATATTTGTAAATTCAAGTGTCAAATAACCTGAGTTAAGGAAGATTTTGATGACATAAATCGATGAGCGCGTTCAATCACATGACACATAACGCTGATGATGAAATTCCCAATAAAATTGAAACAAAATCATCCGCGTTCATGACTTTTTCGTTATGGCTGACAAGCGACCTTTTTATTTTAGCTATTTTTAAAGAATTAATTTAATTTTCGATAAATTTATAATCGGGCTCTGAGTTTTTGGGAAGACATTCTAAACAGGAGTTTCATTGAGATTTCAATGCCGTAGTTTCAATTTCATTAATATGTTTGGAATACCTTAAGTGATTGCCGTCACCTCAACCTTTTTCAAACTGCTTCATTGTCGTTTAAGATTTCCGTAACTTTCGAGTTAATGCAGCAAAGTGATTAAACAAAGTGGATATATTCCAATAAGGCGGCAATTTAGTCAGAGTTATTTGGCAGGTCGAGGGGCAAACAAATTAAATTAAATGCAAACGTTTACAACAATTTCAAAATGATCTTTTATTCATTATTTTTCCACCGAAATCGGGATTATCAAATTCGATTCAACTCAAAAGCTGTTATTAGACTTACAATTTCGCCGGAGTCTACAATCTTCCAATCATTATGGAATTTTAATCTTAATCCCATGTTCCACATTAATACGTCAGTCTGCACTTCCTTATATTCAAAATGATAGTCAGGAGATAGTTCTTTCAAATGGATCTTATAAAAAAATCCAGGTCGGATGAGAACCGGAACTGGCAACGAAATTGAACTTTCCGATTTCGATGTTAAGCTTGCTCGAAAATTCGACAGAATTCTAGTGGATTCATTATCAACACCAGCATTCTTTATATCCGTAGCTTCAATAACTTCTACACCAACTGGCAGATTCCAACTTAGGTCATGAAATTTATTGTCACGAAAAACGGAGACTTTTGCACAAACCAAACTGCCCAATAAAAATGATCCACTAGTTGAGAATGTTGTCGTATGCGAGTTGAGCATTTCAACTTGTCCTTCTTTCCCATTCGGTTTCACTCGATCACACTTGATTACAGCATCCTTATTCCATTGAACTTGGCGTGGTTTTCCATTGAATAGCTTCGATGAAGTTCCAGTTGGTGTGAATGTTTGAATGATATCTTTGAATTCATCCGGTGAAAATGCATAATCGTGTGACAAACTGAGAGCGAGAAAATCTGCAACAGCCATTGATGAAAATCGAATTTCATAGAACAAATCGCCGAGATGCTGTCGAACATGCTCTTTGGACACGACACCTTTCCCACTTTTGGCCTTAACCCATGACATGCACGCTTCAAACACCTTCGTTTCCGAGCACGACAATAGATTCATTTTCAGAATGTGTTCCACAATTGGCTTTTCACATTCCAAAAATGTGGTCGACTTGAAGACAGCTTCCGAGTTTAAAATTATCCGCTTTTCACAAAACTTCAGCAACACTTTTTGATCATAGAGAAGAGCGAGATTTAAACCATTGCAGATACCGTCATCCGTGAGGGTTTCACATAGAAATAGTCCACAGGCGTTGAGAGTCATCGGAACATTGTACTTGTGTCCAAGATGCATCACTTCGGCGATATTTTTCAATGTCACTTTCACTCTTCTGAGGTAAAAGAACTGCAAAAACTCTTTCAACGCTTCAGCAGTCACATCGGTCAGTTTGACATCGCCTTTCTCCTTCAATTGGCCATAAAACATCGCCTTGAACACATCGCTAACGGCCGCCAATAGATTCTTGTGCGCTGGAACACGTTCGACTAAGCCATCACCACCAACGACCTCAAAAAACACATCGGCTGTCTCCAAATCCAGATGCAGTATCTCTATGTATTGAGGCAGCTTATGGTTTTCCATTTTAATTGATGATAACGTATGCTGGTGTCTTTCCTCTTGGACCAATGGCTTTTTAATTCGAATGGCTGGCATATTTTTAAGCGGAATAAAAAGAAAAATGATATGAAATTAGATTGAATGCTATTTCATTTGCATTGGTTAGCTTGCTGTGTACATCAGAACATTTTGTGCCGTATTATTTCGTCAAATTACCATAATCTTCCAAAAACTATGTGCACAAATAATTGTTCATGTGACTCGGTAGTTTGTTCTAAATATTTTAACTTACTTTGTGTTGAAAACTGGGAATTTTTCACAAAATTTCAATGAGAAAATCAACTTCGATGACTATTGAGACACAATCAAACGCAAAGTTAGTTTTGTGAACTAGAATGACGCAGCATAAAATGTTGATCAAATGTTTTCGCGACTCCAGCAACTGCTACAAGTGTCAAAAATTCACACATTTCATACTTTTGCACGCACACAACTGGATCGATATCGCACAGCGTTGACAAGTTGCACAAACACAGCCATAGCCACACAACAGCATCTACACTTTATCTACACGGATTTATTGGCTTGTTGCTGATTGTCGACTGTCATTAAGGTCGTGAATTCAAAAATTGGCCGCTGACACAAATTCAAATAGCGAGAATGACAAATGAAATCGAATATTACACTTTCGATTGAAGAACGAAATTCAATCTAATAAAACAGTTAATCTCGCAGCTCAGAAGCGACATTTGTTTTTACGATCTGTTCTTAAAATTTTATTTTGGTTTCAGCCTTTTTCAAAGGAGTCCGTTTTTAATTTTCGATAAATTTATAATCAGGCTCACAGTTTTTGGGAAAACTTCCTAAACAGGAGTTTCATTGAGGTTTTCTTATTCTGTTAATTTATTATACAAATCTTGTTAATCAACAATTGAAAAGGAAAAAAATTATCAACTCAAAGTACTCCATGTTAAATGTTCGTATGGGTAATTTGTTGATGTAATTTATTCATGGTCAGAACGAGCTCATTCGTTTTTCCAATTGTAAGACAATAAAAAATCATGCAATTTCAATTTTTGACATTTGGAATTGAAATCAATTGAATGACTAAGAATAAAAGCAACATTTCATATAAATTGAGTTAGTTACCTTTCCAGAAAAGATTAGTCGCACTTTTACTTTAGCAATTCCTTGTCCCCGTATTAAATCTCACATAAACAATTGAAAGTAAGTGTTGATTGATTGGAGAGATCGTAGCTTTTGGTGACTTGCACCCCAAACAAACGCACCGATCTCCAGATATCGAAATCAGAAGGCAACTTTGTCTTAGAGATATTTGAGGACTAAAAAAATGTAACGCTAGATTTTTCATGAATATATCGACTATACGTTTATTTTCAATTAAATCGTTTGTGTGTTATTTGCGCCTGATTTTAGAAACAATTCAAATTTAACTGTTATTTTTTGTGTTTTCGGTTTCGTTCCTATGACATTGGAATTCACCATATTTTGTTAAAATCCAATGCACTGATTGGATTTACAGCTACACCCGTGGGCACTGTTTCGATATCATCATGGAATTGTAATATTATTTTGGTATTGTTTAAACCATTTACTATTTTCACTATAGTCATCAAATCCTTATAGTAATAACGATGACCCTCTGGAGATAGTTTCACATAGATCTTATAAAAAAATTCAGGTCGGATGAGAATCGGAACGGGCAACGATATTAATCTTTCTGATGTCGATGTTAGGCTTGCTCTGAAATTTGACAGGATTCTGGTGGATCTTTCATCATCCTTATTTAGTTCGGATGCTTCAACCACTTCTACATCAATCGGTAGATCTGATGTTAAATTATGATGTGTGTTATCTCGCCAAACGAAGACTTTTGTACAAATAAAACCGCCCAATAAAACTGGTTCATCAGTTGAGAATGTAGTTGTATGCATGTTTTGCATTGTAATCCACCCTTCTTTTCCATTCGGTTTCACTCGATCACACTTGATTACAGCGTTTGTATTCCATTGAATTTGGCGTGGATTTCCATTGAATAGTTTTGGTGCAGTTCCAGTTGGTGTGAATGTTTGAATGATATCTCTGTATTCATCCGGCGAAAATGCATAATCGTGTGACAAACTGAGAGCAAGAAAATCTCCAACAGCCATTGATGAAAATCGAATTTCGTAGAACAAATCGCCGAGGTGCTGTTGAATAAGCTCCTTGGACACGACACTTTTCCCACTTTTGTTCTTGACCCATGACATGCACGCTTCAAACACATCGACTTCAGAACACGACAAAAAATTCATCTTGAGAATATGCTCCAGCACATTTCTATCACACATTAAGAAATCAGACGACTTGAACACAGCTACCGTGTTTGCAATGATTTGCTTTTCACAGAGTTCTATCAATTTAATTTGATTGTGGTGAAAAGCAAGACTGATGTTGAAGCAAACATTTCTTTTCAGATACTGCACGCAGGCATCGAAACACTTGACAACGTTGTACTTGTGTCCGAGGTGCATAACCTCAAGAATATGTTGGGCCGTGAGTTGAACTTGGCCTTTGTAAAAGAACTGTAAAAATTCTTCGAACGCTGCACCCGACACATTGGTCACCTTGACATCACCTTCTACCTTCGAACTGCCGTAGAACATCGCATCGAACACGTCACTACCGGCGGCCAGTAGATTCTTATGGGCCGGAACCCGTACAGCTGAGCCATCATCTGGACCGCATAAGAAATACACGTCTGCAGTTCTCGAGCTAAGATAGAGTTTTTTAATATTTTCTAGCAGAGCTCCATTCTCGAATCCGTCACTTCGCCGTCTTTTGGCTGTAGGTGCTGCTGACATTCTGGCTGTCGATTTCTGGTTTTTTGTCTCAAATGATGCTGATGTCGAGCCTTATCGAATAAATCCTGAAATAGACGAAATATATTTTCATCATATTAAATTATTGCTGGGCCTTCTTTTGATAGTTCAAAATACTGTTGTTATGAAAACGTCTAATCGAGCCGAAATTCCAGTTTACACTCGATATCGATGGAAAAACGTATTTTAATCGAATTTCCGAAGTAAAAATGAAAAGAAATCTAATACTTGATATATTTATGTCGCTTGAAAATCAAAATATTTATTCAGAAACTACTCAATCCGAGATTGACTTGTGAATAAGCATTATTCTAATATTTGTGAATTCAAGTGTCAAATAACGAGGGGCAAAGATGATTGTATGAGATAAATCGATGAGCGCGTTCAATCAAATGACACATCATGGCGTGATGAACTGATCACGCTGATGATGAAATTTTCTATTAAATTCAAATGTTTAGTAATTTTCTCTAAAACATTTGCCAACATTTTTGAAAATTCGGAATTATTTGTGCCTGTAAATATTTTGTGATGTCGTTTAAACAGCAGATGGACCACATGAAAAATGAACATATGCGAATCAGCAGGCAATTGATTCACAGTTATTTGGTAATTTGAAGAGCGAAAACATTCAATTAATCGCTTGTTTTTAGAATTAATTCAAATTGACTTTTAGTTTTAATTTTATTTATTAAATGTTTTCGGTCCTAAGAAATTGGGACAATTTAAATCCAAATGCCAAACACTGAATTATAGCCAATATAAAACCAATAGCAATACATTTAGGCAGAAGATGCTCGACCAGAGGTCGTGAATTCAAAAATTGGCCGCTGATACAAATT
The DNA here is from genome assembly GCA_030463065.1 of Aphidoletes aphidimyza. Taxonomy (NCBI): domain Eukaryota; kingdom Metazoa; phylum Arthropoda; class Insecta; order Diptera; family Cecidomyiidae; genus Aphidoletes; species Aphidoletes aphidimyza. Next base: position 39,531,228 of record CM059999.1, read on the forward strand.
CAAAGAGCGAAAACAGTTTTTAATTTTCGATAAATTTATAATCGGGCTCAAAGTTGTTAGGAAAACATTCTAAACAGGAGTTTCATTGAGATTTTCATTCTGTTGTTTCATTATAAAGATTAACCATTTAAAATATCTACTCTTAATTACCAATGGTAATGCAATATGACCAACTCAAAGTACTCCATGTTAAATATTCAGTGCGAATGGATAGTTTGTTGATGTAATTTTTTCATGTTCAGAACGAACTCATTTGTTGGTCCAATTGTAAAACAATAAAAAAACATGCAATTTCAATTTTTGACATTTGGAATTGAAATCAATTGAATGGCTGCGAATAAAATCAACATTTGATATCAATTGAGTGAATTACCTTTCCAGAAAAGATTAGTCAAACTTTTACTAGAGCATTCCCTTGTCCCCGTATTAAATCTCCCATAAACAATTGAAAGTAAGTGTTGATAGATTGAAGGAGTCATAACTGTTGGTGACTCGCACCCCAAACAAACTTCAATCAGAAGGCAACAAAAATAAATTTAACGCTTGTTTTTTTCAGAAACATTTCAAACTTATTTTTATTTTCATTTTCAGTTTTTTGTGTTGTTATTCTCAAGAAATAAGGTCCTAAAAGCACCTTCAGGTGCTCTAAATTTGAACTCTAGAGAACTATAATTCTCTAAATTTGATTAAATTCCAATCCAGTTATTTGACTTGTTACTTTGCGTGTACTCGCAATACATTTATCACCATGAAACTTTATAACGAGACCGTTAACTAATTGTACTTCAGTCTTCAATTCCTTGCAGTCAACACAATGTTCGCCTCGAGATTTTTCCATACGAATCTTATAGAATAATCCAGGTCGGATGAGAACCGGAACTGGCAACGAAATCAATGTTTCCGATGTCGATGTTAAACTTGCTGGAAAACTTGACAAGATAATAATGGGGAATTTTCTACCGTCATTACTTTGATTAGAAGCCTCAGCAACGGTTACTTGAATTGGTAGATCGAATGGTAAGTCATGAGGTTCGTTATCATGCAAAACGGAGACTTTTGCACAAACAAAACCGCCTAACAAAATTGGCTCATTAGAAGAGATTGTGGTCGTATGAGTGTTGTGCATTTTAACTAGTTCTACGAAATTGTTCGATTTCACTCGATCACACCTGATCACAGCGTCTTTTTTCCATTGAATTTGGCGTGGATTTGCATTGAATAGCTTCGGTGATTTTTCGGTTGGTGTAAATGTTTGCATGATATCATTGAGTTCAGCACATGAGAACAGATGATTGTATGATGGCTTCAAAGAAACGAAATCCTCGCGTTTCATTGATGGAAAGCGAATTTCATAGAATAATTCGCCGAGATGAGTTTGAATTGCCACTTTGGTCAATTCACTTTGATTGCTTTTAGCTCTAACCCATGACATGCACGCTTCAAACATCTCAAATTCGGAGGAGGACAACAGATTCATTTTCAGAATGTGTTCCAAAACACTTTTATCGCATTCCAAGAAAGCCCTTGACTTGAATACTGCCTCCGTGTTACAAGCGATGCGTATTTCACAAAACTTCAGTAATTCTTTTTGGTCGTAGAGAAGAGCAAATTTCAATCCGGTGCATACCAGGTCATCCGTGAGGTTTTCGCTTAAAAATTGTCCACAGGCATCGAGAGCAGTCGGAACATTGTACTTGTTTCCAAGGTACATCACTTCGATGATATTTTCCATCGTCGGTTGAATTTCTATCATGTAAAAGAACTGCAGAAACTCTTTCAACGCTTCAGCAGTCACGTCGGTCAGTTTAACATCGCCTTCCTCCTTCAATTGGCCATAAAACATCGCCTTAAACACATCGCTCACGGCCGCCAATAGACTTTTGTGCGCTGGAACACGTTCAACTGTGCCATTATCACCAATGACCTCAAAAAACACGTCAGCTGTTTCCAAATCCAGATGCAGTGGCTCTATGCATTTCGACAGTTTATGGTTGCCGTATTTTTTCGTTTGCACTTTTTCCTCTGCCATTTTAAATTGACGACGTTGTTTGCTGGTTTCTATCTACTTGGAAATCAATTCGAACGGCTGTTATACCTAACCAAACGGATTTGAATGAAACATAATGTTAAGAAAAGAAAATTTAATTTGTTCCCGTGTACAGACACACAATACACGAAAAATGTTTTATGTGGAATATTTCTACACAATCTGCCAAAAAATGGTGTACACAAATAAGTTTTCATGTGCTCAGTGGTTTGTTTTCAATGTTTTAACTTACTTTGAGTTGAAAATTTGATACTTTTCAATTAATTTCAATGAGAAAATCAGATTTGATGACTGTTTGGGTACAATGAAATGCAAAATGCTTTTGTGAACGAGAATGATGGATGAATAATTGTCTTGGCGACTCGAGCAACAAGTGTCAAACATTCACACATTTCACACTTTCATACGCACACAAGTGAAACAGTAGCACAGCATTGGGAGGTTACACAAACACACCCTGAGACATGTCTCTCTCTTGCATGTATACAACATCGTCAGCACTGCGTGTGTGTAATGTACTTGTATTTACAGTTGGGCGATAGATGCTCAACACTAGAACATCACCCAATTTATGGTCAATGCTAGTTATGAATTTAAGCGTCACAATTCTGTTTGTTAATAACAATGTTAAATAAAGAAATGAATATTGAATAAATAAAAATAAAACATTTAAATTGATTTACTCTAGGAATTGATCTTTATTTCATGGTTTTTCTTTCTCTTTTTTAAACAATTTTCCAATGAGTGGCAAACGCGCATATTAAAGAATTCGGTAGAGATTTTATAATTTATATGTGAAATTTGTAAAAGTGAAACATTTGAGCTAAATCTTACTTTCTAATTGAAAGCTTCTATTTTTGTTTATCAAAAGAATTACAATTTTGAGCAAATAACATTCATATTTGAGATATTTCAGGATATGAACTGTCATTTTTGAATTAAATGCTTGATCTTTGAAATACGTCAATTACAATTTTATTTTGGATTTTATGTTATTTTTTAAATTTTCGTTCTCAATAAACAAGAAATTGGGTTCATTAGATTCTATTTAACTCTAATGCCATTATTGGATTGAAAAGTCGGCCCATCATATTTGTACCATCAAGGAAGAATTTTATTTTCATTGATGTATCGTTGATACCATTTTCTATTTTTACATCATTCATCAGTTCCTTACAGTAATGATAATGCGATAGATCTATAGATTGTTTCACTATGATCTTATAGCTAAGCCAAGGTCGGATGAGAACCGGTTCAGGCAACGAAATTACTGTTTCCGATGTACGTGTTAGGCTTGCTCTGAAATTTGACAGGTTTCTGGGGGGTGTATCATTCAGATTAGACATTTCAACAACTTCTACATCAATCGGTAGATCAAATGTTAAATTATGAAATTTACCATAGCCCTTATTATCCGAAGACACTTTTGCATGAACAAAACTGCCCAATAAAACCAGTTCATTTGTTGAAAATAATGTAAAATACACGTTGGGCATTCTCATGTGTTCTCCTCTTCCGTTCGGTATAACTCGATCACACTTGATCACAGCGTCCTTATTCCACTGAATTTTACGCGGATTTCCATTGAATAGTTTTGGTGCAGTTCCAGATGGTGTGAATGTTTGAATGATATCTTTGTATTCATCTGGTGAAAATGCGTAGTCGTGTGATGAACTGAGAGCCAAAAGATCTCCAACCGCCATTGATGAAAATCGAATTTCATAGAACAAATTGCCGAGATGCTTTTGAATAAGCTCTTTAGTCACAACGTTTTCGCCACTTTTGGCTTTAACCCATGACATGCACGCTTCAAACACCATGACCTCAGAACAGGAAAACAAATTCATCTTGATAATGTGTCTCAACACAAGTATATGACATTTCAAGAAATCAGACGTCTTGAACACAGCATCCGTGTTGGCAATGATTCGTTTTTCACAGAATTTTAACAATTCAATTTGATCGTAGAACATCGCAATGTCGATGTTGAAGCAAACATTTTCGTCGGTGACTGTACTTTTTAGAAACTGTACGCAGGCATCAAAACACTTGACAACGTTATACTTATGTCCGAGGTGCATAACTTCAAGAATATGTTGGGCCGTGAGTTGAACTTGGCCTTTGTAAAAGAACTGTAGAAATTCTTTGAACGCTGCAGCCGATACATTGGTCATCATGACATCACCTTCTTCCTTCAAATCACCGTAGAACATCGCATCGAACACGTCACTACCGGCCGCCAGTAGATTCTTATGGGCCGGAACCCGTACAGCTGAGCCATCATCTGGACCGCATAAGAAATACACGTCTGCAGTTTTCAAGTTGAGATAGAGTTTTTTAACATTTTCTAACAGAGCTCTGTTCTCGAATCCATCACTTCGTTGACTATCTGCTGTAGGTGCTGCTGTAATTTTGGCAGTCGATCTCTAGTCCTTGATTTGTTTTGTCACAACTGATGCTGATGTCGTATTTCGTCTACGTGATATTTAATTTGTTGATGCAGTAAATTGCTTTTATTTCAATTTCGAAATGCAAACAGGATCGTGCTGTTTAATATTTAAATGATCTTGCTAGAGCAACTCTTCAATGCGAACTGATTCTATTTTGAGATGAAAAACTATATTTACAATAAAAAGAAACAAAAACAAAAACAAAATATTGTTGTATTATTGGCTTACATGCGTAAGGCTTACTTTTCCGCACTTTTAACCATCAAGTGATTTTGTAAAATTAGTTTCAAGGTGAAAGTAAACATAGTGAAATTACAAGAAAATGTCATCCAATCGGCCTCAAATTTCATTCATACCATTTTTTCTACAAAATAAGCAGTTTATATGGGTTCGGAGCAGTGAGTCAAATATGGGATGATTGTATTTATAAATCTCAGAACCAATATAGTTTGTCCCAGGGTAGTCAAAAGGACCCGCGGAATACATTTAGTACGCATATTCGCGGTACTTTCCATATTAAATTGAATTTCCAAGCAAAATAGCCACATTCAGGTCAGTCATGCACCTCAACGACTACTACAATACTGCTCAAAATTGGATGGAATCTTAGTGCTATGAAGTCCAAACCATTTTTGATAGTGGTCCACGAGTCAAAGATTGGATTTGAGCGCAAATTGATTAATAATTTTGTGTATGGCGTACGAGTACGAATTTTATGAATTTCGTCTATTTTGGCTGCAAATTTGAGAAATTTCACATCAAATATGGAATGATTGTATTTAGGAATCTCAGAACTAATATAGTTTGGCTCAGGAAAGCCATATAGGCTCGCGAAAAACATTCAGTAGGCTTATTTGTGGTAATTTCGTTCAAAAATGGCATTTTCAGGGCAATAAACGTATATTCACTTGAGAGCATGGCGCGCCAAAACGGCTATACGAATATTGCTCAAAATTTAATGGGATCTAAGTCTAATAATTTCCAAACAATGGTGAAAATTTGAAAACGATCGGTGGAGTCGTTTTTAAGCTATCGTGGTAACAAAAAACGTGACAACGGACGGCGGACAAAGGACGGCGGACAAAGGACAACGTGCCACAGCCCCACATCAACATGAGCTAAAAACGGTTCCACTGCATTCCTATGGGTTCCAGACTTATAGAAAACTCATTTTTGTGGTTTCCAAAATTTGGGCCAATCGCAATACTTTTACGCATCACGTGGTGTGCGGAAAAGTAATATTGGAGGGAGACAATGTGCTTAAAGAATTCGAGAAGATTTGTGATTGGTTCATTTATTTGTTTGTTTCATTTGTATGCCTTTGTCCATAATACTAATCTGCAAGCATCGGTTGTTGTTAAGTAAACCTTAATTCTAGCATAGCATCTTGTTCTTACACCATTAAAATATTCTCAATACAAACAAAAGTACCATTCGCTGACGCATACCTGTTCACGCACAAGTAAATAGTCACAATCAAGGTGATGTTGTTCCTGTACAAATTGTTGTTGTGAAAAACGGTGAACTGTCGAACTACTATAGAATTCAAAGGCAAATTTTGTGGCGCCACCGATCAATTTTTACAACTGACATCACTTTGGTCACAATCGACTACGAATTTACCCAATAGTAAACGAGCTTACAGATCTTCACAGCAATATCAGTGTTTAGAAATGGAATTTACTGAAGTGAAAACTAAATTAAAATCTTTATTCTCATATTTGTCTCAAACAATTTGAGTGATTGGTGATCGACTTTTCTAATAATACCACTACAGGGATATCCTCTCGTATACGAGACGTGTATACATCCTTTTGGAAAAACCTATAGTCGATTGTGACATGCAAGTGCATTTAATTCTGTCATCATGCATAGTACAAGAGAAAACAAAAAGAGAAACAAGTTTATTGGTAAAATATAAATCAAGAATAAATTCGTTGTAAATGTAATAAGATGAAAAAACCTTTGACGAAGATATAAACACAGTGGCGCACTGAAATATCCTGCCCATAAAATGACTGATATCAAATTTTATGTGGCACTAGTGAAATATGCTTTTTGGTCCAAAGTTCTTCAATTAATTCAGCTACTTCTCCATGCCATTACTGGAAATTTGAACTTAAGAATTTATATTTGGGCGATAGATGCCCATAACTCAAACATCACCCAATTTATGGTCAATGCTAGTTATGAATTTAAGCGTCACAATTCTGTTTGTTAATAAATGAAGAAATGAAAATTGAATAAATAAAAATAAAACATTTGAATTGAGTTACTCTAGAAATTGATCTTTATTTCTTAGCTTTTGCTTTATTTTAAGCAATTTTCCAAAGAGTAGCGCATAATAGAGAATTCGGTGGAGATTTTATAATTTATATGTGAAAGTTGTGAAAGTGAAATATTTAGTCACCTCAAGCAAAGAAACACTTTAAAATTGGCTTGAAAACGTCCATTTTCTGTCAAAAAAAAACTACAATTTTTGGCAAATAACATTCAAAATGGGGATATTTCAGGATATAAATTGTCATTTTTGAATTAAATTCTTGATTTTTGAAATACGTCAATTACACTTTTATTTTAATTTTTACGTTTTCGTTCCCAAGAAACAAAAAATTGGGTTCATTCGATTCTATTTAACTCCAATGCTATTATTGGATTGAAAAGTAAGCCCATCCCATTTGTTTCATCATTATGAAAATTTAATATCATTGAGGAATCGTTGATACCATTTTCTATTTTTATTTCAGCCGTCACCTCTTTATAGTTCGAGCGATGAGTTACACCTGGAGGTAGTTTCACTTCGATCTTATAGAATAATCCAGGTCGGATGAGAACCGGTTCAGGCAACGAAATTACTGTTTCCGATGTACGTGTTAGACTTGCTCTGAAATTTGACAGGATTCTAATGGATTCATTATCATCACCAGCATTATTCAGATCAGATGTTTCAACAACTTCTATATCAAGCGGTGGATCAAATATAAAAGATTCATAGGCAGTGTAGTGGTCACCACGCCATCCGAAGATTTTTGCACAAACAAAACTGCCCAATAAAACCGGTTCATTAGTTGAGAATGTAGTTACATATACGTGGCTCGTTATCTCATTATTTTTTCCGTGCGGCTTAACTCGATCACACTTGATCACAGCGTCCTTATTCCACCGAATTTTACGCGGATTTCCATTGAATAGTTTCGGTAAACTTCCGAATGGTGAAAATGTTTGAATGATATCTCTGTATTCATCCGGCGAAAATGCGTAGTCGTGTGACAAGCTGAGAGCAATAAAATCTCCAAAGGCCATTGATGAAAACCGAATTTCATAGAACAAATCACCGAGATGCTGTTGAATAAGCTCTTTATTCACAACATTTTTCCCACTTTTGGCTTTAACCCACGACATGCACGCTTCAAACACCGTGACCTCAGAACAGGAAAACATATTCATCTTGAGAATATGCTCTAGCATCTCTTTATCACATTTTAAGAAATCAGACGACTTGAACACAGCATCCGTGTTGGCAATGATTCGCTTTTCACAGAATTTTAACAATTCAATTTGATCGTAGAACATCGCAATGTCGATGTTGAAGCAAACATTTTCGTCGGTGACTGTACTTTTTAGAAACTGTACGCAGGCATCAAAACACTTGACAACGTTATACTTATGTCCGAGGTGCATAACTTCAAGAATATGTTGGGCCGTGAGTTGAACTTTGCCCTTGTAAAAGAACTGTAGAAATTCTTCGAACGCTGCGACTCATCTTGACATCATCTTCTTCCTTCAAATCACCGTAGAACATCGCATCGAACACGTCACTACTGGCTGCCAGTAGATTTTTATGGGCCGGAATCCGTACAGCTGAGCCATCATCTGGACCGCATAAAAAATACACGTCTGCAGTTCTCGAGCTGAGATAGAGTTTTTTAACATTTTCTAACAGAGCTCTGTTCTCGAATCCATCACTTCGTTGACTATCTGCTGTAGGTGATGCTGTCATTTTGGCAGTCGATCTCTAGTCCTTGATTTCTTTTGTCACAACTGATGCTGATGTCGTATTTCGTCTACGTGATATTTAAATTGTTGATGCAGTAAATTGCTTTTTTATAAACTTCGAAAAGCAATCAGGATCGTGCTGTTAAAATTGGTGCTGTTTAATGTTTAAAATTTGAACATTTAAACTTTAAATAATCTTGCTTGAGCAACTCTTCAATGCGAACTGATTCTATTTTGAGATGAAAAACTATATTTGAAATAACAAGAAACAAAAACAAAATACTGATGTATTATTGCCACCACTGCGTAAGATACAGGTCATTAGTACCACTGGCTAATCTCACACATTCTCAGCTCTTTTTTCATATACAGTTTGAATTGAGATTTTCCCAAACACAATCGTTATAGACATATCATCATGCATGTATAAGAGCAGGTATGCAAATGAAAGAGATGAAATACATGAATAAATGCCAAAAATAGGTTAAACATATTGGGAGTAGACAATGTGCTTAAAGAATTCGAAAAGATGTCTGATTGGTTCATTTATTGGTCTGTTTTATTTGTATGCGTGCCTTTGTCTATAATACTAATCTGCAACGTTTGTTGTTAAGTGCACCTTAATTCTAGCATACACAGAAAACATGATTGGTGCACTACAGCACCACAATGTGTGTAGCGATGAGTTGGCTACACACTTGTGCACTCAATATAGGCACTTTGCTCAAGATTCGCACACAAAATAACATTAGTGCGAAGCTACTTTAACGATAGTATGAAGCGCACGTCAAATATTATTTCTGTCTCTTTTTTTCAATATCGTTCATCAATTCGTTACGTTTGTCTTGTGTATGTATACAAAGTAGAGGTGTAGAAAATCCACACAAAAGAAAGTAAGAATAAATTCTCAAAAAATCCCATTCTATTTCGTTTGAATGTCCTACGACTCTGCTTTGTGCATATACACGAAACAAATCTACTGTCCGATATTAATGAGAATAGCGGATCTTTTCACCAATATTGAAGTGAAAGAGGTGATAGTAAGATTTTCGTCACACTAACGTTGGAGTAGCTTCGCATTAAAAATACTCTTTGTGTGTGAAAAATGTGAGCCTATATTGAGTGCCTATATTAAGTGCCCAAGTGTGTAGCAAGCTCATCCCTATACACATTGTGGTGCTGTAGTGCACCTATAAAGTTTTCTGTGTTGCATCTTGTTCTAACACCATTAAAATATTCTCAATACAAACAAAAGTACTTTTCTATGATGCATACTTGCTCACACACAAGTAAATGGTCACAATCGACTACGAATTTACCCAATAGTAAACGAGCTTACAGATCTTCACAATGTTTAGAAATGGAATTTGTGTGCCAGATTCACTTGTGTGCAAGTGCATGTTAATTCAACTCTCAATTCCAAGCGAAATGATTGGCTCAACAATATTTTGGAGGTTCAACACACAAACAGCACTCAGTAATCACACACCCCACACCGATTCTGGGAGAAAAGAGAACAAAACCAAAAATGGCATAAATTCAACACCTGGATCTGGTTGTTTGGTTTAAAAAAGGTAATTACTTGCATATTGCAAGAGAAAACAAAACGAGAAACAAATTTATTGGTAAAATATAAATCGAGAACAACTTCTTGGTAAATGTCATTTTGTCAATTTTGTTTTTACTTCGCATACATTTTTACTCGAAAATATTGGATTGCTGAGATAAAAGATTTGCAAAAATCCTTTGAGTTCATCGGCTGTGGCAAGCGTATTCAGAATATCACCATCGTCTGCACTGCGTCTGTGTAATGTACGTGTTTTGTTTACATTTGGGCGATAAATGTTCAACACCCGAACATCATACAATTCATGATCAAAGATTCGTAACTAGGAAAGGACGAAACAAGCGTCCGAACATATGAACGGTGAATGAAAAAAAAATAAAACATTAAACTGATTCAATCTAGAAATTTATTTTGATTTCATATGTTTTTTTTATATTTGATCAATTTTTTTGGGGGAGAAGAACTTAAAAAGTGACTTTAAAACGTCAATTTGTTGGAAAAAAGAACTACAGTTTTGAAAAATAACATTTAAATTCTAGCATATGAATTGTCATTTTCAGATTAATCGCGGGATTTAAGAGCCAGTAGGCAATTCTCACAGTTATTTGGCAATTTGGAGGACAAACACATTAAAATATTCGTTTTTTTAAAGAATTAATTCAAATTGACCTTTACTTGAAATTTTATCAATTATAATTTCGTTCCTTAGAATTTGGAACAATTTGAATCCAAATGCCAAACACTGAACTACACCCTATAGCAGAACATTCAAGCAAAAGATGCTTGACCGACAGACTTACCTTATTTAAGTCACAAAATAAATTAGCAACAAAATACTAGATTTATTCTGAAAAATTGATATATATATTTGTCGGCCGATTTTCAACTCTCCGGAGCAGCTTTTCAAAGAATTTTATTTCATATGAACAATATTTGGTTAATCTAATTCCAATTTCAATGAAATTCCCCAAGGGGAAAATTACTATTGAAAATCCATTTTCAGCACTTTTCAGTATATTTTGTTCTAATGACATTTTGAAGTCTATTGATTTAGGTTTATTAGTCTCATATTGTCTCAAAAACAATGAAAAATGTGATCAACAAAAACATTTGTTTGATAAATCGAAACACTTCATGTATTTTCGATGGTTTGTGATGGATTTCTGCCCGGAATAACATCACTTCGGCAAAAATATAACCGTGCGGTCTTGGCTCAGTGACTTTTCGCGACGGACGGACGGACGGACGGGCGGAAAATTTCAACGGACGGATAACGGACGGGCAATAAGTGAACAATGAGCGGATGGCGGACGGACAACGGACGGACAATGGACGGGCAACGGACGGGCGGACGGACGGACGGACTTAAATTTACTTTCTTCCCATATCTTACGATCATATCTGAATTTCATTAAAAAACTATTTGGTCGTTGCAAATGAAACGAAATATAATTTATGTCGTAATTTTTGTAATATGTGAATGGATGGACGGACGGACGGACGGACGGACGGGCAGACAGACCAACATTCTTAGAAGCTGTCCCCGAAACTATAGAAATTTCTAGAACTGCGGTCATTTTTAAGCTTAATCGAGATGATTCTTGAACTTTTTTGGGGAGTTTAAACGGGTTCCTGACTAATTTTTGGCAAAGTTACACCCCCCTCCCCTCCTGCCCCTCCGAACTATTAGTTTTTCACCTGTCTTTATATTTTTTCATGACCATTTTTTTTTGTTTCCATAAAGTAAACAAATTGTAACTAAATTCTGGCCGATTTCAATGTTCATTACCATTAATCGCATGTACTTTCTACAAGCTTCAAAATGGCATCAAAATCGATTGAATCGGTTCATTGGATAAAAAGCCGACATTGAATTTTTGGCCGTATTTAGGCCTAGAGCCATTGAGCTAGAAAATTCAAAAACTCTTTAGAACCCAATTTTTGAGTACTTTCAACTTTTCTTTGACACTTGTTGTGAAAAATGTATAATATGCTTCAAAAATCAAAATATACTATGGTCGGTTACTCAATTTTGTCCATGACTGTATTAATAATATATTTAATATTTATTTATTTATTTCTAATGGTCACCGCCAAGTTCTGGCTGTATGTTTCAGAAGGTTTTCATTGTTTTTCTTCTAACGAGACGATTGCAATTTGGTACGGAGAGTTGTACACTAAGTCATTGCTCATGCGGTTGATGTCTTGGATAATTTAGAGAATCCAAGCGCAAGTTTCAACCTAGCGCAGACGTGACCCATTAGACGTGCTCACAACCAGCTCTTTCTTCGGTATGTTGTGAGCACGGGACCGACGGCTTAAAGTGCCCTCCGAAGCACTCCGTAAATTCGAGAACCGGCCAGAATATGATCTACAGCCAATTTCCTTAAACCCGCTTGAAAACGGGTGGAAATTGAGCCGAGAAATTTTTTTCCGGTACCTTGATCGATCGTGAGCCTAGTGCGCTAACCTATAGCCCATGAACCGAGTTATAATATGATTCGAAAATTTCGTTAATATGATAGTTCATAACATATTTAATAGGATACCCAACAATATTAATATAATTTATTTACATAGATTAATATGATTTATCAATATATATTAATATGATTCAGAACATATATTAATATGATTTAATATGATATTGGATTCATCCAGAAAGTTCTAAACGTAAAAAAAAATTCGTTCACACAGTATGCAATATTCCAATCAACAATCCGTACGAAAATAGTCGGTTTGAACTTGTTGGATGAATCCAACATCATATTAAATCATATTAATATTGTTGGGTATCCCATTATATATGTTATTAACTATCATATTAATGATATTTTTCGAACCGTATTTAATAAGATATTAATTCACATATATTGGAATTTTTTTTAAATATAGGTATTAATTTAATATATGTCATATCCTATTAAAAAAATATATTAATACCAAAATATATGATATTAACGATATGTTGAATATTTTGGCAGTGATGGCAAACCGTGTGCAAACGTATGCAATGCAGTGGTATATACCAAATATCTGCATGTGCAAAGCATGTGCCGTTGAATAACGTGCGCTCGTGTGCGTGTACACAAAGAAGAAATAGACTGAACGTATTCATAACGTTAGAGTGAAGAGCACGTTTCGTCTGTCTTCTATTCCGCTCACTCCGATGTCAGCGTATCGGTGCCCATTTCTCCTTTTGTTCTTAACACACTGCAACGTTCACTGAGCGCGCCTCTCAGATCTGTGTAGGCTGTAGGTTGTGTACAGTCATTTCATTTCTTCTTTGTGTGCATGTGCAAATGTCTTTGCACATCGAATTTTGTATATACAGTATGTGCAGAGTCGGTAAAATGTGCTGTATATCTGCCATCACTGTATTCTGGTTAATAACATATCACATATATCGAACTGTAGTCAGATTGGTATGTTTAGACAAAGGGTGGAAGTATTTCTCCGTTTATACTGCGATGTGGAATTGTTGCTACAACGATTCAACACGCCAATTAATAGGAGAGTGTAGCTGTTTTCTGAAGTAAATGATGGCCCTTCCACTCTCTGTGTTTAGATAGTTGATCATTCTCAAGGAATAATATGAAAATTTGTACATTTTCAAAGAAACTTCTGAATTTTGTATGAAATTTTTCAAGATTATTAAATAAGTATGATGACATAACATGGTCGCAACTCATATATCACAATTGAAACACATCAGAATTGAGACCTACTTGACTCGTTTTGGGACAAAGTTGTAGGGATGGGAAAAAGTGAGATATCCAAGGGGAATTTATCAAAATGAATATTTTGCAAATATCGCAAATATGTGATATCTGCTTATGGACATTTACATGCAAATCTTCAAATATTTGCGAATCAGGCGAATCAAATACAACAACAACATTTGTCATTTTCAGCAGATACTGATCAAATCTGGCAAATATTGTGTGAATATCGCAAATAAAATGGCATATTTGCATCTCAAATCTATAATATTTGAAATTTTATAAATTCCCCTAGGCTATACTATTTTTTCCGAATTTTCAAAAACGGAAAAATAAATTCGGGCGACTATTTAATGTGAAAATTAGCTCCATACCCGTTGTTGTATTTGTGACATCAACATATGTCTGGATAGGTATTGAGGTGCTCTATCTTGTAACACTAAAAACGTATATTAACCAAGGGGGAAATGTTGCCAATTTTATTTATTTTGGGGAAATTAATTGAATTGATGATCGCCAAAATTGCATTTTTTGCGCTTTTTATCAAATTTTAGTCGACACAAATGAAACTATTACAGCCCACATTATTTTAATTTCCGTCAAATGTAAATATTTTGGCGTCAATTTTCACATTAAATAGTCACCCATTTGATTTTTTCGTCGCCCGAATTTATAAGAGGCTTTCAAAAATAGCCATTTAAAAAAAAGGAAATATGGCGAAAAATAGCTATTTTCAAATATAGCCATACTGAAAAAAAAACGAAATAGTATAGCTATACTATATATGTGTGGCTGAGAATAAAAGTGGGCTTAGCCGAAACCGTGCATTTGAATACGTGTGATTTGTGAATGACTGATCAAAGATAAGAATTTCATATCTATAGGAGAAACGGTCGAAAATATTTTGAAGCCATTGGTCCATCATCTCTTAATAGGAATGAGCTAAGCACACGTATCAACATGAGCGGTTTCGGCTATAAGTCCACTTATTCTCTGCCACACATATATAGTATAGCGTTCAAAATAGAACTATTGGCCCATTTTGTCATAGATTACTTTAAAAGTACTCAAATTAACACTTTGGTCGATGAAGTGAAACCAAATTTGTTGGTATAAATCAATATACGGCTATTGAATTCTGACAAATGTTAAGCGATTCCAGCGCCGCTGGTGTTTTTTAAATCTTAACTTATAGTCTGTTTCCCGAGAAGACATTGTTATCGCATTAACTTGACGCCGAATATTCGCAGGCTAGTCGCATTTACTTGCAGCTAGTTGCATTGCGATAACCCACTTTCGGGGATGTTGGGGCCAAACGGGTAGAGAACGGGTAGAGAACGGGTAGAGAACGGGTAGAGAAAGACCCCTAGAAGGGAGGGAGTAACTTCGTTTTTTTTTGACATTTTCAAAAATTTCTTATAGTTTATTCACAAATTGGTTGTCCCAAATACCCCCTCCCTCGCGAATGTATGTTCTCCGTAATATATCTCAAATTTTGTTTAAATGTTGTGAAATTTCACATTTATCTCATTTCAGATTTTTACGCACACACTGATTTTGAGTATTGTTCATTTTTGATTATTTTTCAGTGCAAAGATGCATTTCTCACTGTTATTTCAATATCCAAAACATCAAAAGAAGTTGAATATCTTTCAGATTGTGCAAATATGAATTTTCATAGAAAAACTAAAAAAATGGGCTAAAATATGAATATCGGGTTTTTCATGAAATGTACACGGATGGCCAACGCATGTGCATTCAAGTGTATGCCGCTTTATTATGGTTTTGATATACGGGATGATTTTGGTCGAAATAGAGGGATCGAAATCTATCTTTTGGACGTCATATCCAACTATCCAAGCACTAGTTTCGCAGTAAAAGGTTTGCAGTTCGACCAACTTACATCTTTTATCATATACTCGACATAGAATGGCTGTCACCTAGGGCAGTGGCTCTCAACTAGTGGTCCACAGCTATCGTAAAAAACGTAACACTTAAATTTTTTAAATGAACTGTTCCAAAATCGAATTGGATCAAAATTAGTGTGTTATATTATCTTATTTGTGATTCTTCAATCTGACGAAAACTAATCCCAAACATTGTTCTGGAAAAATGGTTCAATCCACGACTTTTGGACCATACAAATCTCTCAATGACAGATACCTGAACTCAAATGGAGCCGAAAACCTCAAACACACTTTTCTGACTTGTTGAGTAACGAGCCGATGTACTTGATCTTTGTAATAAGACTGCTTTATTTTCTGTATATTTGTGACAAGGTATAATTGAATGATTACTTTGATCAGTGTAATATCTCCCCCTCAAAGTTTAATCAATACACATTGGTTCTTGAGAATCAGACTCCTCGGAATATTCATAAAATAAATCCAATAAGTTGTTGTTCGATGATTCGACTGATTTACTTGAAGAGTCGTTGAAACGAGTGCGAAGTTGATTTGTATGAGCGTGGATTAAACGATCTTCTGTTTTGACGCGGTAGTTGACGTTACCAATTATCTCTATTATTTCTCCCTCTTTCCATGACCAAGTGTTGTTTTTGAATGTTTTTACCCAAACTTTGTCGTTAATAACAAATTTTCGAAATTTTGCTCCATGTTTTGAATTGAATTGAGCTTCCATTTTTAAATTTCTCTCATTTGAAAATTTTGTGGGTGGTTTCAGAAGATCAAATATCGTACGAATTTTTCTGCCAAACATGACCTCTGCTGGTGATAATTTTGAAGGGGAGTTCACATTTGGTGTTGATCGATAGTTGAAAAGGAACACCTCCAAATTTTCGTCAATTGTGCCCCCATTTTCTAATTTTTTTAGACAACGTTTGAAAGTATCGAAGAAACGTTCTGCTAGTCCGTTTGACATAGGTGAATAGGGGCTGGTACGAATGTGTTCAATGCCGTTGGTATTGCAAAACAATTGAAACTTTTCCGCAGTTAGCCGTGGTCCATTGTCAGAACAAATTTGTTCAGGCATTCCAAAGCGTGCAAAAATATTGGACAGTAGTTTGATTGTTTGGGCTGATGAAGTTGACGATGTTCGAATTATTTCCAGCCATTTAGAATATGCATCGATAACCAATAAAAAATGTAAGTTTTTATATTCGGCGAAATCAATATGAATTCTCTGCCATGGTTTAGTTGGAATTGGCCATGAGCTTAATGTTGTCTTGATTGGAGATTTTGCAGCCAAAGCACACATTGAGCATTGATTAACATATTTTTCTATTTCTCTGTCAATATTTGGCCAGTACACGTATGAACGTGCTAGACTTTTCATGCGAACCACTCCGGGATGACTTTTGTGAAGCTGTTGAATAATTTGGTTGCGAAGAGCCTTCGGAATGACAACGCGATCAGCAAACAGTATGATTTCATTAGAAATTGAGAGTTGATCTCGACGGTTGTGAAATGATTTGAGTTCCGAATCGATTTCTGAATTAAATCGATTTCTGATATTACACTTGACTTCTTAGGCAAAATGTAATTTATGTACCTTGTATGAGCAGTGGTGTCTAATTTCCGTAGTAGCAATCTCACTTTGGCTGGTTCGTCCAAGTTTTGAGCATCTCGTTCAAAAAGGTCTGCGAATCGATTGTACCAGTTTTCAAAAGTGGAGTCTGAATCCAAATCGAATGTGAATTCCGTGATTGATTTTGAGAGGGCCTCAATTAAAAATTCTGTGTCCGTTCTCCTCAATGGGGCTCCAAGTACACCTTCTTCATTATTTCGTTGTTCAGATAAACGAACTAGAGCAGTGTGGATTGCTGAATTTTGTTGGCGTTGTTCATCGTTGATTCTCGTTTGTTGTTGAACAAAAGTCGTCAAACCTTCGAAGAAAGCTGTAGCCTGGGCATCCATTGTTCTTGTTTTTAACGTAGGTTCAAAACTGAGTTGAAAATGACCTTGTTGCCAATGTTGACAAGGTATAATTGAATGATTACTTTGATCAGTGTAATAGGCCTCATTACCAAAGTTTTGTCCATTGGGCACCTATATTCTAACTATTCAAGAGAGTCACGTTGACGAGTCTAGTAATCCAAAAAAAAAATGTTTAAGGATATCAACGGGCCAAGTGTTTAGTAATAATTTTAACGATTACAATGGACAGTTTAACTATTTTTCTTTAGTGAATGTTCATTGTCTTGACTATTTCTAGTCTGAGAAGTGTGTCTAAGGTTTCCGACTCCATAAGAGGTCAGGGATCTGTCATAGAGAGATTTGAGATCAAAGCCTGAAAATAAAATCGTCATGGAAATCGCTAGATGATTCACAACCCGTTTAAACTCCCGACAAAGTTCAAGAAGAGATGATTAAGCTTCAAAATGGCCGCAGTTCTAGAAAGTTCTATAACTTTGGGGACAGCTTCAAAGAATGTTGGTCTGTCTGCCCGTCCGTCCGTCCGTCCGTAGTGAGGGACCCATATCTGAAAGCTCTTTCACTTCCTAAGAAGTCTCTCATTTAATTTGGCACTTTAAAGTTCTGAGTACCATTGGATTGAACGATAGTAAGTATTTTTCTATTTGAGAATTGGAAAACTCGAGCGATGTTCATGAGGTTTATGATTAGAATCCAGGTTTTTCTTCCGACCGATCGTCCGTCCGTCCGTCCGTCCGTCCGTCCGTCCGTCCATTCACATATTACAAAAATTACGACATAAAATATATTTCGTTTCATTTGCAACGACCAAATAGTTTTTTAATGAAATTCAGATATGATCGTAAGATATGGGAAGAAAGTAAATTTAAGTCCGTCCGTCCGTCCGCCCGTCCGTTGCCCGTCCATTGTCCGTCCGTTGTCCGTCCGCCATCCGCTCATTGTTCACTTATTGCCCGTCCGTTGTCCGTCCGTTGCCCGTCCGTTGGCCGTCCGTTATCCGTCCGTTGAAATTTTCCGCCCGTCCGTCCGTCCGTCCGTCGCGAAAAGTCACTGAGCCCGGTCTTTGATACATCTTTGATTTGCCAACAATGTAATCAAAACATTGGAATACATTCTCGAAATGAAAAATAAACCATTAATTGTAGAAAAAAGTGTTTCAATAAGAAAAAGAAAAAAATCAATTTCATTTAAGAGAGCGTAGAAGATACAACGAAAACGATAAATATGCTGTCATTAGAAAACAAAAAATATCGACTTCAAAATAATAATAAAAAATGAAGTGTGGTGGTGTCAAGTGAACAGTCAAATGCAATTTGACAAAGCATTTTGCAAGTATGTTTGAAGCAAGTCGAATTTGGGATTCAACAAAATGAAGAATTTATGAAGAATCAATGCTTGATCTGCAAATATTTTATTGTTCCATAAAGAAACCAAAGCTAGAAACAAAGTAAATGAAAATCAAACTCCAATTTTTGGTATTATTCACTTTTGCAATCAGTAAATTTTCGATCCTTAGCCTAATCAACGACCCACTCAATACGGTTCACATACAAGCTAGAGCTTGTATAAAAAAAAAATTAGAACTTTTCAGTCTTATCTTATATTCGATTTTCCCAAATGTGGTTAGGTAGCTATTAATGATAAAATGGCACAAATTGCCGAGATGCTCTTCAATAAGCTCCTTGAACACGAATTTTTTACTACTTTTGGCCCTAAATCATGACACGCACGGTTTAAACACATCGACCTCGGAACAGGACATCAAATTCATTTTGACCAAAATGTGTGCCAGATGTTGTTTGTCACATTCCAAGAAAGCGATCGACTTGCCTCTGTGTTACAAGCGATGTGAATTTCACAAGATTTCAGCAATTCTTTTTGATCGTAAAGAAGAGTGAGGTTTAATCTGCAAATGCTGTCATCGATAAGGGTGTCGCTTATATTTTTCACAGGCATCAAGAATCATCGGAACATTGTACTTATGTCCAAGATGCATAACTTCGGTGATATTTTCCATCGTCGGTTCCACTTCTCTCATGTAAAAGAAATGTAAACTCTTTCAACGCTTCAGCAGTCACATCGGTCAATTTAACATCGCCTTCCTCTTTCAATTGGCCGAAGAACATCGCCTTAAACACATCGCTCACGGCCCCCAATAGATTCTTGTGCGCTGAAACACATTCGACTGAGCCATCACCACCAACGACCTCAAAAAAACACGTCGGCTGTCTCTGAATCCAAATGCAGTGTCTCTATGCATTGCGACAGATTTTGGTTGTTGCATTTTTTATTCTGAACTTTTTCTTCCGACATTTCAATCGATAACGACATTTGCTGGTGTTTGACTGAAATATTTTTAAACGGAATGAAAAGAAACATTATAAATGGGCTTACATGCGTAAGGCTTACTTTTCCGCACTTTTAACCATCAAGTGATTTTGTAAAATTTGTTTTAATGTGAAAGTAAACATAGTGGAATTACAAGAAAACGTCATCCAATCGACCTCAAATTTCATTTAAACCATTTTTTCCACAAAATAAGCAGTTTATATGGGTTCGGAGCAGTGAGTCAAAAATCGGTGGTTCCACCTATTTTCTGAATCCAATCTATTTTATGACCACAAATATGGAATGATTCAATTTTTAAATCTCAAAACCATTATAGTTTGTCCCAGGGTAGTCAAATGGGCCCGCAGAATACATTTAGTACGTATATTCGCGGTACTTTCCATATTAAATTGAATTTTCAAGCAAAATAGCCACATTCGCTTGAGTCAGTCATGCGCCTCAACGACTACTACAATACTGCTCAAAATTGGATGGAATCTTAGTGCTATGAAGTTCAAACCATTTTTGATAGTGGTCCACGAGTCAAAGATTGGATTTGAGCGTAAATTGATAAACAGATTTGCGTATGGCGTACGTGTACGAATTTTATGAATTTCGTCTATTTTGGCTGCAAATTTGAGAAATTTCACATCAAATATGGAATGATTGTATTAAGGAATCTCAGAACTAATATAGTTTGGCCCAGGAAAGTGAAATGGGCTCTCGAAAAACAATCAGTAGGCTCAATTGTGGTAATTTCGCTCAAAAATGGCATTTTTAGGGCAATAAACGTATATTCACTTGAGAGCATGGTGCGCCAAAACGGCTATACCAATATTGCTCAAAATTTGATAGGATCTAAGTCTAATAATTTCCAAAAAATGGTGAAAATTTGAAATCGATCGGTGGAGTCGTTTTTGAGCTATCGTGGTAACAAAAAACGTGACAACGGACGGCGGACGGCGGACAAAGGACGGCGGACAACGTGCCACAGCCCCACATCAACATGAGCTAAAAACGGTTCCACCGCATTCCTGTGGGTTCCAAACTTATAGAAAAATCATTTTTGGGGTTTCCAAAATTTGGGCCAATCGCAATACTTTTACGCATCACGTGGTGTGCGGAAAAGTAATATGAAATGAGATTGAATGTGAATTTGTTTCCATTGTTTTTGCTTGTCTGCCGTATATATGAAAACATTTTGCCTTCCAAAAATTGTGTGCACAAAAAAATGCATGTATTCGATGGTTTGTTTTGAACATTTTTTCGTTTAATTTACTTTGTGTTGAAAACTGGGTATTTTTCAGTAAATTTCAATGCGAAAATCAGTTTTGATGGCTATATTGGGTACAATGAAACGCAAAGTGCTTTTGTGAACGAGAATGACACGGCATGAAGTGTTGATTAAATGTCATGGCGACTCCAGCTACTGCAACAAGTGTCAAATATTCACACATTTCATACTTTTGCAAGCACACAACTGAATGAGCAGCGCAGCATCATGACTGCAGTGAGTTACGAAAACACAGCCTGAACCGTCCAACATCGTCTGCATTGTGTAATTGACTTGTATTAACTATCACTTGAACATCACCTAATTTATGATAGTTACGAATTTAAGCGTCAACAACAAAAATGAATGAATGAATATTGAAAAGGACGAGCTGAAATTTCAGTTAAGGGTGTCATTTTCAAAGTGGAGTTCCAAAGACTTTCAGCATTTTAACAGGAGGTTGAACTTTATCCTTCTTAATTATCTGAGCACAGTTTCTGTACCAATTCAACAAACCTCTTAATTTTGATCGGGTTTGGATTGGGATAAAAAAACAATTGGGAATTAGCCACCGTGTTTGCGATCTCTGTAATATAGGTGATAGGTGTATGCAACAGTGGATGCAGTAAAATGTTATAAACGGTTTGAAGCAAAACTTATGGAGTTGGCTAAAATAAGATTCTTTGCAATCATTACCACCAATAAGAATGGCCAAGGCATAAGAAGCACGTTAATAATCTCACAGGCTCAGAAAATGATAGAAATAAACCAAAAAGACAGCTTAAATTAGACACCAAGCCTGGTTCTTACTGTTTGGCTAAGGAGCCAACTCATATATTTACCTAAAATAACTCAATTTAC
The DNA here is from genome assembly GCA_030463065.1 of Aphidoletes aphidimyza. Lineage (NCBI taxonomy): Eukaryota > Metazoa > Arthropoda > Insecta > Diptera > Cecidomyiidae > Aphidoletes > Aphidoletes aphidimyza. Next base: position 39,553,365 of record CM059999.1, read on the forward strand.
ACTACAAATGTAAAAAAAACCAGACAATTTTATCAATTTAATTTTTATTCACAACTATTTAGAAAAATGGACACAAAATTGAACTAAACAAAAACATTTGTTCTTAAAAATATTTCAAATTCTCTTTTATTTGTAATAATTAAAAAATGTACGAATCAAATTTCATTAAACTCCAATGAAGTGATTAGGTTGTTGCGTATTAGTGTGTCCATAGCTATTTGATCATTAATAAACGTAACAACGTTACCGTTTACCATTTTAACTTCAGCCTTCACTTCCTTATAGTGATAGCAATGACCCTTTGGTTGTTGTTCCGTTTGAATGTGATAGCTAAATCCAGGCCGGATAAGAATTGGTTTTGGCAATCGAACAAATCGTTCCGATGTCAATGTTAGATTTGATTTCCAATTTAGTAGGATTTTAACGGAATTGTCATCTGTATCGTTTTGAATAGGAGCTTCGGATATGGTTATATCAATTGGTAGATCTGATGCGGGTGCTGGTGCTGGTGTAAGCGTTTCCTCATCACTCAAAATGGAAAGTTTTGCACAAACAAAACCGCCCAATAAAATTGGTTCGGTTGATGAAAAGGTCGTTGTTTGAAAACACTGTATTTCAACTTCTCCTTCAACGCTGTTAGATTCCACTCGATCACATTTGACTACAGCGTCCTCATTCCATTGAATCTGGCGTGGATTTCCATTGAACAGCTTCGGTGCAGTTCCATTTCGTGAAAATGTTTGAATGATATCTTTGTATTCATCCGGTGAAAATGCATAATCGTGTGACAAACTGAGAGTAATAAAATCCTCGACGGCCATTGATGAAAACCGAATTTCATAGAACAAATCGCCAAGATGCTCTTGAATAAGCTCTTTAGTCACAACGTTTCCCTCAATTTTGGCCTCAACCCATGACATGCACGCTTCAAATACATCGGTTTCCGAGCATGACAATACATTCATTTTCAAAATGTGTTCCAGAGCTTGTTTATCACATTCCAAGAAAGCGGTCGACTTGAATACTGCATTCGTGTTACAGGCGATACGCATTTCACAAAACTTCAGCAATTCCTTTTGATCGTAGAAAAGAGCGACGTTTAATCCAGTGCAGATGTTGTCATCGATCAGCGTATCTTTTAGAAAATCGGTACACACATCGATGCAATCGGTGACATTGTAGTGGATCCCAAGGTCCATCACTTCGTCAATATGTTTCACTGTAAATTCTAATTCGTTTAGATAAAAGAACTGCAAGAACTCTTTTAACGCCTCAACAGCCACACCAAATATTCTAACATCACCTTCGATTCTCCGTGTGCCATAAAACATCGCCTTAAACACATCGCTCATAGCCGCCAACCGGTATTTGTGCGCTGGAATACGTTCGACTGTGCCATCATCACCAATGAACTCAAAGTATACATCGGCGGTGAACGAATTCAAAAACATTGTCTCGGTAGATTCGGACAGCGTTTTATTTTCATTTATTTCATTCTGCACATTTTTCACCGACATTTTGATTGGTGACGATAGTTTGCTGGTTTCTATTCACTTGGATCGGTTTGAATGACTGCACACGGAATTAATAAATCACGATATAAATGAACGTTCAATACAATTTTAGTAGTGTTACAGGATGTTTGTGCGCTGATTGTTTTTAGTGGTTTGATTTTTAAATTTATTCAATATTCTGCACTAAATTTCGTCGTTTGATGATTTCACTTAAACTTTTTTTCAACTCGAAAATTCAATAATTATTGTGTTCAAATACAATATCGGGCTCTTGAAATGATCTTACTTGATTGAAGTGTCGGGACAAACTGAATACTGTTCCAAAATAAATGACTGTTTTTATAGAGTTAGTATTCATGATAAGAGATCTCTGAAAAATGTTTGTGAATTGGCCTGGGGCGTGGTAAAACGGTACGAGCTGTTTGATCCAAGAAAAGGTTTCTCTTTATCATAATCGTTTAATCTGATGCTGTGCTACTACTATCACTAATCTGGAAGATCTAGGTCTGAAATAAATACCCATTACTAATGAGTCATTAGCCATACATAATCCTACCGGAGTGGAGTTGTGAAGAATATTTGAGATCTTGCTCCAAAAACTCAGTAATTAATGAAACGAACCAAACCAAAAGTGATGGATTTGGTCATTTGGTTGAAAAATGCTTATTAATACCAAATTGAGAAGAGAGCATTTTCATCAAAAAATAGTAATCTCAAATAATGAAACAATGACATTTTGACCATTTGTTTTGTAAAAAAAAAATGAAAAACAAAAAAGCCTCGAATAAACGTTGACACTAATAACACCGTGCAACACACACTCTCGCACATGAAAAATTTCGAATGGGCGTTCTTCTGGGGGTCGAACCGTCCGTCGGGTCATGGACGGTACCTTTGGTTTAGCTCTATCACGTCGGATTATTTTTTGCTTCCACAGAGTTTCCATGGGACTGACTCATATACCTAAGATGCACCAGAAAAAAGTGTTTTTTTTTTTATTTTCCGGATTGAAAACTCTTTGGGAGCAAAACCAAAAATTCCGACGTGCTAGAGCTGAACCAAAGGTACCGTCGGATCATATTCGAACCGTAGAAGAACGCCCATTCGGAATTTCTCATGTGTGAGAGAAAAGTTGCAAATTTGTTGCACGGTGTAATATCGAACTAGTTGAGACTTTGACCAACGAATGGAGAACAACACGATTCAATTTTTGCTAGCTATAAAGTTCCAATGTGAACAATCTCAATAGGGACAGCATTACCATGCATTTCTATTATGATTTGTCGAAAATCGAATGCAGTGCAACCGAAAATTTACCGGTTGTAAAAATCACCATGTACAAAACACATTGTTCATTTCCAAGTTTTTGTTAACAAATCTTCAACGCTTTCCGTGAGAAATATATTGCTTCAATGCATTTTTTATGGCAATGAATCATCATAAGAGATTCATGGCAAGTGTAGTTTTATGGCAAATTTAACAGCACCAATTTTGCTATTTTTCTCTAATTTTCGGTCGTAAATACCGTTTTTTTACCTCTGGAAATATTGTAAACGCATTCTGTTACAATGTGCTGAAAATGCGATAGAAGCTCCTTTTACGATTTAAGCTGGTAAAAATTCAACACATTGAGCTAATTAGCTCATTAGGATTAATCCCAATGGGTTGAGCTAACGATTATCTGCTATTTTCAACATCATCGGTGTACTGTACATCGGTACATTTACAGTGTAGACGACTCTGAACGGAGTTAATCCTTTGCTCAACCTGCTGAAAAATAAATGAATAATAAAACACTTGCATTGATTTATTCAAAAAATGTATATTTATTTTAATGATTGATTTTCAGCACATTCGAGTAGTTTATCGAATGATTTCGATTTAACCATAATTTACATTTAGGATGCTATTAAATTTCAAACCAGTTATAATGCATACAATAGCTTCAACCCCATTTTTTACTTTGATTTTATAACCAGGATGATATTGTACAGTAACACCACAATCTAATTCCACTTTTGATCCTACTAATTCTTTAAATTGATAACAATGTTTTTCTGGTGATAATGTTAAATGAATTTCATAGAAATAACCAGGTCGAATGAGAATTGGACTGGGTAGCACAATTGATTTTTCTAATTTTGATGGTAGGCTGGTCTTAAATTCCGAAAGACACCGCGTGGATTTAACATCAACATCATCCGGACATTCAACAATGGATACTTCAATTGGTAGATTTGATTTTAAACTGTCATGTTTTTTGTCACGAAACACAGCGATCTCGGCACAAACAAAACTACCAAATAAAATCGGTTCATTTGAAGAGAATTTTAGAATTTCATGATTTTTCAAATATTTAGCGCCTTTCACTCCATTCGGCTTTTGAAGATCACACATGATTACAGCGTCCTTATTCCATTGAATTTGGCGTGGATTTCCATTGAATAGCTTCGGTGCAGGTCCAGTTGGTAAAAATGTTTGAATGATATCTGTGTATTCATCTGATGCAAATGCATAGTCGTGTGATAAACTGAGTTCAACAAAATCACCAAAGGTCATTGATGAAAATCGAATTTCATGGAATAAATCGCCAAGATGCTCAATAATCAGCTCCTTAGATACGACACTTTTGCCACTTTTGGCTTTGACCCATGACATGCACGCTTCGAACACCACGGCTTCCGAGCACGACAGTAGATTCATTTTTAGAATGTGTGCCAACGCTTGTTTATCACATTCCACGAAACTAATTGTCTTGAATATTGCCTCTGTGTTACAAGCAATACGCATTTCACAAAACTTCAGCAAATCAGTGTGATCGAAGAGTAGAGCAAGGTCTAATCCAACGCAGATAATGTCATCGGTCAAACTATCTTTGATGAATTCCATACAGAGATCGAGACAATTATACTTGTTTCCAAGGTGCATCACTTCGGCAATGTTTTCTTTTATGAATTTCACATTTCTCGTGTAAAAGATTTGTAAAAACTCTTTTAACGCTTCAGCAGTCACATCAACCATTTTAACATCACCTTTCTCCTTCAAATGGCCGAAGAACATCGCCTTGAATACATCGCTCACGGCCGCCAATAGACTTTTGTGCGCTGGAACACGTTCGACTGAACCATTATCACCAATGACCTCAAACGACACATCAGCGGTCTCCGAATCCAAATGCAGTGTCTCTATGCATTCCGACAGCTTTTTATTTCCGTTTATTTTATTTTGCACTTGTTTTGCCTGCGACATTTCAATTGATAACGTTGTTTGTTGGTATACCTTTAGACGGAAGAAATAAAATATGAGATTAAATTCAATTGAATGGGCTGCAAAAGTATGTTTTCTTCACACACTGTGTTTACACCGATCAAAGTGGGTTTTGAAGTCAAATTTGTCTAATTTTAACATAGCAAAATGCCGTTTTCAATGCAAAAGCCCAATGTGAATCCAAAAACAGTTTCTGATTATGCTAAAATTGGATTGGTCTTACCTCTGAATAATAACTGAAGAATGACTGAAGAATGACTGCTTAATTTCAACTTTATTTCGGCTCTCAAAATGAACTAACTTGAATGACTCTTCGAAACGAACTGATCATGGTGTCAAAATAAATTAAAGTGCTTGTATTAGCAGCCGTGTTTGAGATCTCTCAAATATAGATGTATGCAACTGTGAATGTGTGCATGTGTGTATGCAAGCATCCTTTGTGGGGATGCGTTTACAAAATATCACCTAATGGGCGTGGCCAAACGTTATAAACAGTCTAAAGCAAAACTCCTTTATTGTGGTGCATATGTAATTGTTTCTTAATGGCACCTCATAGTTTATGGGTTTTGTTTATGGTTTAAGGTAAGATAAGATGCTTTAGTATCGTTGCCACTAATGAAAAGGACCCAGATCATAAAAGACACTCACTAATCTCACAGGCTTAGTGAATAAGACAAATAAAACAAACACAACGAATTTTCTATTCACCTGGCGTTTAATATTCAGCCTTTGAAACAGTAAATTTCGCCATCAACAAATTATTTACTCATCCGTCCGAATAAGTCAGAGCTTTGATGCTAACAGTAATGTGGCGCCGTTTGCGGATGCCAGTCGAAACACTGCTATACGTGAACAAATGGCAAAATTTTGTTCCATTTCAAGTTTCTACGTTGCCCAGCTGTCATTATTTCCAGGCTTTGAAATGAGTTGAATCAAATAAATTGAATGTTATCGAAATCCTGACTCTTTCGCACTGAAATGTGATTTTACTCCCGAATAACTCGTCCACTCATTGCAAATTTAAATCCAAAGTCTGCGAGCAAATGAATGGAATCAAATCGGTTCAAGTACAAAGTTCAATTCTATAACGGTTAACTCAAATTCTGAATCACCTGGAAAATTGAACGAATTTACATCCGACGACCATTGACGAAAATGACATTTTGCACTGAAACTTCTGGCAACTGCCAGAGCCGACTATCCGATTCAAGTATAGTCAAGCACCAAATATTTTCCATTCCAAATCAAAACTCTAGACAAAATTTGAACCCAATTATCTGGTGAACAATTGAGTCACGATGGGCCGGAACGAGTGTACAAGTTTGCTTCCATGTTCGATGTCGACATCATTGAAATGCTCAAAATGGTAGATTTATCCATCTAAATATGATTTATAAAGTGAAAACTATGAAAAATAATTCATTCGTGCATTTTGAGGGACAAATCAACACAAGTGAGTGTTCCAATGGCATTGACACTTGAAATATTCCAATGTAATGTTTTAAAGATTACATTGTATACAAATTCAATGATTTCAGAGTCGATGAAAGTGGGCATGCGCCCATTACTATCTTTTATTTTAAATCACATTTAAACTAATCAATGTAGTAGGTATTTTTCACTCGAGCACGTATTTTATCGTACTTTATTTGATTGAGAAAAACGAGGTGAAGTACGTTGTATTTGAATGAAACTATTAGAAAAACGATAGAATTCCATGTGTTTATTTATGTCGAACATTAAAATGCGAACTAGGAATGCAAGACAATGGAACATAAATTTGAAATTCAACTAAAAATGGACTCATTGATTCGAATGAAATTGTGTTTAGACAAAATTCCAAATAATTTCAATATGTAAATCCATTCCACTATAAATACTAGAGCTCGGCGCGAAAAGAAAAATCACAGTCATTTCATTGATTTTCTTGAAATTTAGTCTCTCACGTCTGAGTCGGTGTTGATTCTCAACATTTATTCAAAAATGTTTTTGAAATTATTTGTGTTTTATTACTTTATTCAATCAATAATCTGCGAAACCATCTCTAGTTACGATCGTACGTAATTCATTGAGTTCATTTATCAATGTTTGAGAAAAATTTATTTTTAAATTTATACCAAACATTTTAATTTATTTTGTTGTTGGCAAATTAGTGACTCGGAGTCATCCAAAATGCCTTCATTACTGTAGTGACAGTGAAAATGATGCACCTGAAGGGCTAGCACCGTATCAATGTTCGATAAAGATAAGAGGACAACATGAGTGTGGATGTGCCATAATTTCATCGAAATTAGTCATAACCGCTGCCCACTGCATAAAATCGTATGTAATTAATGTGATTTGAAGCGTATTTGAAGGGCATTTTGTGGCATTCAATATTCAAAGTGATAAAACGCATTTTATTTTCTACGATTTTACACTTTCAAATTGCGATGACAGTAACAAAATTGAGGACATGGAAATTTTGGTCGGAACAAATAGCCTATTGCAGGGTGGAACTCACTACAATGTGGACACAACACAATATCACAACGAATATAATAAGGTGAAGTTCGCTAACGATATTGGGTTGATTCGTGTAAAAGGATCGATCAAATTCAATGAACAAGTGCAAGCAATCAAAATTTCATTTGATGAAGTGCAAATGGGCTCTCATCTTCAAACCACTGGATGGGGATATATCAATTCGGTCGGAATGTTTCCATTCAAACTGCAAGTTGTTAATCTAACATCAATTTCAAACGAAGATTGCATCAGTAGTAATCATGCGGATGGAGATGTTCACGAAAACACGCTGTGTGCCCTCGATAATATTGGACTATTTTGCAGTGTAAGTAAGATTAAGTAACGACATTCAATTTATATTTATCAAAATTCATATAACAATACAAACTAGAGAGTCTCTAGTAGAGACTGTTCCTCAGAGGAGGAGGAAAGCTAATGAGGCAATTGGGGAAGAGGTGAATTAATCAGCCCTCCTCTGAGGAACAGTCACTGATACAAACTAACATTTGAACGGATTCAGGGAGACTCTGGGGCACCACTTGTTCTCAACAATGAACTAGTTGGAGTATCCAACTGGGTAGTTACAGCGAAAGGAGGAAGTGGCAAAACAAGGTAAATATAAACAAATCAATTATTTCAAGTTTTTTTTATCAGAACAGTTTAATCGACTAATTAATGACAACGATTTTATTCATATATTATGATTTATCCGTAATAACAGCTGTGCTCCTAGCCACCCCTATGGATTTGCAAGGACATCTCGTTTTTCCGATTGGATTAAAATGACCATGAATGAACTAAGTGATGAATGCATATCACAATGCGATTGAATGATGTTTTTTATGGATTGCATAGTATTGTGTAAAAATACCACTTAATACTGTATTTAATAATTTTTTTCGGAATAAAATTGACTGTGCTTACTATTTGGATAAGATCTTCGAACACTAGTTTTTCATATGAATTACACTGATTGATAATTTTCAGATTTGTGTCTGGATTCAGAAAAAGGAACTATATTTGGAAATAGTGCCTGGTGCCTAAGCGAAGGGACGCGGATGGACAAATCGATAGTTGTCAAATCACAAAGTCATTTTCGTATAAAATGAGTATTTTCCGTTGATACCTTTGGGGCTGATGGCATGAATAAAAAAAAAGAAAAGATTTGACGAAGTTGGTTCAAGTTGTCGAAAGGTCTTTCCTTTATCGATTTCCAATCTTTTTGGCCGGAAAATTGACTTTTCGAATGTATCTTCAAACTTAAGAAAATCATCTGGGATTCTACTGGAAAATCTCTAGTTTCAGTCTATTGATATTATTCATTGAATTTGTTTATAAAACGAGTTTAAAAGTTTCGCATAGAGAATGATAAAATAAAAGTGTTTTTTTAATATTTAAAGAAAAATATGAGCACTCCATTTGGTGCTACCATTAAGCTTGATCAAATCCCCCAAAAGTATGCAATCTAGAACAGTTGATTCAAAACTGGGTTATTTAATATTTTGCATATTTCATTGTTACGTTGTGCGTCATAGGGCTAAAAAAACTATGTAAAAACTAAAAATGCAAAAATTTAAATTTAAATTGCTTTTTAGAATATGAATGTTTAATAGTTATTGCAATTTTTCAAATACTGAGAAATCAAAAAAAAAAAAAAAAAATCAAAAACTAATTTATTTGATAAACGTAAATAAAATTCAAACAATTTCGAGATGAATGTGTTCGGAATGTTTGATGTATTTGCTTTTGTGTGCTTCAAATAGTTCTTTGATATGTGAACAGAAGAGTTCAAAAGTGTGTTCGATTTCTTCTTTGCTTGGATTTGGTGTTTTCTTCAAATGAATTGGTGCCCCAATAACTGTTGTAATTGGATGCTTAAGAGGGATTAAACCAAAATTGTGTTGAAAGAATCCACGTCCAACATAAAAAGCTGGTACACGATTGGCGTATCGCATGCACGCTTTTTCAATGAAACTACGCCAAAGCCCGGGCTTTACATCAATCATTTGATACACATTATTTTCACCAAATGAAAGAGCCGGCACAAGTGGAACACCCATTTCCAATGCAATTCGAATAAATCCACGGCGTTTCTTTATAACACACATGTAAGCATCGGGAACAGTATAGAATGTTTCACGTGCACCGCCAACAATCAAACCAACCGCATTCGATGTAAATCCATCGGTGTTTGTCTCATGGATGGGATCATTGGATTGAGCGAGTAAAATTTTCAGTGATTTTTCCGACGCTGAACTTATTCCACAGCCTAAAACTATTTCACGTGATATTGGCAGCAATGTGTTTACAGTTAGTGTTGTGAGCTTCGAACGAATGCCCGGAAATAAATTTGACCATTTTGAATGACTTGTTCCAAAATTTACAGCCGCTCCATAACTGAAATTTATGACAAATTTTGAAAGCAAATGAGGTTAAATAGAGAAAATTTAAGCGGAGAATTTTTTTTACCTGAGAATCCCATGTGGAAATATACAAACCAAATAGTTACGATCCGGTGGCAAATCAACCGTTTTTACCAAATCAATTGGAAAATAATTTTGGCAGTACTTCCATATGATTAGCCGCCTTATCCAAGGTATCCTAGAAAAATAACATGAACCGTTCAATGTGACACAATTTAGCTCATCTAAATCACTAATTCGAATTACTAGAATTCTAGTAATTGATCATTTTGTTAGCTTGAAAGTTTCAAGTTAAAACAGAATTTTTGATCATTTTCGTAGATTTTTGCATTTAAGTCAAGAAATTGCTTTGAATTGATTTTGAAAAACAGCTCCTTTTGATTGGAATAACTTCTACCCAAGGTTGTGAATTCAAGAATTGGGCTGAAATGTTAGATCTTCTTCTGAAGCCCTAGGAATCTTCTTCTAAAGTCCCCACATCCTAAGCACCCAAATCCACTTTTCCAGCCCAATTATCGACCAAAAAAATCGCTTTAGGTCGCTTTGGATCGCCCGATTGCGATTGCAGGTGTTTAACAGTTTAATGTTAATTACTTCACTCAATTTAAATCAGGCACTTGTACCTAAGGTACTCGTACTCACCCAACACCTCGTCCTCCGGTTATGCCGGCGTTTCGATCATAGTATAAAAATGTCAAATACGAGGCACAAATGATTCTCCAGTAAATGCTGCCGTTATACTGGAAACAAACATTGATCCAATTAAATCGTATATTTATTTATTTTCGAAGGGTTTAACGAATTTGAGATGTCGTTATAACTCCTTTCAATAAAAAAATGGTGAAGTTTTGAAAAAACATTATCAAAACCAAAGAAATTGTGACAGCACCAAAAAATTCGAGCTTAAACCATCTTTAGTTGAAATTGAACGATCAATTAATTTGATTATTTTGAAATTACCAATAAGTATAAAATTAATGTGAGGGAAATTGGTCCGATAAAAATGGCACAAAATAAGTAAAATGCAACACTTAACAGCTCCAAATGACGTTGCAAGCACTCATTGGCCCAACAAATCCACTTCATCACCATTTTTCTTTCAATTTTCTTGTATAAGTGCTAAACGAAATGTTGATTTCAAATGCAGAGCTCAAAAAATCATCGTTTTTAAATCAAAATCTTCATTTTTCACACCAAACAACTGCACATTTAAAAAAATCAAAATTTTTAACAGATTTTTCAGTTCACTAAAAAAAACGCGCTTCATTCAATTTATTTTCGAAATACTCGCAAATAGACAAACAAAAATTGATCAAAACTGTTTCATGGCGTGATCAAAACTGATCAAAACTTATCTGGCGAATGTGTAGCTGTGCACTAAAGTTCGTCACAATCGATGCATTCGCATGCAACGAACGATTAGACATAAATCTCATAACTGTCTTGCTAATTTTTTGTTTCTTGCTCAATTGTAATATAAAAAAAATGTATACATTGAATAAATTACGAATCGTCTAAAATAAAGCATCCAAGGAAAGTTACTCAATTAATAACTGCGTTTAGAACACAAAATGACTGGCGTTATAGATAATATTCGATTGAGACCGTTATCATTTGTAAATGTGAACGTGAATTATTTTTTGTTTTTCATCTCATTTATCGCAACTAAGATTTCAGCGTTGAAATTAACTTTGATTTGGAATTAATGGAGTTCAATTAGTAATAGTTGTTGAGTGGATGGATCAAGGGGAAACCTGTGTTGGAATTGGACTATATTCACATAGCTATTGAAAGTAATGAATAAACAGCTGTAAATCGTCGGTAGTTGCTCATTTTTTCCTTCATTCAATTCAGTGATGCGAGTGTGGTGCAGTTGGTCTGCAAGCCATCTCACCAAATAAACACTCTAAAAATATGCCGAGGCTCCAAAACACTCCCCGAAGTAGTGACAGCTGAGCAAAGCAAGCAACGCGACCATTCTCACAATACCAGCGGTTGCCAGCTGAAACTACAGCGCTTCGATCGGCGTTGCGAGTCACTTCGGGAGGGTGCTCCTAAGACTGCTCCTCTAGAGGTACGAAACGCAGCCTATAAACAAAGTTGTTTTTTTTTTTCAATTCAGTGTAGTGAATGACCCCTTGAGTGGGATAAAAACAATGTATTTGTGTGTGAATAAACAAGAATACTCTTCTGGAAGAGTCTGACATATAAATTTTATGCAAGCATAGACAAAAAGATATATATGCAATTTGATTGATTTCTTTGAAATGACATTTATATGAATGTCGACAGACGTTCTCAATTCGTTAATCATTCTTTTATGCGAATTTCCCCATATGAACCACACAAAATTGCCAAATTGACCACATTAATTAGTTACTTAAATTCGATTGCTGTACATTTTCGAATTAAATTTTGATTTGCTGTTGACCTGATTTCCGTTTTGTGTACCGTAAATCACAGCCTATGATGGGTGCGGGAAATATTTATTCAGTATCGTTGTCTGTGTTGCCCATTGAATCGTAAAATAGAATTTCTCTTATAAATTCAGTGAATGGCCTGTAATTATTCATGTTGACCCCAGCGCTGATGAAATACAGCTTATTTGTTCAATATAGAATTTTGTTAGCCGATGCATAGTCAAGTGTCTGTACTTGGCAGCTAATTGCGATGATAATGATTTCGATAGAGTTTTCGTATGATTTGTTTTGAATTGCATGCAAACGTTTTTCATTCAAATAAATGCGACGATAAGAAATATTATGAAATCAAACTGATTTCCTTGTGCATTTTATAGAGAATAACTTTAGTGTGACCAAGTATTTGACTGAAAAACAATGAAATTCTATACAAATTCCGGTCATCAGTCAGTCAGTGATTAACATTTTTTTTATCAGTTCACTTGAACTCCAGTATTTACATTTTGCATCACAGCGACGTTGTGCAACATGATGATTAACACTTTATTTCATGTGCTATCGATTGTAGTTGAATGGTGCTTTCGATGTTTTTAGTATGGTTTATTATGACTATGACCATGATTATAGAGAACGAAGCACACATTTCACTTGTTGAAAATTATTGATGAAAGAATGAATCCGACGGTGTCAAAAAGAATTCATTAACAAAAAGTAACACTTGTAACAAGTGATTTGTTCTCTTACCGGGTGCCCAGGCCCACAGACCTAAGTTTTGTTTCATGTGTAACTTCAATGCCAGTCACCGAATCACTTCTAGTTATGTCTTCTACAATTTTGTAGCCTAATTCAAAGAGACCAACTTCGTAGAATATCATCACTGAAAATATTCGTCCCTTGGAAGCCAAAATAAGCGTCGGAGGTGGAAGCAAGTAAGTCTCGAGCATGTTTCGAGTAAGCAGCAACCTTTGTTTTCGAGCAGTCAACTTTTGAATTTTCATCGAACTCCATCAGAGCAGGAGTTTGCTTACTCGAGGTAATTTTGTAAGCATTCAATTGGCCAATCAGCAAAAATGAATCGATGTTAAAAACTCAAAACGGGACTGTACAAACCAAAAAAGAACAAATAGTTTTTTTTAAAGAAATGATTTTTTAGATTGGCCAAAAAAAAAGTTAATTCGAGGTTGTAGTTAATTTGATGACAATATGCTCTATTAGACGGCATGCTCGCAATTTTATACGATACATTTTTATTTCTCTCGCTCCAATTTTCAAAATATTTTAAAATTCAACTTATTTTATAATTTGCATAGTTCGTTCATCGCAAACACTTAACAGAATGATTTCCTACTGGTGGAACTTGTGTAATTGTGCAGAAACAATTTAATTTGACAACTTATCAAAATTTCTGACACGAACCCGAATGTAATTTCCGGTTTCGTACGAATTCAACAGAAACTGGTTTAATTCCTCCAATAAAATGGGTATCAATACATTTTTCTGGTTTTATTTCTTCATTCTGATCATATTCAATTTTTACATTCACGTGCCAAAAGTGGGTGGCACGTAAGCAGTGGCAATGACAATGATAATATCCATGCATTTCGTGTGATCAATAAAATGCGAAATAACGATTGACGCTAGTCCAAGCTCTGTCTTCACTCTTAAAATCTAAAAAGAAGTCAATTCCGAAAATAATTTATGTAAATATAACAATTGTAATAGTATTTTTTCCATAAATTCATAACAAAATATAAGATTTCAATCTCAAATCACTTGGACGTATTGACAATTAAGCAAACAAAAACAAAATTTCGTATTTATTGTTTTTTATAAATATTTTTCTGGTTTCATTTATTTGCGCATTCGATTCCATTGGTACACGTGCTTAAGTCCGCTTTTGTTCGAATACATCAATATTGATTGCACAATTCCAAACAAATCAGCGAAAAATTAATTAGATTCTGTGAAACACTTGTTGCTTTTGTCCGATTTATTTCTTGCAATACATCATTTTTTAAAAATAAATGAACAATTGCAAAAGTACACATTCCAATTGGTCAACAGCGACCAAATACAAATAAAATCATTTCAGTAAATTGAGACGAAAACAAAAAAAACACTAAAATTGTCGTTTAGAATTGTCGAAGTAAGATTAACGTAGCTTCATAGGGGTTTGGATCGGTTTTGCCTCTATCAAGGTGCCAATTGGTCACTTGACCACACGTGTGTAACATGTACGATGCTTTGAAAGAACATGCTTAGAAAGAACATGCTTAGAAAGTACGAATGTAAAATACTTCTGCTTCTGTTAATACGTTTGCTTGTGATCGAACTCTTGATCAAGCTCCTGATCATTTTTGTTGATTTCATCAAAGTGAATGAAGAATTTTTAGCATGAATATTTCCAAAAGCACAGTCAATTTAATTCATTTTCATGCATTTTAGATTTGCTGCCGAACTAACGCAGTCTCTTCATAGCGCATGTTCAGCAAATATTTTTTTTTCATGAATCATAACACAAAGCACATGATTTTTAGTCATTTTTTTCAGATTTCAAATTTAATGGAAATAGAGCTTGAGTGGCTACAGTAACCGACTAGATAAACGATCTATATTTTGTTTAGAAAACAACGATGAGCACCGAGTCATCTTCAAGTTGATTTATTAAATGGCATTAAATGTCATTAAATTTATGAGCTCTAGGGTAAGCAGGTGTGTCTGCTACTGTTGTGCTGTGCCAATAAAGAATGTCACGTGATTTTCTAGGTGTCATCATGAGATATTCGGTCACTTGGAAGGTGTACGCATTTAGAAGTTAATGACGAGAATTATGATCACGAGGTATAATTGCGGTTTCTAACCCATTGAAGGCTCATAAATCCAATTCATATGGGCTAAAAGTTGATGAAATTATGAATATTGATGTAAAATACAAGAAAACAATGGCTTCGATATCAGTTGTGAAATCAATGAACAGGACAAAGGGTTAAAAACTTGTTTAAGGCATATCATGTTTGTATCGAACTGGCATAAAAATAAACTTCTTAGGAATTGAATTCAAAATAACATACGTAAATAGCATTAAAATGCCGGCGGTGATTAACAAGAAATGATTGTGTCTGTGTCTGTGTGTTTTTTTTATTAGGCCGTAGAGAGTCACATGACTCGCATCAATTATGGTCACAAATTTCACCTGTACAAAGAGTTTAATCGGTGTAAATATCAGACCACGTGGTTGAAATGTAAATATATTGCTCAATCTTTATCAAACAAAATGGATTGTTTTGAACCGTTTTAATCACATGCGTTTCATTAATCATGAATCATGACGGATATTTTAAGTCATTAGAATAGTGAAATTGGATAAGCGTAAAAGTATTATACGTTGATTTAGTGCTCTTGAGTCTTCAACTAGAAATTTTAGCTCATATCCATTTGTCCAATTGTCCAAGTATCTAGAATAGAGAGAATCTTCGATAAAAGTGAGTATTTAACCGATTCGGTGCTTCATTATTTCAAATGTAATGATTTTGAGCCTGTTTCAAATCTGTGTGCAAATGACCGATTCCTGTTTTGTTCTAGAAGCAAAGAATTCCCAAAGAATATCACCGTTTTTATTCATTCTTCTTTGTATTTTCATCCGGTTCTTTTCGTATTCTTTTCATTGATTGAGCTCTTCGTTACATCGTCAAGTTAAATTGACCATGCTTTACTTATCCTTTATACTTCATTCCATCTTCTTTCGTCTCTTTGGCTTTGTTTTCTGCATTTCATTCACATGTATAGGCTTAAAAAAACATATTTCATTTCCAAGTCAGTGGTTTCTACGGTATTTTATTCGTCCCCATTGAGATCAGTTTGGTGCACGGTTGCCAACCTAAGCGGGGGAGGTCACGTCGATTGGATGAGGAGGGGAGTAGCTGGGGCTCAAGCTCGCGAAAAGACCTTATTTTGAGTCCTCAGCATATATGTGCACAGGGGAGGATTTGCGGAGTTTGCCCCACTCTGGCACGCTCAGTAGGCAAATTTGACTCC
Source organism: Aphidoletes aphidimyza (assembly GCA_030463065.1). Classification (NCBI taxonomy): domain Eukaryota; kingdom Metazoa; phylum Arthropoda; class Insecta; order Diptera; family Cecidomyiidae; genus Aphidoletes; species Aphidoletes aphidimyza. Next base: position 39,569,529 of record CM059999.1, read on the forward strand.
AAAAATGTTGACTGGACTTGATTTCAGTCGCATTCTATCCGGTTAACCCCCTCTTCCCTCGTCATCATTTTTTAAATTGTGTTCTGGACCCCCCTCCATCACTGGTTGAGTATGGTCCTCAGAGTCAAAATCTGGTTTTTCATTCCACTAAAATCAAAATTGATGACCGGGGACCGGGGGCGATTTATCAACGGAAAACCCAAGCAAATTGATAGAATTTTCCTAGAAGTCCTATCTAGTTAGTGTAAAATAGATTCATGACCAGAGGCAATCGTCAAAAGTATTTTAAGTGGGGGGGGGGGTCATCCTAGCCCCCTGTTCACCACACTGATTAAGATACTAAATATAAATTACAACTCACGTGATTTTGATTGAAACCGTATATGATTACACTTTGTTTATTTGAGCTTAAAATTGTCTCTTTTCAATTGGATGACTCAGCACATTTTATTGGTTAATCCATCCGTGATTTTGTCATCCAAGCAAAAAAAACGATTCGTTCATTGAGCGAAAAAAAAAATGGGCTGTGGGTAATCCTGAGGTAATTTTTTGTGTAAAATATTTGCAATGTGCAATTTAATTGATGCATTTACTTGAAACATTACCTCATTCAAGGTAATACATAAACTTCAAAAACCCCATTGCGGTTGGATTCGCTGTAATAAGCAGCCGATCGAAAGCATTGACCACAAACCTTTAAAATGAAATCTACTTTTTGGGTGGCTTACTGCATAATCCAGTGAATTGGTATAGTCATTTTATATGCAACATTAAAAAAAAATTATTTAACTCAATATAACAAAACATAACCTAAAGACACTTCATTTAAAGCGATGCGCAATTTCAATATTGTTAACTTTTGAGCATATAAATTAAAATGCTATAAATTTGCAGAGAATCACCATGAAATTATTCTGGGTTTTTACTGTTTCTCTGTTTCTCTGTTTCTTTGATGAAATCTCATCGTATTTTGCTAAACGATCACTTGGTTTATAAGATCTTTATAAGACTTACTCTAGAAACTTTAACATCTAAATTGAGTGTTTAAAAGAAAAAATCACAACCTGTTTCAAAATGATGATCGTTAATTTGTCTACACGTGCAAATGAACTACACCGTGTTCTTTGAAGATAAAAGCTGTCGATTTGTAAACATTGAACTCATGTTCATACAACCAGAACTAAACGTGAAATATTCATCAAGAAATGAATCTCCTCAAAGAATGTCATCACAATTTAAATAGAATTGATCTGGTTTTTGCTCAACTCAATTTATTGATGGTGTCATAAATACTGGTTTTCGTTAAACATAAGGTCAATGATTTTTGAGAAGCATAACACACTCAAAATGTGACATTTTTAACACATTTACAGGAAGAACCTGATGTTACTATTGCTTTCTTTCATTCAAGATTTCAATCAAAATGGATCATTGGCAACTAAATCTATTCAATTTAATATATGAACGTCATTTAGCTGTCTGATAAGACTCTCTATCTCTATATATGCTTCATGTAATATATGAATTTCCTTCAATTTTATGACGTATTCAGACATTCTAAACAATTTTGATCACTTTTGAGAAAAAAACAATGTTATCAGGAGTAAACATCTGAAAAATTCAATTCTGAATATTGTCACAGGTCAGAAATTCACTCAAATCAATAAATCACATACATAATCATCGGTGGTCGTGAATTTACTGTTTGGTGGTCGTGAATTTCAAACACCACTCAAAAGGTGACACTTGATATCTGAACAATAAACAATCATTTGATTAAACCGACGATTTTATTTATTGTCTATCGCTGATCGCTTAATTTCAAATTAATAATTTGAAATCAAATGATTGAAATGGTTTTGTAATTGCCAGTGGCTTCAGCCAAATTACAATTGTAATTAACAAATTGCTAATGTCTGTTGTTTTTTTCTATGCGACACATTCCAATGCATCATTTACTCATTTTGAATGTATTACAAAAACTCCCTCATCAACTGAATTTCAGTTTGGTTCTACCAAAAGAGTTAACGAGCTGCTGTTGTCGGCGGAATTCTACATCTTCAGTTTTCAGTTAGTTTCGGTTACTTTCTCTCATGGTTTCTCACGAGTCCAGACAAAATCCATTGTTCGAAAGAGTAACAAAAGACCGAAAACATTGGAATAGAAAACCCTTTCTAGCCAATAAGTCACAATAGCCGCAAACGTCACGAATTACCGTGTAACGAATTTCTGTTTTTTTTTTTTTTTAAATATTGACAATAGAGTTCAATGTTGGTTATCCTTTGTAACCGTCTAACATCTGCAACTCCAGACAAAAATAATTACGTAAATGACTTTTCTCAACCAGCAATGTCCGAGATCAATGACGCCGACATCTGCGCCGAATTTGTAAGAACCATTTATTTGGCCACAAGTATACTTGTTATAAAAAAGATCCAATTTTGAGTGAAACAAAATGATCGGCTCACACAATGGACAGAATTCATGTTTTAATCACACCTGGATCGTATGCATTTATTCTATGGTAAAACATAACTCACCCCTCGGAATGCATTAGATTCAAAATATAACGATAAGATGCTAGGCAATAGCCTAGTCAAGTTTGATACTGTTTAAATGAAACAGTATTAGTTACACTCTGATCTTTAATTGGTGAGGTTAAATTCCAGAGGCGATCAATCTGCAACCTGATAAGAATTAAAGTAAAATTTTTCGAAAATTTCAATTCGAAATTTGACAAGTCGCGATAAAAGTGCTAAATAACAGTGTTCAACACATCAACAAAGATTTATAAACAGTTAGAAACAAACAAAATCAGTGAATATTGATAAATGACAGCAATCAATCTACGAAACACACCTTAGAATATTTCTGTCAATTTATCAATATTTGGGAATTACACTTAAATCGTAACCAAGTACTCATTGTGTTAAAACCACTAGATTGTCATGCTAAAAGTCAACTGAACAGATTGAACGAGAATAACGTTACTTTTGGCTTTTTCGCACACTCAAACGAATTTGTAACCACTCGAAACCTGGCGGTTTTGTTTGTGGCTTGTTTAAAATTGTATTGTCAAGAAATCAAAATCGTTTCAATGCGTTTAGACATCTGAAATCACAATTCGGCAGAAATTTAGCAGAAAAATTGCAGCTTATGTTTGAGTACACGAGTTTCCCATTCAAATAACACGTGAGAACTCGGACGAACTTGTGCAAGTTCGAGTGCAAACGTGAATGTAAATACAAATGTTTTCAGTGTTCACTTATTTGACAATTTACGAACTCGCAGAACTCGCAAGAGTTAGTTCTCTCTAAAATTCAACTCACGTTACCTCCTCCAAACGTTAACATTGCGAGCATTCAATTCAGTTCTACGAAAAAAGCAGAAAAGAGCATTCAAATTGACTAAAGTAAACTGGAGATTTTTGGACTATTTTTCTGACAAAAAATGTCAACGTATGTTTGCACTTTCTCATGTCTGTGTTCAGGAGAATCGAATTTCTGCCAAAAAAATCAAGTCAAATTCCACTCTCACCATCTGGCAAAAGCATTCTTCTCAAAAAATATCCATTGATCAAATAAAATTCGTTCATTTCATTCAGTATTATCTTGAATATTTCGAGTGATACTTCATTACCGTTAGCATAACCACCGTGGTTAAACCAACCGAACAAAAAAAAAATGCTGCCGTAGATGGGCATGCAAAGTAGTTGAATTCATTATGACAAATCATTTATATTAATATAAATTGGTTGCTAATTGAAAATGATGAAGAATTTACAACCGGCTTGTATGCCAGATATTGGATTTAATAGTATAGCTAATAATATAAACAAATCTAAGCAAACACTTGAGCCGCTACCATGCGGCAACATTGAATGAGAGTGAGTGAGTAATCAAATAGATAGAGAGTGAAATAGCAACAAAACAAATCAGCGCCGTCACAGGTGTGTAATCTACACATTGAAAAAATAAAACACACACAAACACACACACACCTAAAGCCGCCGCACGAATTTTATATCGAATACACGCAACCAAATGCACGTTAAATGCCATTGTTACGTGTTCGTGTTCACCGTGTTTATCAGTGGCCGTTGTGGTCGTACAATCATTTATTTATCACGCCTTTTATATCCGATTGTCGGCCAAGACGCTTGCATCAGTTTAAATTTCGAGCTCGTTGTGAGTAGCCGCTTTAATCATGAACTTGAACTTCTGTCGTTAATAATTTGTGTTTATTTTTTGACATTCAATTGAAATTCAAGTGAAATTCAGCGTATTTTTATCACTGATTCGTTAAACCAATAGGAATTTTTAGAACTTTTTTTTTAAACCTAAAATGAACAATTGAGACTTTATTTGAGCTCAAAGTTGACTTAATCCAAAATATTCCACAATCCGCATCAGTATTTTGAGTACATTTCTCATCTTTCCGTAAATTTTTGTGTAATCAGCAAAAAAATAAAAAAATAAAATGAATAGCGAATTTCTATGAAGCAAACAAGTGCATAAAAAGGTGTTAACCAATCATTCATCAAGTGTCAATAATTTGATACGTGCAAAAAAATCCGTTTTTTTTTTTAATGTAAAACGATTTGTTCCATCAAATATGAAATTTAGATAAATTGCTTCAAATTGGATTGAGATTGCAGAGTGATAATTTCAAAAAAGTGATAATTTTAATGCTACTGTGAAAAAAAACGTCCCCAAAGATAGTTAATATTGACCTTTAACAAAAATTGTCAACAAATTGTAAAACAGAATCAACAAAAACTAGTTTGAATTGTCTATTCAACAGAAAAACTCGTCAAAACTGCGATAATTTTCGCACATAAAACCGAAAATTTAAAAAAAAAGTACTTAAAATATGTTCACGATCAGCAATCACTGATCATATCAGCAGCGCCAATAGGTCAAATAAGATCATCATTTTCAGGTAAATTTTAATTTAATGACCAAATTGATGATAATTTCGTACAACTTAATTGCCATTCGGTGCATTTTTTTTATTGCGAACTTTGCACTTAAATTTTTAAATTGGATTTGTTTTGTGTTGTATTTCTTGTGTGAACGGGCTTTGTTCCCGTGTTTCGTGAACAAAAAAAAAATGTTTTTTCCTGTTAATGAGAATTGTGTTAATCAACTGGGAAACGAAATTATTGAAGCGATAATCAGGAAAGAATGCGATAAAAATGGGAAACAGTAGTAAATCAATTGTTCTAAACGATGATTCTTCAAATGCTATCCCTCGTGTATTGTTCGCGAAATATATTTGAGTGGCTGAGAATAAAAATGGGTTTTTGCTCGTGCCTATGGGAATTGCTCTAAGCTAGAGCAACGGGCTGAGATATGAAAGTCTATTTAAGATTTCAATTATTCATTTCTATTCGTGCTTGAAACATTATTACCTCACTTGTTCACGTTATCGCAGTTTAATCAGCATTTTCCCATCGGCGTTCGTTTTTCTTCCATAAATTTCAATTCGTAGCGTGATTTGTGCGATTGATTTCGAATCGCCGTTTGCAATTTTTAAATATACATTCGGTAACCAAATGTTTTTGTTTGGTTGGAATACGTGAAAACAATAGAAAATGAATTAAGTTTCATTTAGATTCAAATCGTGCATTTCAGCTATTCGTTTTAATTTGCGAAGAAACACAACAGAAGCGATTCGGCTATAAATATTCCATTTGCGGACAGTTTCGTAAATGGCGGCAAGTGTATTCAAGATTGTTTTTTTTTTTTGGAATTTGACATTTTGATCAATGGTGGAATTGATTGATATCAAATTTATCACTTTTTGGCAGTTCCAAATTGGAAAATTTAACTGAAAAAGTCAATATTTCATTGATCTTGATCGTTATGGAATGGAAAAATCGAGACATTGAATTTAGCTTTGAATGCTGCGAAAAATTAGCAAAACTTTGATTTCAATAGAAAAATCTGTTTTTTCAATGAATTACCTTTCCAACGAGTGCTCAATCATCGAAATCAGTTGACCCGTTCATAAGTTGTGTACGTTTTCCCGGAAAGGGGGGTTTTCCCTGAAAATTGGGTTTGGTATGTGTGTTTGTGTGTTTGTGACTTTGTACCTTCTCTCGATCTCTGTGATGTATAACATTATTTTTAGGTAGTCTGGGGGGCAGTTCAAAACCGTCGAGAACGGCCGAATTTCTTTACATATAAGAAAATAAGCAGGGGGAGAGTGTCGAGGAGTCGATTTTTTTCAAAATTCCATAACTCCGATAATACACAACATAGAAAATCCGCAGGTACCGCAAATGAAAGGTATTGAGCTAGGCTTTAAATTAGTTCTGAGTATGAAAGAAATCTGTAATCGGGTTTGGTCACCACATTGAAAAAACAGAAAAATCGAAAATCAATTTTTTTGGTTTTTCATCATTTTGACCCCCAAACCCATTTTCTAAAATTCTGAAAAACTACACTTTGGTAGTACACCTCAAATCTTCATACAGCAATTTCTTCCCTGATTTTAGCGACACTCTAATTCTTCTACGTCATTCCCGTCGTCATTAGAAAGAACTTGTTCAAACACCGAATTGGCACGAGTTTAAAATATAAATCTACGCATCAAAAGACCACCAACAAAAAAAGATTCCATTTAACCGTTCCATAGAGTCAACGACGATAAGTGAATTTGACTATTTTTAACAGCAAACATTTATGCTTGTTTTCTTATTAGCGTTTCTCATTTATTAATTGTGCTAAACACATTCGTCAACAAAATTTTCAATTCCAATGAAACTTACGTCAAGCACTTTTGGTGTTCTGCTTTTCTATAAAATCCAATTGAACATCTGGGCAACAACAACAAAAAAACATCGGAAAAAAACCAACCATATTTTGATGAAATCATTCTGTTTATTTTTATTTTACATTTTTATATGATAAAATACATAGATTGTTTAAACGTCCATTACATTTCCTTACCATTCATTATAAACCTCTTTTGTCATTCTACGTTTCATCCGATAACCAGTTCAATTTGGTACAATAATCTTAACGTAAACTGGTCTTTCATACAAGATCAAATGTAGTACGAAATTTGTACTGAAGTTGAACTGTTATTTTAAGAGAAGTCCATTAGTCTCGGGGAGGAAGGGGGTGCTCGCGAATTCTTGGACAAGTCTTCCAAGACAAAATCCAGACTTCGCCCACAACTTCTCCAATTGCCTTTTTTATACGTAACAAACTAATGCTAATTTAGTCATTTCTTTGCATACAATTTCAACACCCAAAGTTCGGCTTTGTTCAAATGTTGGTGTATTGAACAAACCCAAGGGAAACAAGAAGTGATCGAAGAATGAAGAAATCGCATTCACATAGCGCAGTGCGAAGGCATATTAATGATTGTGAGAATTTCATTGCTTCAGCACACAAAAAATCCCGCACGTGTCACAAACGTGAGCTTCTGTGTTCAAATATTCAAATTGAGCTATGATTCTGAATGTTAAATTATGTATAAATGCCATTCATGGTTATTCATGCAGCAAATGACATTTTGTTTACAGAACCTTGAACTTGAAAGTGTTTTGATTTTAAACATTCAATTTGATACAATCTACTACGATTGAACCAGTTCTCAGCTGTGCATTTGTATAATAGTAATCGGCAACGCAGTTGTGCAGCAACGAAAATCACTGTTTATTCCATGTTGTACATAGATAGGAATAGATGTGTCCACATGTGGATTATCTGCAGATAAGCCGAAAGCTAGTTTCATTCAAAATCCAAAATCTCGTATTCGATACAAAAATCGTAGTTTTGATGCAAATTCATGAATTTTGGTGTAGAATAGTTCAAGTTTACTCTGAAGTTCCCTTCTAATTTTTGTTCCGCGGGGGATAATGCCCTTTGTAACACACCTTTAGGACATATAGTAGGATCTAGAGGTGGCACTTGGACAAATTGGGACAAAAAAATCGAATTTGCTGCTCGAAACCAAGAGTACGTTTCAGACAATTTCATGAATTTTTGTTTCGAACACCTTCCGGACGGACGGACATGATTTTAAACCCCTAGGTCACCAGAATTGTGTCCGAATGCCATCCTATTAGGATCTATAGTGAGTGCATTACAGCGCTAATTGTTTTTATCCACGTGTGCACGTTAATTCGATGCAAAAATGCATGACCACTGAAAAATCGTTTAAAAATATTTAATAACACCCAAAACCGATTAAAAATGATTACAGTTGCACAAATTGAACCAGCCACACACCGCTAGAGTGACTGTGCCATTGTCAGTTTACTGCTTAAGCCGTTGGATCACTCTCAATCTGTGAGCATTTATTTCATTCTCATGAAATGTTCACGTGTTTTGCGTGCAATAAATGTGAATTGTTGCACTAACCCAATCCCTCTCTCTCTCTCAACATACATGAGCAATCGTTATTTCTGCACTTCCATTCGTTTCGTATGGAATATTTTAGTAAACAAGCAAGTTGTTTACACATTTTTTTTCTCCCGATGATATTTGAAAATAAATTAAGTAAATTTTTGTTCTATATATTATTCAATTGCTTCAATGACAATTATTACAATTAGTTTAAATATTGGTTATTTTCACATTTGAGTAATTTATTTATACATGTTTCTTTCATCGTCTTCTTCTTCTTTTCAAAACTATTTAGAACAGTGTATTGCAACAAATTGAAAGAGGTTCTGTGAAAGTGATAATAAAATTGGTTAAAATCGGTAGTATCGGCTAACAAACGCAATAAGATAATCGACGTTACAAAGCTAGTGGATTCTAGTAATAAACCAGATCCAATTCGAAGAAAATAATATTTCAATCATTTCAGTCAACGGTTGCGATTGTTCATTGTCAGTCACATAATTAGAGCCTCCGGGGTGTCACTAAACACAACATTTTATCTGTCCTATAAACGAAGCATTCACACCAGCGACTCTATGAATGTTTCTATACATGAATGTTTCTATATTAAAACAAATAAGCGAAATCTAATTGATTTGACGCAATAGTTATTTTGTGATAAATTTCACGCCGGACGACCTAACATTTGTCACGTAAGCAGCAGAAGAAACAAAAAAAGCGACTGAGAATCACCCAGAATCAGCAAAACTGTGTTAAAATCAACGATTGCTGCTGCAACGTTAATTTAAGGAGAGAAAGAGAGGGAGAGAAATCATGAAAGATACAAAAATGGGTCACGAAAATTATGGCTTCACAAATTCAACGGTGTCGCTGAGCATGCCACAAGAGCCACGAGGAAGCTATCGCGGTTCCAATGAATTTATACGTAAGTCAATTTACAATTTCTATATTATATTCACTATCGCATTCATCAACCATCTGGTTCGATTTGTATTTTGTGTTTTTTTCGAAATTGTTTTATCATTAATCATTTTAAAACACATTTTTTCAATGTTTCGAATAGAGTCTAAAAATATATAAACAAAAACATTCTTGCGTTTATCAAATTAGGCAACAGATAAACGGCACAATGTGCGATGTGCACAACGCAATGCAATTTATCGTACAACTCAAGCTCTGGTTTAATATATCGTTCTGTCTCCTGTTTTATTCATTTGTTTTGCTTACGTCTGCCTTCTTCGATTCAGTTAGTGTTACTTAATTATATTGCTTGCTATTACAAAAATTATACACCACACAATCAGCGAAATGAGCTCCGCTTCAAATGAAAATCGGTTTTATTTGATTTGTTAGCAATCATTTTAGATATTTTACACATGATTCAATGGCAGAGATTTATGAAGACTTGAAGACGCTATAGCGTCTATAGCAATATTTACTGCTCACTACTAACAATCAGTCAGACGAGTCAGTGAATCACTTGCGCTCACTGATCTTTGGGTTAACGGCGGAAATATACGTGCATAGAAGCACACAGCAGAATAAACCATTTATGATTTTATGAGGCTCATTAATTGTTTTCTTAGATTAGGCGAAATTCTTTGCGTTCCATGCTTTTTTTTTCAATGCGTGCTTTGCTGTTTTGAAAGCTTCACTTTTGCGATATTATAACCGATTTTTTTTTTGTTATTTTCGTTTACTGGTTGAGTGTACATAAAACAAATGTTTGTTGACATTTTTACTGAACGTAGTTGAACCATGCAAAATGCCTGGTTAACACAATCACTGCATTTAATGATTAGCTTGGGCTGTTGTGCCATTTCTAATCATAGGGTTCTATAACACTATATTTGCTAGTTGTTAGGGCCCATAGCAAATAATATCGATGTCATCGATTCGCATTGAAAACACAAACACACTCAGTCTACACACATTAAACATGTATGCAACAATTTTGATCGACAAAATTCTGTTCCACGACTATTTGCGAGTTTTTGGCGCGAAATTGTCTAGAAACGCTGTTTTTTTTTTGCTGAACACACTTTAAACACTTTTGTTGACGATGTGAACAGTTGAACACGTGTAAGAAGCAAAAACTGAGTTTCAGTCCGAGAGTAGCAATTAAAAGGGAAAAAAGCCAGTTACAGTCGTAATGAAATTGTATTTTGCTGGTTTTTGCGCCAGGTGATTTTAAGCTAAACTATGTGATGACGTCCGTCAAATCAAATCACAAATGTTTTTGTTTCCATTTGGATGATTCAAATGGTTATTTATCTGGATATAGAGAGAGATTAGAAAACACATCATGTTATTACATTGACGAATTCAATGGATGAATTAATGATTACTTAAATTGGCTAAAATTGGGTAAAATTGCCGGTTACAAGTTTTTTTTTTCAAGAAGGAATTTACGATCGATGCACGTTACCTCATTTCGGTCGTTATTTGATGTTTTGTATTAAAGGCGCCAAACTCAATTGAACTTAAGTTAGTTTGCAAAGATAGAACGCTAAAAAATCGCAATTGGTCTTGTAATTTTGGTGACCGCACGATTTCCTGAATTTTTATTTTAATCTATTGAGTTCCGTATCATCATTTCTGTTGGTTTCAGCATGACCTTTGTCTATGCACACATCGAAGGCTTCAATTGTCTCTTCAAGGCTTCATAAAAATGGTCGGGAAATTGGAGGAACCGTAGATCACTGTTTCAATTTCTCCAGAAGATTTGAATGGACTTCTGTGCGATATGCAAAACATGAACAAAAATTATCTCAAACTCGAATCTCAAATTCACTAAAGCCAACTTGTTTTTCATGAATTGCCTGAATATAGGCAAACCTTAATATTTCATCTATTGATTAATAACGTTGTTTAACGCATCATTTGTTGATGACAACAGCATTGACAGCATCTAATTAAATTTCAATACGAAAAAAAACCGCTTCAATTCAAATATTCTTTGCATTTCAGTAACAAATGATGATGAATCATCATCCTGCTGTGATTTTCAATCGATTGTACCATGGATCAAAATGAAAGCGAAAAGTATGTGCCGAAAAAAAGTTCTCTACAAGCGACTACCAATTTGCAATTGGCTTCCCAAGTAAGTAAAACTTAAAAGAGATTCAATATTGAACATTTTGATTGAATTACTTTTTTCAAATTTTCCCTAAGATATTCAAGTCAAGATGCAGTCGGTGATTTAGTAGCTGGTATAACAGTAGGTTTAACGGTAATTCCGCAAGCTCTTGCATACGCTGGCATTGCCGGTCTTGATCCAGCTGTAAGTAAATCTAAAGCAACAAACTTCTCAAATTTGAATCACTTTCACTCAAAAAAAAACGAATCTTCCTTTTTAGTTCGGTTTATATGGATCATTCATGGGTTGTTTCGTGTATATAATCCTGGGTTCATGCAAAGATGTACCAATGGGACCGACAGCAGTTGCTGCATTGCTAACATTCCAAGCGACTGGTGGTGTTTGGCAAAAAGCCGTTTTGCTCTCATTTTTAACTGGAATCATTGAAATCCTTATGGGATTTATGGGTCTTGGATTTTTGCTCAACTTCGTGTCGGGTCCAGTGAGTTCTGGATACACAAGTGCTGTTGCATTAATCATTTTAACATCACAAGTCAAAGATATTCTCGGTATTAAAGCAAAAGGCATAACATTTTTGGAAATTTGGACATCAATTTTTCAAAATATTCAACATTTCCGAATTAATGATACACTGATGGGTGTGTCTTGTATAATTGTATTGCTGTTGCTGCGATTGCTGGTAACAATCAAAATTGGACCAAAAGAAGATGATTTGAAATCTGGTTGCCAAAAAATGATTAACAAAATCATTTGGCTAATTGGAACCGCACGAAATGCAATTTTAGTCATTTTAACCGGAATGATTTCGTATTTGTTACATGAATCAGGACAAGGTGAACTACAAGTGATTGGTAAAATTCCATCCGGAATGCCTAGATTTGAAATGCCACAATTTTCAATACCTGAAATTTTGAATGAAACTACCGGTGAAATTGTTCAAAAGGCTGAACCATTTACCGAAATTGTGTCACAAATGGGCTCATCTTTGATTGTCATCCCACTGATTGCACTTCTTGAAAATATGTCCATTTGCAAGGCTTTTGGTATGCACCAGTTTTACCATTGAAATAACTTGAATTTTTAAAAATGTACCTTAACATTGAATGTGATTCCAATTGTATTGCAGCCAATGGAAAATCAGTTGATGCAACTCAAGAATTGTTAGCAATTGGAACATCGAATGTTGTGAATTCATTTGTACAAGGATTCCCAGGAACTGGTTCATTGTCACGTGGTGCTGTTAATAACGCTTCTGGAGTTCGGACACCACTCGGCGGTCTATTTACCGGCATCATAGTTATTACATCACTCTTTTTGACACCACTATTTTATTACATTCCAAAAGCAGCCTTGGCTTCGATCATTATTGCGGCGGTCATTTTTATGGTGGAAGTTCGTGTGGTGAAACCAATGTGGCGGAGTAAAAGTAAGTTTGGATTTTTTTTCGTGAATTGTGTAAAATTGTGACACCGCGTTTGAATTGGGATGATCACTTTCAATCTCGGGGAGTTCAGTAAAACCGACAATTGGAAGTAAAACGTCAAATAATCAGAATTTTCGTTTATTTCATATAGAAACTGATTTGATTCCTGGGATGGCTGCATTTGTCATGTGCCTCATTTTACCACTAGAAATAGGAATTTTGGCTGGAATAGGAATAAATGTGGTCTTTATCTTGTATCATGCGGCTCGACCAAAGATCTCCATCGAGTTTTTATCGGTAGGTTTACACCTTGGTTGACACCTAGGCTCACACCTAGGCTTACACCTTGGCTTACACCTAGGTTTACACCTTGGTTGACACCTAGGTTTACACCTTGGTTGACACGCAAGGCTTACACGTACTCAAGATGAATGACCGAAATATTAAACCAATTTTTTTGTTAATTTTCAAACAGACAAACGCTGGTACGAAATATTTGATGTTGACCCCTGATCGCTGCTTAATATTCCCATCGGTGGACTATGTTAAGAATCTAGTGAATAAAATAGGTGTAAAATCGCAAATGCCCGTTGTCATTGATTGCACTCACATTTATGGGGCTGATTTTACAGCTGCCACTGTTATCGAGACCCTGGTAACAGATTTCTCAGCACGTCAACAGTTATTGATATTTTATAATTTAAAACCGAGCGTTGGTCAGGTGTTTGAGGGTGTTGATATTGATCTGCATGTTCAATATGCTTTAAGCTCATTGGAAAATGACATTGATGAGAATAAGCAAAACAAAATTTGATTTATCGTACGTGTTTTTGGTTTTAGTTTGTGATTTTAGACATAGATATTACATTTACATTTCATAAATACTTAAATTAGAAGATTTAAAGTTTAGTGCACATTTGGTCAGATTTTTGTTTGTCCACAATTTCAGTAGTTCACAATAAAGCGACGAATGACCCAGTATTCAGTTGACAAAACATAAAGTCGCTTTTTCATTACAATTTAATAGACATTAAGTGTAGTCAAACAGAATTTAAGTACAATTTTTATTTATAAGCATTTTGCAAATGTAAAATCATTTACTTTTAAAAACATTTATTCAATATTTCACCAAAAACAATTGTCATTTGTTTCACAAATAAAGCACACAAATTATTGTCACACATTTTATTGGTTATTCGTGAACAGACGTCCATAAATACGTCGTTGCTGATGTAGTTTAAATTAAATTTAATGCGACACCGTTGCGGAGCATATATTTTTACCCCTTTTTTATCAACATGAATTTGAGCAAAGTACAGAGGTTCTCAAGGAGGTGGCCTTCAGGGAAGAGGGGGGCGTAAGGCAAAAAAAACTTTTCGAGGAAACGAAAAAAGTCGATTCTATCTAGTTCCTCTGAAAAAAAAAATTATGATGGAGACGCTTCCCACTTTGTTGGTATCTTTGCGTTCGATGCTTGGGAAACGCATACAATAAATAAATTGAATTACATTCGTAATCCCGACTTTTCCGCATGTGGTGGTAATAATACAACAATATTTTGTTTTTGTTCTTGTTTCTTGTTATTTTAAATATAGTTGTTTATCTCAAAATAAATTGAATTACATTCGTAATCCTGACTTTTCCGCATTGATATGGAATTCGATTTTTCTCTTGAACAATTTCATTCATCGAACAGTCAGGAGAGAAAGTATTGTTTCTGCCATGAATATGGGCAAAATGTTCAAAACACAAAACATTCTTTGACACAATAAAACAAATTGGCCATCTTCACTTTGCGATTTGAGACTCCTTTCTTGAGATATATTCATATCAAACTTCCATTTTCTAAGAATTTCGTACATTTTCACACGTATTCATATTCCATGATTTTTCGGCATGAAGATACATTTTGTGCATTGTATGAATATGTAAAACTTCAAGCGGACTTGAATACCTTTCAAATGATGCAAACTGCATACATTTTCATTGGAAAATACGGTCAAGAGAGTGAAAAATGCGAAAATCAGTTTTTGTGTAAAAATGTACTGAAAACCCGACTCACGTGCACTTGAATGCACATATCTCTGGAATGGCTACACCGATATGGCTCAAATTCAATAGGAAACATCCGGTGATAATTCTGAACAAATTTGCTTTTGACACTTTGGGATTTGAGACTCCGTTCGAGAGTTATCGTGTTAACATACATACACAGACGACGACGACGCCATTTTGCACCGGAGCTACCAGAACCGAGTATCCAAATAAAAAAAGTGAAAATCAAGTTTTGTTCCCATGGTGAACTGAGACTCTGGTCAAAATTTGAGCCCGATCGGAGTTCATTTACTCAAGCAATGTGGAGTTGAATTTTTGAGGCAAAACCAATACTTTTCCTAAGCACATTTCATGTGCGGAAAAGTAATATCGGCTAGAATTAGTGTCTGATATTACATCAAGTGCATGTGAATGTTAATCATCAATCTATTTATAAAACTCGAGCAGTTTTTTTTCTCTTATAAATAATACAGGAAATCAATTCCATGTGACAAAACGACAAAAGTGAATAAGATCAATTCATATAAAGCATCTCAATCTACGCATTAACAAACTAACTATTACCTGGTCACGCTTTAAAATCATCATATACTAATTTCGTTTTGAGGAGGATCATTTTTGTACACAATTACATTGTTTTCACATGATAAAGCTGAACAGATGAACTCTTGAGAATGCAAATGTAACAATGTAGGCTCTAGCAAAAGTATGACTGCTATATGTTTTCTATGGAACGATTGGTTTCCCATGGGTTAATATGAATTCGTGTGATTTTTAGCCATGCGGATTTCGAATAGTATCGTATCAAAATAGATCTCTCTCTCTCTCTCTCGCTCTCTGTCTCTGTCTCTGTCTCTCCATTTGTCACACATACTACACAAAATGCATACGTGTGTTAACTCCAGTAAACACTCATAACAGAACACCTGTTGTAGCAAAATGTGTAATTCAGAATAGAAAGTGTTAATCGCGTCTGCAGAAGATAATGCTAAAGAACAGGAACAAGGCTGAAAAAAAATATCAAAGGTGAGCCTCAATAACAAAAAAAAAATCATAAAATCAAACGTTCAAACCAATTCATTCATGATTTCGATGTTGCGACCTTGCTTCTTGTTCGTATCCCACATTCGTCAAGTGATTTTCCATTCACTTGTTGTTAATCCATCTTAAATCAATTAAAGCCACTGCTGTGTTTCACTTTGGCTACTAATTTGGTTGCTAATTGATAGAGTGTTTATCTGTTTATTTCTCGGTTGATATTTAAACGAAGACAATGGCACTTTTTGCAAACAGTTGGTCTTGAAAATTGTCTTGAACTTGACTCTTTTTTCTCGTTAAGAACGACGCATTTGAAATTTATTGGATAAAAACCAAATTAAATTTCAAAATTAAAACAAATCTAAAATAAATCAAATATTTGGCAACATTTAAGTAACAACTTCTGTCATATCAATAGTGTCATCGAGTTTTACTACAGTACTCAGTCACTGACATGTTTTCAAACACTGACATGATTTGAATTGAGAGTGAGAAAAAATCGATACCGATTGAATTGTGTCAATTGTGTTGTTTATATGACAATATTGCGGATTTTTTATATTTTGGTGTGAACAGTAAAAACAAATAAAAGATTATTAGTTGTATGAAATAAAAAAAAAATGCTAGAAAATCAATGCTTTGGCATTCAAAATGAATAAATTTCAATGTAAAATTATTTGTCTCCGTGTGCATCGGATGGTATCTAAATAGGTTCAAATTAGAAGTGTGATATGGAGAATGAGCTAAAGAACTGGCAAGTAACCAAGGACCTTTAAAGCTACCGCGTGATACTAATTATTTATTTTAAATCACATGTTTGGCAACAAATCGACAAAACTTCTCTCTTCGTGACTTGAACATTGAAACAGTTTTCAGTCTCACTCACATATCAGCCAATCAATGCCAACGGACGGAAGATTACTAGTTTAGTGAAGAATCATTTGATTTTAAGTGCTTTTGGTTCCATTTGCTTTTCCCAAATATCTTCCATTGAAGACACTTGATGAAATCATTCAAAAATGGCCCACGAAAATCACATCTTTACAAATTCAACGGCATCATTGCGCATGCCGCAAGAGCCACGCGGAACTTATCACGGATCCAACGAATTCATATGTGAGTCGTCAAGACGTATTCCTTCAATTTGTGTTTACTAAACACTGTTTAGTTTATGGAATTTGTTGTTTTCATTCCAGTGATAAATGATGACAAATCCTCAGTTTGTGGTAACATAAAATTCATCGTTCCATGGATTAAATTGAAAGTTTGGAGTATGTGCCGTAAAAAAATGCTTTATAAACGATTACCAATTTGTAATTGGTTGCCCATGTTAGTAGCAAATAACCATTAAAATATGTTAAAAAGTAGAGACTAAATCATGAATCCATATGTCCGTAGGTACTCTGGTGAGGATGCAGTAGGTGATTTGATAGCTGGTATAACAATTGGTTTAACTGTCATTCCACAAGCTCTTGCTTACGCTCTTCTTGCGGGACTTGAGCCAGTTGTAAGTCATCATTCACTCTCTTCAATCCTAAGTTAAACGCCAGTGACTCACGGCCACTGCAAGTGCTTAAATCCAAAAATAGTCGATCCAGATCGCACTATAAAAAACAGACCTGGATTGATTTTTTGGATTCAAGCATGCATCAAGGCTGGATAAGTGGTCAGTTGAACTGAGAACAAATAGCTAATGAAGGGCACAGTTAGATATGAGTGCCCTTCATTGTGATGTGTTCGTCTCTTTGCATTTGTCGCTGTGCATACGCATTCGTCCACTAGTTAGCTATTTACGCTCAGTTTAAATGCAGTTGAAATGGTCATGATCATTTAGCCCGCCTTGATGACTAGGTAAAAAAATAAAATACAAATAACATTTCCAGTTCGGTTTATATGGATCATTTTTGGGATGTTTCGCGTACATGTTCCTGGGTTCATGTAAAGATGTTGCAATGGGACCAACAGCAATTGCATCACTCTTAACACATCACGCGACTGGTGGTGTATGGCAGCGAGCTGTACTCTTAACATTTTTAACCGGTATCGTAGAGCTTGTAATGTGTTTCACTGGTCTTGGATTTCTGGTAAATTTTGTGTCAGATCCAGTTAATTCTGGTTTCACAAGTGCCGTGGCTCTAATCATTTTAACCACACAAGTCAAAGACATTCTCGGTATAAAAGCAAAAGGAAGAACGTTTGTCGACGTTTGGATATCGATTTTTCACAATATAAATGGCATTCGAATGAATGATACAATTGTAGGTGTGTCTTGTATAATTGTATTGCTTCTACTGCGACTGCTGGCAACAACAAAAATCGGACCAAAAGAAGATAATTTGAAAACAACTTGGCACAAAGTGATTAACAAATCGATTTGGGTGATTGGCATCAGTCGTAATGCAATTTTAGTGTTTGTAACAACAATCATCTCGTATCAATTACATCAAGCCGGTCCAATTGATTTGCGTGTTGTTGGAACAATACCAGCTGGAATGCCTACATTTGAGATTCCACAATTTTCAATACCTGAAATTGTGAATAAAACAACCGACGAAATTATTCAGCACGGTGAATCATTCACTGAAATGATATCACATACGGGCTATTCACTGATTGTCATCCCACTGATAGCACTCCTTGAAAATATGTCCATTTGCAAGGCTTTTGGTATGTTTTAGGTGTTAAGAAGAAGGTACCTACCCTTAGTAGGTTTAAACTTTTAAGCAACTTCTAGTGCTTTAATCAATTTTTATGTTCGCAGCCAATGGAAAACCGGTCGATGCAACCCAAGAATTATTGGCAATTGGAACATCAAACATTATGAACTCATGCGTTAAGGGTTTTCCAGGGACTGGATCATTTTCACGTGGTGCTGTGAATAATGCATCTGGAGTTCGTACACCATTTGGCGGTCTTTATACTGGCCTCTTAGTTATTTCATCATTGTTCATAACGCCACTATTTTACTACATTCCCAAAGCAACGCTAGCTGCGATTATCATTAGTGCGGTTCTTTTTATGGTCGAAGTTCGTGTCATCAGACCAATGTGGCGGAGTAAAAGTATTACATTCATTTTCCATTTCCATTTTAAGATCTGGAATAGTTTAAAACAATCCTCTTTTGCATAGAAACTGACTTGATACCCGGATTGGCATCATTTATTGCTTGTCTGGTTTTACCGTTGGAAATTGGCATTTTGGCTGGAATTACCATAAATCTGCTTTTCATTTTGTATCAAGCGGCTCGGCCAAAGATTTCCATTGAATTTCATCAGGTAACCGGAACCGAACAGTACGGACACTGAAAAGTCCCTTTTAAAAATAAAATTCCATTTTAATTCAATTCAAAATAGACAAGAGCTGGTTCAAAATATCTGATGCTGACTCCAGATCGCTGCTTAATATTTCCATCGATGGACTATGTTAAAAATGTTGTGAATAAGTTGGGTATCAAATCTCAAATGCCAGTGGTGATTGATTGCTCGCATATTTATGGTGCTGATTTCACGGCTGCTCAAGTCATTCAATCCTTGGTTACTGATTTTTTAACACGCAATCAACGGTTGATATTTTATAAGTTAAAAACCGAAGTGGGACAAGTTCTTGACGGTTTAGATATTGATTTGAATGTACAGTATGATTTTAGCGCATTGGAAAACTACATTGATGGACAAAGAGAGAATTAAATTTAATTTTATGATTTAACGAAGTTTGTGATTTCTAAGATGAATCATCTCACATGATAAATTTGAGAATTAAATTGAAAATAACGAATGTGTTTTGGCTCTTTTCCAACATTTTGAAAACTGTCATTTAATACACACTATTTTTATTACACAGGTAAATGTATTCATAGCAGAAACGCGCTGACAATAAATTCTATTCACTATTCACAGCCGTCAGTTGCGTTTGTTTAGTTTAGTTTACAACCTTTCTATATGGACGGTTGTGAATTGTCCAACTTTTTTGCGTTTTGGCGCCTATTATTATATGGTCAGTAGTTTAGTGCGTATTCGAAAAATAAAGACAACAAATGAAGACAAATTAATCAAATCAGCGTCGGGACCAAGTAGTAAATAATTATGTGTATTCAATTTCTCTGGCATATGGCAGAATCCACGGATGCCTTCGTCTGTCACCTGAAACGATTTTTACAAGAATTTGAATCGTTGAATAACGAAACGACTCAAAGTTCTTTGTGATAACGGGAAAAAATGTTGATCCCATAAAATTCCGACGAGGAGATTTTGTCAAGGATTTTGTAGTAAGAGTTGAACCAAACTGTTGCATTGAAACCGAAAAGATTCTACGTTTCTGTTTCTACGTTTTATTTTTTTTTTTTTATTTTTCGTGTTTTTTTTGCTTGCAAGAGACTCGCTTTTCAAGAGAAAAACAACGTTATTGTATAGCAACATCAAAAAAATCCAAACTTCGCTTGCATTTTTCGTTAACTCACTCTTTAAAGATGCAATTGTATTCGAGAATTATATAATTTCACTTAAAAACTTAAAGAAAGATCGCAAATTGAAGAAAACATTTGAAAAACCCGACAACAATTCTTGTTATTTAAAAAAAAACGTCCGAAAACTGTTAATATTGTTGTTTTCATAGTTTTTGTCGTTTTCGGGAGCTCTACCAAAAAATGTTAACGTGAGATATCGGGTACACCTGGTGCGAGTGTATAAAATAACATTCACTTATTTAAAAAGTGCTGACGTCAAATGTCGTTTGCTAACCAAAAACAAAACGCACAATGAAAATCATAAACTTAAACGGAATTCTTGTCTGCATATTTGAATTCATTAAAGTACAAGTGCAATTTGTTTCATTCTCTAGATATTCAGTCTGAATGAGCATTTATCAGCGAAAAGAGTGATCAACGTTAGTTCTGCGAATTTGGTGTTAGTTGCATTTGTTGTGAAAACTTGCAATAAACTACACAGTAACGTGAGACGTTTCATTCACAACTTACACTGCAGTAACAAGAAATTGCGAAAATAACACTGCAAAAAAAGTCAATGTTGACTTTTGTTGGCTTGACAAAATTATATAAATCGATAATTTCGACACGCAATTGATGTGGATTTTATTGGTGATTTCTTTAGCTTCAGTGGAGCCTCTAGAGACATGGTATCCGGCAAAATTGAAAGAAACTACTGACGGTTATAATGCTGTGTGTACTGAGGACTATTGTGATACATTAGATGTGCCAGAGCCGGGACCAGGAGACCGTTTAGTGATTGTAACTTCATCAGAAAGTGGTGAAAGATTCAAATATACCAAAGGAATATTTTCCCACAACAATGTTACGATAGATTGTGACGTAAAAGTGGTAACTTTAACCGTGAACCGTTCAAAACTCTATCGTAGTTCAAAAATATTCGGTTTTGGTGGAGCATTTACGGGATCTGTTTCGTATATTTTGAATCGAATGTCTGCAAAGCTACGCACTCATTTCTACAACAGTTATTTTTCACGTGAAGATGGTGCAAGGTACAATTTGTTGCGTGTGCCAATCGGTTGTTCCGATTTTGATTTGGAGCGTTGGGCATACAATTTGTATCCAGAAAATGACAAACAGTTAACGAATTTCACAAAATTGGATGCGAGAGATATTCAACGCAATCAACAAATGAAAGAGATGAAACACGTTACTGGACGAACTAATTTGCAGATAATTGGATGCGCATGGACGTCACCGCCATGGATGAAGGCAAAAAATCAATGGGAAGGTAATCGTGACAATCAAATGAAACCTGAGTACTATCAAACGTGGGCAAACTATCACGCTAAATGGGCGCAGCTTATGATTTCTGATGGAATGCCATTTTGGGGTTTATCAACCGGTAACGAACCAGCATTTTCACGATATTTAAATTTTAGTGGACTCAGCTGGCAACCAGCAAACCAATCCAAATGGCTTGTTGAACATTTAGCACCAACATTACAACAAAATGGACTTAACAATGTTCGAATTCTTGGCTACGATGACACTCGCTTGCCTATGCAATTATGGTTGAATCAAATGCATGTGGAAAATAAATCATTTACAAATAATATCGATGTACTTTGTGTTCATGGTTATTTTGATGCAAACGCCAGTGCAAATATTCTCAATGAAATGCGCCATCAATATGAATTGCCCATTTTGTATACGGAAATGAGCTTTCAAACGGTTAAACTTGGATCATGGTCACGTGCTGAGGAATTGGCTGATATTTTAATGACCAATTTACAGCACAATGTGATCGGCTACATCGATTGGAATTTGATATTAGACCAAAATGGCGGGCCAAATCTATCGGCTCCACTTGATGCATGTATTATTGTTAACGATGATTTTACGGCATTCGTCGTGAGGAAGACCGTATTTAAATGTACAGTGTATTTATGAGACAACGAACGCTTAGCGCCACCGCGGTGACAGTGTAAAATTAAATGCAAATTGACACTTCAGCTGGATAGTGAGTGCATCTTATGCAGAGCCATTGGTACCAACTACTAACTCATGAATACATGCGTACGTAGAATTTGGACAGTCATTGTTGTTTAACATTTTAGAAGGTTAAAAAAATGTTTATAAAATAATAAATGTTTATATGCTCACAGGCTATAATTATGGTCTTTATGTCCACTCATGAACAGTTGTTTCAGAACTGACTTTTAATTTCAATTCAATTCTGCAGTAGTGACAACATTCAAGTAACATAAAAAAAAGTAGCAACATAGAACGTACTCATTTTATATTTGACGTACGTCAAAGTGTTGAAAATAAAGAAAAAGAAGAGGAAGTATTGAAACCACATCTTCCACGCGATGACGGCATTTGAAAAGCAACCAATGTTTTATGTTATGGCACATTTTTCCAGGTTCATACCGCCGGGCTCCATCCGAATCGACGCTAACATTTGTGGTGAGCATTCAAGCCATGTACAAACTTTGGCCTACTTGAGATGTGATTCGAACATTTCGGTAATTCTATTTAATCGCGACAATCAAACAATCAACCTTACGATTCGGGATTCATTTCAAGGTGAAACCAAAATCACATTAAAGGCAAAGTCAATCACTACAATTGTTTATTCCACGAAAAGACGAGGCGGTTAAGCGATATCGGACTCAAATTGATAAGTTTATACAAAAAAAAACCTCTCAATAACGGAATCTCATGGAACCCAATTTTTTCCATCAACTCAAAGAACTTTGAAAGTTTTCGTTATTCAAAACTTTAAATACTTGTAAAATCGACGAGACAAACTTTATTCCTGCTGAAAACTAGCAAAAATTAACTGAACATTTGTGTCCGTCAATTTGAACGATTTTCGATTTTTGTAATTTTTAATCTTTGTACTGAACTCAGTGGACGAAAGCTAAACTTCCATCCGTGAATCCCTACGATTGAATGTTGCCGTTGTTGGGTGCTTTTTCTGGGTACACTGAAAAATATAGTAAAAATGAACATTTAATTTGTGAATACGTTTTTTCGTTATAAGGCAATGTACGTCATTATATAAGCAAAGTGCAAAATAGATTTACTTTTTGAATAACAATAAAAAAAAAACCTCGATTTGTGTGGAGTAAAGCACATCTGTCTCTTTGTCTATAAGTTTAATACAAAACTACCAGTGTATTTTTATCAAAACTAAACTGACGTTGATCTTAAATTCAAATAAATGTATTTAATAAACACATTTTCATCAAATTTGATGTCGTTTTTTTTACTCATTCATAAATGTGAAATCAAAATAAGCTATTTTCTTTCATCTTTCATTACTATAAAAATGTGTCTTCACATTTATGAATGATTGAAATGTTGTGGAATAACATCGTTGAAAATGCAAACTCAACGTGTCTCTTACTATTCAAAATCGTAAACTATTTATGTACGTGTTAACACTACCGCACCTGTTCACATGATTATATTAGCGGATTTCACAGCGAATATCTTTTAGTTCATTACACTCTTTCGACTGATGAGGCATTGAATGATATCTTGAGTAATTTTAAAACTAGTCTGAAAAATAGTTCATTTATTTGATTTTCGCACATAATTTCATACATTTTGGAAGTTCGTTCCATTTTCAATTCGATTTATCGTGAATTCTTTCTTTGTTGTGTCTATTCAATGTGTTTTAATTGTTTCCTTTTCAATTTGACATAAAATAAAACAAAATTCAGATTCAGTGAATCCAACACAATACAATAAAATTGATAAAAACGCTTCTTTTTAATTGAACAATGAATTTCGGCCTTGAACCAGAAGACAAACCACATTCAATGGGACATTTCTGTGTTTATTGTGTTTTCATCTAAACAAAAAGTCCGTTGTTATGTGCACATTTGAAATTTAGCCAATTTATTACAAGGAGTTTCAATCAATTACTGACCACATTTTCGAATTGACTATTAACTGTTCCATTGGCTGCGATTTTGCTATAGAAGTGTCCAAAAAGTAAAGACAACATTTTAATGACCGATTTCTTTTGATTGTTACAAATTCTTTCGGAACAAAAGAGTTTCATTCAAGTGAAAACAAATGAACGTATGGACTTTTGATTAATTGAGTACAATTTTAGTACTTTAACTAGGCTAAACAGTGTGAACGGCCTATAAATGTTGTAGGCATTCAACAGTTGATATTCAAAAGAGAACAGTACAGATTAAATTCGTTTGTAATTGAACAGAAATCGAATTGAGACTTCAAAAAAAACTGAAAACCTAAAGAAAAAGAGAAAAAGTGAAACTAGGAACGTGAGCGAAAATGCTCTTAAAAGCCATTAACCCAGTAGTTTTAATACTTAGTCTAAAACTAGTGACTGCATTAGAGCCAAGTCGGCCATATCCACCAAAATATGGAAGTTTCGTGAGTTCCATAAATAGATGTGAAAAGTTAAACGTTGTTGACACACATCCCAATGAATATCATCTATTTCAAACATCACTCACGAACCTTGCCTTTTCTCACGTAACGGGAAGTTGGTCATCGTCGCGTAAATATGACGATTCGTTTGTAACATACCTAGAAATCAATCGAAGAAACCCATATCAGAGCTCAAATTTCATTGGATTTGGATGCGATTTTACCGATTCAGATTTGGCAATTTTAAATCGAATGCCATCGAACCAACGCGAGTCTCTTTTCAGAAGCTACTTTTCAGCCGATGGTTTAGGATTTGACCTGTTACGCGTTACTGCCGGAAGTTTTGGTCACAATTCCAATTTCGAACGCAAACTGACCTTAAAAAGACAGATTGAGAAGATGTTGAATAAACAAATAAAAGTTGCCGCGGAGTTCCAGATACCTAGCGTAAAATCAGGAGAAGTCGGGAATTTAAGGGATTCTCTTGAAAAACTTGCAAATTCATTTAAAATGAATCAAATTTGGGCAATTTTCCTCAATTCGATTCGATCGACACCTTCAGATGATGCGACTGATCAAGGAAATCACATAAAGCAATTAATCGCCAATTTAAATACCACCGAAGGTCCAAAGCCAAAGTTTTGTTTAATCGACAACACAAAAAATACTGAATCTCCTTGGCTGAAACAATTTGAAACCGGCCAAAATCGCATTTTAGACAAAATTGATATGATTTGTCTCACCAACGATTCAGTTGCACCGGAACTGATGTGTCGAGCTTACAAACAATATGAGAAACCGATTCTATTTAAGAAAAGTGCTGATTCTGTAAATTCAATTGAATCGACTGAATCATGGCTTGAGGCTCAAAAGTTAATCAACACATTAATGTCATTGTTGCACCACAATATTGATGCTTATTTTGAAAACAGCTTCATTTCATACACAAATTTAACGCTTCTATCAATTGATAAACAATTTTCGAACGTTCAAAAACAACCAGCATTTTATGCAATGGCACATTTTTCGCGGTATATTTTACCCGGATCAGTCCGAGTCGATGGAATATTTTGTGGTTTAATGAGCTCCGATATTCAAACAGTGGCCTATGTAAGACCCGACGAAATGGTTACAGTGATTTTATACAATTCAGCCGAACATCCGATTCAAATATGCGTCATTGATAGAGAAATTGGAGAATTTACAGTCACTTTGATGCCAAAATCGATTAATACCATTGTTTACAGTATCCAGATGCATGAAATTAAAATCGATTGATTGAACAAGGTTGACATTTCAACGAAACTGTTGATTTGATTAGAATTTGTGATAAACTTTAAGCGAATGATGTAAAAATATTAAAAATAAAAGCATTTAACATATATTTAAAAGTGGATTTTTGTTATCAATTGAAATTTGTTATCAGTTGCACACAAACACATTTCAGTACACTGCTATACGAATATTTTCGTATTGTACAGTGGTTTATCTGCTGAGCGTATTGAGTTAAACGATTTTTGGTATAGTAGGCAATTTTTGTATTCTCCTTTGTTCGTTCGTTCGAAAAATCGTATAGCAGTGTGTTGAAATGTTTGAGAGTGTGAACGTTGCATTGTATAAATAGAAATATTTTGAATCAACAATTGAAAGAGAAGTATGAAGAGTGAACATTGAAAAATATGAAGAATCGCATTCGGTGAAAATGTATGGGTCAAATTACGATTTTAACGGCTTTTTGCGATGATATTGCGGTGGTGTGTGAAAGAGACCGACAAACACATAAATGCAATGAACGAACTATTGTACGTCAACCACCTGCATTCGTCAGTAAAACGACTCGTGTGTCGTAAAAATATCGATGCATTCGCTCCATGAGTTCTATTTGCGACACACATTTTGCGACGTGACTGTTGAATCGTTACAATTTCTTCAATGCGATTCAGTTCTCAGTCGACCGTCGATCAGTTCGCACACGTTTTACTTGGATGCTATTTAATAATTTCGATCAGTTTGATGAAAACTTAGTCTAGTGAATAGTAAAGACTGATCGAGGTCCTGTTGATGTAACTTTGTGGTTGGAATTAATTTCATTGTGCAAATATTAAATGATTAAATGAACAAACGACCGTAAGAAGGTAAAAATAAGGTTGAATGTTGTGTAATGTTGTGCAGTAGCTAGAGTAGTTTCACATCAAGATAAATTTTTGCGTGTAAAGAAATTAAGCATAGTGCTCAAATGTGTAGCAAAATCATCGCTGCATACATATTGGTGCATACATTTTTTGTTCATAGAATATTACCGGTGAACAAACTAGCCAATAGTTAAGATTTGAATAAGTGAGTTAAAAAACAGCAGAAAAAAACTGCAGAGTTGGCAAAATTTCTGATCGACTTTTAACATTCAGTAATGAAAATACTGATAAAAAAAAAACCATTTGGTAAGTGTGTGTGCCGAACGAATAGAACGAAATAAAACAAAGACTGAACGAAAACAAGTGAATGTAAACTGTGCTATGAAAAAAGCTGATTCGCATTTAATTTAAACTAAAAAAAAAACAATTGTGTTATTCAAATGTGACCGTCGGTTATAAATCGGTGCAGTTTATTTTAGTATTCTTGATTGCATGCAGTTTAATTTAAAATTCATTTCGTTATGATGTTTTCGTTTTGAAGAATATTCTTCACGCATTGATAAGGCTCCGTATGCAAAAACAAAGCAAAGTAAATAAATGGTTCGCTTCGCACAACACATTCAATTTGCTTTGGAATTATTTGAATTTTATTTTTCTTTCTTTAAGAAACGAAATTTGATTGCACGCCATGAAATGTAGGATGTTGTTTTTTCAACAACAACAAAATTTTTTGTTTATTATTATTTTTGATATAATTTTTGTTACGATCACATTAGATTAATGGTGACATCAGTACCTGATTACTTGAACGGCGTGATGACCATTTGCCCACTGTATAATTGAGACATGTTGTTAGCTGCAATGGCGAGAGTGAAGTACAAAGTGACAACCCGCACAACCGATTGCTGTAACCAATCATGTTAATTCGATGGCTCCAAATGGGTATGATTCAATTGTGATTTCCAACTGCATCTTTGTATGATTGTGGAATATCACAGATGTTTGCAGTTCTCTGCACATTCATGTGTGGGCTTTTTCTTGTTTTGCTCCTTGCGTAAAAACTACATTTTCCGCAATCATGTTGTACATTTTATATCCGTTGTCATTTTAACCCTTAGAAAATGCATTCTTCTGATTTTGCATCCAGTTTATTTCTTTTCCTCACACAGACAGTTCACACCATTTCGTTGATGTGACGCGCTTCAATCACAACATTTGTGTTCGTTGGCTATCAACACTGTCTTCGTGACGAGTGTATAGCAGCCACATCATTTAGGCTTAAGTTAATCATCACTGGAGTGTTGCACTGATATCCTCTTGAATATGAATTTGTTTTTTTTTTGATCATTGGAATTTGTTTTATCCAAATGGGCAAACACTTTGACCCATCTGGGCTGCTTACTTGACATTTAATAAATTTTCGGAGATCTTCAATATTTTTTATTCTTTTTTCACACTGTTCCGATTGATTTGGGATCACAATTGAAATTAGAATAAACATCCAAAAATATAATTTTAAATACATTTCGTTGTATTTTTATTGATGTACTGCGACTAGTTTTATTCGCCGATCGCCTGCAAATAATGTGTGCAAATAAAATCAGTCAGTGTGTATTACACAACGCTACAGTTAGTGTGGTGCCTATAGGTTCCAAACAGGCCGAAGAAGAATCGGCGAACAGTGAGAAGCCACCATACACCAAGTTCGATTTTGGAGTTTTTGTTTTTTTTTTATTTGTGACCCAAATTTTCCTCCAAATAGGCCCCAATTGAAAGCCAACTCCAATGTATATCGATTTAGATATTATAAGTTATTTCATCATATTTTGCTTGATGCTTTCAAAAATCGTTGTTTGTATGGTTCACTAAAGCTTCAAGCCGCACGCACAGCCGCATGGACGCACAGCAGCGTGTTTGTGTACTGTACTGTATACCATACAACATTGCAAGGCGCAGAAAAAGGCGCGCGCGGCTGTTTAAAGGCGCGGATTGAACGAACGGGCTAGTAAACTTGCTCATCAGCAATTATGGTGGAATGGCTCAAATTGGCTTAAATTGCCGCACACGTATGTGTATTCATACTCACGATAGCCGCTTATGCATTTGGCTACGCTTATGCGTACTGAGCTAACACTAGTGTGCATAAGCGTTTGTGTGTAATGTAACTACAATTGTAATGACTGTATTCACTACACATGTACTCATTTTATTATTTTGCATTCACTTATTCACACATTCAATCAATCATTCATACATGTAAACATTCATTCTATTGTAAACCCATTGGTGGCGGAAAAGAGTCGATGACAAATGTCATTATTTGCGTGCGAATTAAGTACACTAGTTTTAATCAAGTTACAAATGCTTTATTATCTTAGCGAAACTAGCTTGCCTATTACATTATATAATTCATGCAGCTTATTTGTATAGTGCTGGAACCAGGAAGTGTTATGATAATAATTCGAATTATTAGGATCCTATCAAATAATTGGTTACAATGTTTCTTAAAATAATAATTGGACCAAACCCGCATGTCATCAACCCTGATTCGTCTTAATCAATTGGTTTTGAACTTGACATTCTTGTTAGATTATATGGAAATCCATTGTTGATATTAACTTTGCCCCCTCTAAAATAGATTGTCCACGATCATTCTCGTGTTTTTTTTAATCATCTATAACTATTATCGGAGTCATTACCAATTGGTAAAAGCTGGTATATGTTGCTTTTTATTTACATTTATTTCGATTTTATGATATCGGAACTTCAAATATCCGAATACATTGAAGCGATTTCATGTTCAGCATGCTGATCATTATATCAAAAATAGAAAGTAAATATGTATTAAATGTTACTTACCTCTAGTTCCGTACCAATCATATTTAATTCACTTTGAAATCCCTCTAACTTACACACGTTATTATTAAATTGCAATGGATATTTTAATAGTGCAACCGCTATATTAACGAACGTTGCATTTTGGTCGTATTATTGCTGGAAAATATCTGATTAATGCATTGGATGAGAGAAAATCAACTATTTTCAATAACTCAGCTATGTTGAGCGCGATTTATTTGGATCCTCGCTAACGAAACGAATCGTCGCGCGTCAGCATTAGCAACTAAGGTTAGCTACTAATATGTAGCGTCAACCGACACTCGATTGTGTTTTGTAAACTGAATTAAGTTTTATTGCACCAAATCGATTAATAAAATAGTATGTAGTCATTATTTTGTTAGTGAAGATACAACTGAGCATTGAGCTTATTCGATTAGATTCAGCGGAAGCTGTTTCGTGTTGAAAATCATTTATTTGATAAGAATCTGATCGAGTGAGTCTATGACATCTACAGCTATTACTGTTCCAAGGGCAATCGTGGAGGATGTGCCCACTTGAGTATGGCGAGTCAACTGGGAGTAACTGGCCATCAGTTCTCACAGTGAATAAAATGACACAAAAGCTTTGCGTGATACTCGCTGGCTGTCATTTCATATTTAAAACACATTCAATGTATAAAACAATATTTACGAAATCATTTATCAGGAACATAAATAGCAAAATTATGATGCCGTTCAACTTAATATTTAGTAATTAAGAAACATTTTAGTTGAGTAAGTTGAATGACTGAACGAGTACAATGGAAAACCATCAAAATACTAAGAAGTTTCGTATTCACAAATGACTATTGAACATTTATAATCAAGGAGCCACTTCAGTCATGCCCTCCCACCAAGAAGCATATTCTCACCACAAACCTAAAGTGGCCAATATATCCATCAACGAATCATTAACTCCAAGTTGTTGCTTACAGAACAGTTTTTGTTACCAATGAAATTCGATTTCGTCATAGTTATCCGGGCCGTTCATTGGTGCGCCCACCCAATTTGTATCAATATGCAATGCGATTGACGTGTGCACTGTTGGGCCCTAGGAAGCACAAAATGCATGAATGCACCCAGTTGGTGCGCACCAGATCGTTAGAACAAACGTCTCTGGTTGATCGAGTAAATCGAATTCTTTAACCACTTCAATGTCCACCAAGTATAACAGAACGTTTCACTTACGTATCAAAATCTACAAAAAGAGTCCAATAATCGATTCGGTGAGTTTTATTTTATCAATTATATAAAAATTATAGATTTTGTTTAAGCATATTACAGTCCCTGGCCAAATTATTATACTCAAGCTGAAAAAATCATATTTCGCTAATTTTGTCCACTAAGTTTGCTAATGAAGCACTTTTATTGTTCGAAATAGTTGTATAAATGTATATTGTGTCGTTTATAAACGAAATTTGAGTCACAGCTCTCAAAAATATCACAAAATTAATGAAAATTCTCAATTTGTCAAAAATTAATATTTCGTATGTTTTCCTTTGGCCTTCAATAACGCCTCAATTCGGCGTGGCATACTGGTAATACAACTTTGTATCATTTTCTTTACATGTGGGCTGTTTTTCCAAGTATTATTGAGCACATCACGGGGTTTTTCCTTCGATGTGGGGGCGGATTTGCTGACCTCTTTCTTCAAATAGTTCCAAACGTTCTCAATCGGATTCATGTCCGGTGAATTGCCTGGCCAGTCAAGTACGTTGACTTTTTTTTGGTCTAAATACTTTGAAATTCGTTTGGCTGTATGACACGGTGCTCCATCTTGCATAAATGTGCAGTTTTTGGGGTTTTTAAACCATTTTCTCAGTTGAGGCAGCAGCTCATTTTCCAAAACCGTCTCGTATTTTTCGGAATTCATCGTTCCATCTACAAAATACATTGGTCCAGGACCATCAAAGCTGATCACAGACCACACCATCACTGACGGCGGGTGTTTGACAGTGGAATTGATGCATTTGGGGTCATATTTTTCATGTGGCCGACGCCTGACGAACGTTGAACGCTCAACAACCGCTTCAAATTTTGACTCATCCGAAAAGCAAACCTATGAAACATCACAAATGACGAATATTTGGCAATTTTATATTGTATATTTTCGGAAAACGTATAAAACAATATAAAATTACTTTTTTCCAGTCATCAATTGTGAAATTTTTGTACTTTTTTGCCCAATCATAGCGCTTCTTAATCATAGTGGGTGTCAACTTTGGTTTTCGCGCTGGCTTTCTGCCCACAAGGTTCTCTTCGCGCAATCGACGGCGCACTGTTCTTTGAGAAACCTTGACATTAGCATCTTTCACAAGGTTTGTGATAGCATTGACGGGTAATTTTCGGTTTTCGCAAGCAATATTCCGAATACACCGATCGTCTCTCTTCGAAGTGATGCGATGACGGCCACATCGACCTTTGCGTTTTGAAATCAAATTTGCTTCAGATTGCATTTTTTGATTAATATTCCGTACAGAACTTTGAGAAACACCGCAAATTTGAGCAATTTCACGCTGTGTATGGTTTTTTGCTTTCAACATACCGGAAACTTGACCAATTTTGATTGCAGACAGATCTTTTCGTTTGCCCATCCTTGAATTAGATTATTAACACCAAAAACTCCATAAAAACACTTAAAAAATACTTAAAAATTATGCAAAATACAAAAATAATAGATTACCTGAAAGTTGTTGCACAACAAAATCGATTAGAAGTAATTGGTGTCAAGTATTCATAACCTAATCATTATATGCACTGACGCGTGCATTTTTGACTTACAGAATATCATAGTTAAAACATAACGGTACATGTAATAAGTGTCATCGTAAAATGCCCAAATGGACTAGAAGTGTGCGCCTTATCGATGACATAACAATACATAACTTAAAATGCCACAACAAATATAAAAACATAGCTAAAACGCGCAAAATTTGATTTTTTTCGTTTGAGTATAATAATTTGGCCATGGACTGTAATATTTACTATAAATAATTAATTCAAATTGATTAAGTTTTTCAATTTGTTATGCATTTCAATAACAAATATTGTAATTTCTCTCAATTAGATCACATACTCTTCATCGTTGAACGGGAAACTGTGAAATGACTCAGGAATGGATCGAATACATGGTCTCAAGTGGTTTCAAGAGATGAAAATTCAGTTCTAGTAGCAATTAATACGGTCGATTAGTTAATGCAGACATCAAAGTAAGTTTCCCATTCCTCTACAGTTATCAAACATGAATAGACGATATATGAATACAGAATTGTTGACAAAATATCTAATTCAGTGAAAAGTACAACTCACATAATATCAATTTTATTATCTTTCAATTCCAGAATCACTGGAGATGATTTCGGATATCTGGAAGCCGATTCGTCGAAGTGAATGTAATACATCTGGGAACACTGACAATGTCTCCAATCCTCAGGCGTTCGTGGTCGGTGACATGGATGATCCAGGATTGATGAGAATGTCATGGCTGGGATGATCGATTAACAGGATTATATGTGAGCACGCATAGATGGTGGCGTGCCTATGGCCTATGGCCTATTTTGATGTGTTGAGCTCTGGGTAACTAGTTGAACTAGTTCCCATTCGGGTTCCGAAGACTGCATAAAGCTTGGCGTGATAGTCGCTGGCTGCAGTCCCTCCAAATTGTTCGAAGCATACCATTTTTGGTAGATTGAATGTCATATGCAATCAATGTAATAAGTTCTATTTTGACGGTTGGATGGTTGCAATTCTGATTCTATTTTCTCTGTAACGTCCACTGTATATTTCAATTAATTATATGTTTTTTCTATTAGTATCCCAAGTAACACAATGTAATGCACATTGTGCAACAAAATGTCTTATATTTTTGTAACGCACTATGTGCAACATTATGTGCACATTTTGTACACATTTGATGGAAAAATGTCGACTTTATGTGTGAAAATGAGTTTTGCACTTAAATTGGTCATTTTTCGGTCAATTTGTGCACAAAATGTATGACAAAAGTACACATTTCATTTCGCACACATTTGGTCAATTGGGATTGTTTAACCAGCCAACATAACATTTTCATCTCAAATTTAATACTAAATTTTCATTTACTAATAATTCACGTTAACATTACAGAATCCACGGGGCTATAATATCAAAACTAATTTTGTAGGTTTTTTTTCTTGGTATGAACACAAAACAAAAGGAGATGGAAATATACATCTGCATCTATCCATCTCTCTTTATAGACAAATAAAAACCGTTAAAAGTTAGCATTGATATCGCCCCATGACAAAATCATATGCCATAATTATAGTATTGATTAAATTACCGATAGACTTACAATTTAAGATTCTTCTTTAACAAGAACGTTTTAATTGCGGAACTGCAACTTGCAAAATTAAACGAGTTAAGATAGAATTAAGCACAAAACAAACCGAAACCATGAAAAAAATATTACTAAAAAGCACAAAAATATACATTCAAACTGGAGAAGTCTGTTTTCGACGTCAAACATGGATAAATTATGACTGCTATGGATGGCCGTGATTACACCAACGAAAATGAATTTCATTAATGAATGAGCAAACACACACACATACACACACCGTTTCCACGTTCCTCACACAACATGCAAATTTGCTGAGCAGCACAGCCCAACACAGCACAGCACAGTGTTATTTCGGTAAGTAAATAGCAAAACTAAATTGTAATCCAGTCAGTGACTAGTAGTCAAACACGCATGTCAGAGCTAAAATCCAAAAAAAAAAATCATGGTCTGATTCATTTGAAACGGGCAAAAGTGGTCATAGATCTGGATTTGAGGCCGTAAATCTAGTGTAAATAAGCTCCAAAGTAGCATTTTCGCTGTTTTACGCATAAATCCGGATTTATTTGGTAGATTTAAGCACTTATGGTGTCGTTCAATGTTTTGAAACTTCAAAAATAGTTTTCCAATTTCTTTTCTCATGTTCAATTTAAAATTTTAATGAAATCTCATTCCAAATGCATCACCTCAAATATTGTAATTTTGATGTTTTATTTCTTATCTCATTTACAGATCACATTCTCTTCATTGTTGGCTTACTGAAAGAGTAAAACGACTCAGGAGTGGATCGATCAAACAGCCAGAAGACCAAAAGACAAAATCCAATCAATCAAAGGTCGTCTTAAGCAAAACTATGAAATGACTGGCAACAACTAATTCGTCATAGTTTCAGCCGGCCTTCCGTTAAAATTGTCCATAAAGTTTTCAACTGGATTCACCTTCGGCATTTGATGAGCAATGACACTTCGTGAATATCGAAGTTAAATTGGCTGCATTGCCCAGATGCCCAACTCTCTCAATTTCATCACCTTGAGTTGAGAAGTCATCATCACCTGCAATGTTAATATTTAGATACAAAATTAACACTAACAAAAACAACGTATTCAAATACACAGAACTTCAATGAGGGGCCAACCGATAAAAGCCAAGTCTGGTAAGCATAAGCGCATTTGTCCAATTCAATTGAAGCTTTCAATATTTAAACCAAATCCACGTTAATTTGTTGATCAAAAACATATCGAATTTCTAAACATCCAAAACGAATACGTTTTTTTTAACGAATCCTGATTTTTAATCGGTTTCTACAAAGGACCCCCCCCTGAAACAAAAAAAAAACGTCTTTAGATTTTCAAATGCAATAAACGTTGATTTTGTTCAAATTTTCTACATTGCAAAACCAAAATAACTTCTCTAATGTAAATTCTATTTCACTTTATTTCAGATTTATACCTACATCTGTATAACTGCGAATAAATATTGGGTTTTGACGCTGTGGAATATATTTTCGAAATAATTCAACAATTTAAAACGGAGTTGAAAAATTGGAAAAAACAATCATCAATAAATAAAACGTCGAGCTTCATGTTTGTGACAGAAAGTTGGTGCTGGTAAAAAATAGTAGTTGGCGTAAAAACATCCAAATGGCTTGCATGTTTCACATGAAAAAGAGCAACGCCCAGAAACATACATCAATTGAACAAGTTATCCTAAGTGACAGAAACGGCTTCTTGGGACTAAAAAATTAAAAAAAAAACATTCAAATTGAAAAAGTCCTTGTTTTAATAATATCACCGATTCCATCGAATGTATTCCGTTAATAGAATGTGCACAAAAGATGTCATATTTTCATAGAAAAATGGATTTCGCAATGAATTTTTCGATAACAAGTTTTTTATAGAAATTTTTTGGAATAGACAAACATTCGATCATCAACGTTACGAACAATTTAGTTTCAAATGGCTCAAAATGTGAACAACAAAAATACTTTTCATAATGATGAAACAAATTGCTATAATAACCATACAATTTTGATACCAAAATAATTGATTTAAATGAGCTTTATCAGCATGAATAAACAATTTTATTTAGTTTTTAGATTCCAAATTCGCATCGATCTATAATAACTAAACTTACTAAACCATTGCATCAAATAGTATTTGCCATTTCAAGCAATTCACGTTGTAATTCTAACAATTCCCGGCGTTTGATTGTTTTTTTTTTAATATAAATGCTGCCGTAATTGACTGATTCTTACGTTACAGTTTGTCGGATGTATGTTAACTGTACGTGTTTTTATAATTAATAACAATTCTTTGATTGTAACTAATTTAAAACATTAAACATGGTTCAAATTCAAATATATTTGCGCAAATTTGCGTCATTTCGATTCTTATCGAAGAGATTTTGTAACAACTATTTCCAAATAGGTAATGAATTTTAAGCAATTTTCGATTATAAGTTCTATTTTTAAGCTAATCAACACATGTGTGTACTCACAAATCTAGATAATGTAGAAAATAGTCAAATTTCAAGAAAAATAAAAAAAAAGCTTGAAAACCAACAATTTCAATGGGTTACGCGATTCTTATATCCTCCAATTGTTTTTTAAATTGCCTTATGTCTTCATCATATCGTATTTTTGTAGCACTATATGCATTTTGGACTGCTCCAAGGTGGCCAATGGCTGTCCTTTCCATTATATAGTCAAATTGTGATTTATTTGCATAAATTGTCATTCTATTTGGTTTCTAATAAAGATAAAATATGATGAGTTGTTTCAACTCACTTTCAACTATTCGCAAAGAACGTGTAACAGCTTTATACTATTTCTCCACTTTCATTAAATTTATATTAAAGCTCTTACGGCCAAACATGGAGCAAATAAGTTTAATCACAATTGCAATCAAATACAGTGGCTCACAAAATTGTCCGGAAACGAAACGGAAATTGATATTGATGTCTTCAGCAAAGTTGTAGGCCTTGAAATGCTGAACAACTCCTGAAAATTTCAACTCCCTTCGACCACTCCCCATAAAACTGTGGAGGGTTGAATATAGCAAAAATGCCAATTTCAGTCAACTTTAGCGTTAGCCAGTGTCAAAACGAGTAGAGGAAATGATACGGGTCTGTCGGCAAATTGTAGATTTTGAGTTGGTGAGCAAATCCTCTGAATATATCAAATTTCAAACTTCACTCCTTGTGGGTCAAAAACCACTTTAAAAAAGTGTCCGGACAATTTTGTGACGGCCAAAATGGCCTTTTCTCAAATTTGGCTCCAAATTATTATTACTTCTTCAATTAAAATAAATCAAAATAGTTCAAAACTATTCCATTTTTAATTATATAGAGAAAAGTTTATGAAAAAATATGACTTTTTATGGATTTCATAAAAAAAAATGGGGTGTCCGGACAATTTTGTGAGCCACTGTACGTCTAATAAAAAAATAGTATAAAAAACTATTCGAAACATTACAAGTTCTTTGAAGCATCGAACGAATTTTAAGCAAATGAAATTGGCCTTCGGGTAGCATGTAATGTGTTAATTGTACGTACTATTACTCCACATGTAGAATAATTTCCCGAATAAAAGGAATAATAAATAAAATGAATAAGTAATTCGATTTTTTATTTGCAGCATTTAATTGTTCGGTTATTCAGTAAGTTTTTATAAAATGTGCAAATTCTCATGAATGACATAAGTCATGTAGATACAAACATTGTTTCGATCTAATGATATTCAACTTGAAGCTGCTGGGCTTTTGATGACTTTTTCCTATAAATTATTTCGATATTGCCGAAGCCTTAATTGTACACACACAAGCCTTGATCGGTTTTTTTCGCAATCAATGAGTAGAGACCACAGTTCCACGCAACTTGGCATTCGTTTGGCGTAGAAAGTGGTGATCTCAACGTCGTTGGACCAAATTTCGACTCAACGAAAAACGTTGACTCAACGAAAAACTTCGAGTGAAAATTCGGTCCAACGATGTTGAGATCACCACTTTCTACGCAACCAGTGCCAAGTTGCGTAGAACTGTGGTCTCTACTCATTGATTGCGAAAAAAACAGATCACAGCTTGTGTGTGTATTGTTAAGTACTTGAACAATTATTGCATATTTATTTTTATTCGTCTATATTCTTCAATTTTGGATACTAAACAAATCAATTAAGTGTTGTAAATGATGATTGAATGATTTCAGTTATAAGTGGGTAGTAATTCTAAATTGTCGAAAAACCGATAAAAAAAAAATGTGGAAATTGTATGGGAAGGTACTCACTCATTCAAATGGCTCTTGAGGCACCCCTAAATGTTGTCCTATCGATCTGAAAATTTACCGACAGCCTCGTCTAGTCAAGAGGAAAAAGAAGAGACCTTGGGAGCAAAGATCCGCTTACATGAATGCCATTTGAGCCAGTCTACTCAGCACCGTCCAAATGTTTCTCGTGCGAATCAAATCCTGGGTACGGAGCTGCTCCAAATTGATTTTTTTAATGATTAAAATGATTCCATTGAACGAGTTCTTCTTAATTTATTGATCATTCAAGAACAGCAATTAATGAGCCAATTTCAGTGAATTTCGATTGATACATGTCGTCACTTTGAACGGTAACACTAAATATATCAAATAAACATCATTTTATGATGCAATAAAATGATAAAGCCGAGTACTTTTTATATTGATAAGATAAATTGGCATACAATTTAAAATTTCGACAAATGCTGTCGAACTTCGACAAATGTAGTTATTTGGTTGACATTCAGTTTGTTTGCTTGATTCGGAGCATCAAAATGCTTGTTTTGTTGTTAATTAGTTTCATATTGCTGTCTAATTTCGTGGGTAAGTTCTCTTTCTTTGAAAAAACAGTTCAAAAATTCACAAACTCTTTAATTTTTTTTGTATAATAGATTGCAATGTGCATTATAAACCACGAATCATTGGAGGTGAAGCGGTTCAAATTGAACGTTTTAAGTGGCAAGCGGCATTGTTGTACAATTCCAAGCATTTCTGTGGTGGAACCATAATTTCGGAAACAAAAATTTTGTCAGCCGCTCATTGTGTGTACAAAATTACAAATATTGAAAAGCTACAAGTGCGTGTTGGTTCTGCATCTGCCATTGAAGGTGGAACATTGAAAAATGTTGCTAAAATTGTTGTACATTCCGATTTCAATAAACCAACCAGTTTGAATAATGACATTGCTGTACTTGTGCTGAGGGAGTCTCTGGTATTTGGTTCGACAATTGGTGGAATTGCTTTGGCTGGCAAAGCCCTCACTTTACCGGCTGGCGCTATGGTCACTGTATCAGGATTTGGAACAACATCGATTGGCAGCGATAAATCCGACGTTTTACATTACGTTTCAATGCCAATTGTTGACCAAACTGAATGCTTAAAAGCATATGAAAAGTATACGGGTAAAGCTAAAGTCACCGCCAATATGATTTGTGCGGGCTTCTATGGCACTGGCGGTAAAGATGCATGCAAAGGAGATTCCGGAGGTTTGAAACACTCTTTTTAAGATTTTCAAGCTTTTTGTTGTTGGGTAGAACATTTGATGGACTCCCTTGGTCCTGTAGATGCTTTGAAGATCTTTTGTATTTATTTGATTCTCCCTTCTAATCCACAATTTCTAACAATGCGATTTCATTTTTCCTAGGTCCATTGGCTTATGATAGCAACAGCTCAAGTCCAATTTTGTATGGCGTTATTTCATGGGGAAATGAATGTGCTGATGCAAAATTTCCAGGTGTTTATGCTAAAGTATCGGTTTATCGCGATTGGATCAATAATGTTTGAATCTAAAACAATTGAATATGATTATTTGTTACCATTTATTGAATTTTAATTTGATTTGAAGCATGTGAATCAGTGAATAAAATGCTTTGAAACGATTTTACAAGAAATTTTCATTTTTTTGCTTGAAATATTGTTTTGTTTGAAGAATATTCCGTGTGATTCGATGCAATCCCACAGACAAACCTAGAGTACTGTAATAGACCCCGGAATGATTCGATCAAAAACGATTTTTTTGGTAAATTTGTTCTGAATCAGTTTTCGTTTCAATAAAAATATTTTCGAAGTTCATTTCATGACATCAATTTCAGGTTTCAATAACATGGTCTTGGACGTATTAGTTCCGCGTAGAAACTTCCTATCTCAAATGACGCATCTCATAACAAATTGCTTGCCATTTAATGCCTGCATGTTTTGAACATTTAATTTATTTAAAAGGTAAAAACAGAATTCGTATCAGTTGACTATTGATTTTATTATAATAATAATATCCCAGAAATCTAGGTGAGTCTGCACCTTGTGTTTTTCTATTTGATTAGAAATTTAGATAGTTTAATGCAAAATTACGGCAGATGTACAAATGCGCATTCCACATTTTATAGGAAAACTGTTTGCACAATATCACATTTTTTCTTTCTCATTAAAAAGCACCTTTGTTTATACTATCGCATTACAGTGCAGTGTGTGTTTCGGATGGATTAGGTCGTTTCATAAAGGCGACATTTCGAAGAGACAGTTTTGCGTGCGCTTTTGAATGTTCGCGCAAAATGTTCGAAAGACGATGAAACACGGCTTTCTTTGAGAAATTACAATGAGCTTTGGGGTCCTTTAATCTGTTTACAGCATGCGTCAGCCCCTGTGAGCGAAAAGTAGCAGTTATAAAATGCCCTAGGCCCTATGCTGGATGCATTCAAAATGATTTCGGATAATCAGTTTACTTTTCACGATTTTAATGAACGGAAAAAATTGTCTGTACATCAAAACCTACAGATTCAATCAGTTTCAATCAGAAATCTCAAGAATTCCAAAACTTGGCGACATGATGATGATGACAGTTACTTCCGTCAACTACAGATTGAAAGTTACTATGGAATTTCTTTCAAATTTCTATAAAACCTGATGAAAATTGATTGAAATCTAATGAAAACTGTGAGTCATTTTTTGTCTCCTTTTTTGACATATTTCGTTTCCATAGAAATTCATAAATTCATAAGTTGTTCGATAGTTAACACTGTGCTATAAATTTAAACTCCATCAAAATCCAATTTGCGCCTATCGTTATACTATAAAACTGTTTTTAAATACCAAAGCGTGAATTCATATTGAGTAAGAAAAATTAGCCGTTGAGTCTGTTGATGTAAATGTTGGAGTATCTCATATGATTTAATCTGTTTGAGAATGACCCTGCAAAATAAACAACCGAAATAGTGGCCAAACGATACATTAATATATTCATATGAGCTTTGAGCATGATTGCAGTCGCAAAACCAGAATAGCAATGTTATTCGCACATTGAGTCTCGTGCGGAGCACAAGCTTTGTATCTTTCGTGCCAAACAATTGTTTTGTCGACAATTTTTTTACTGTCGTTTTTACTCAGTTAACAGGTTAACACGAACATACAAATAATAAAGAATAAAATTTCAAATACAATAAAGATTCGTGCAGAGCAAACTGTCTATTGGATTTTTTAGCGTACAAAAAGAAGTGAGATAATATTTTTAGAATAATTGGAGGGAAGCAATTTTATTTATGCATTTCCATGTGCTTTGTGTTTAATGTTCAAGTGTGTTTGTCTCTCAATTCAGTTTTAAAAAAAAATTATCATTTGAATGCTTGTTAAAATGTGATTGAGGCCGATAGAAACGTCATTCAATGCAAACAACGTACATTTGTACGTATTGCCGTTTATAGTTGTGCTGTTGAAAAAAGAACAGTTTGATTCAAAGTTTGGAGAAAAAAAAAAATTGTTGCAAAACTTATTCGAACACGTCATACTCTGCTAAGAAAACATACATTTTAATGTT
This sequence comes from Aphidoletes aphidimyza, assembly GCA_030463065.1. Taxonomy (NCBI): domain Eukaryota; kingdom Metazoa; phylum Arthropoda; class Insecta; order Diptera; family Cecidomyiidae; genus Aphidoletes; species Aphidoletes aphidimyza. The sequence goes on from CM059999.1 coordinate 39,611,516, forward strand.
GTCAATCGGTAATGAGAACAAAAAAAAAACATTAAATGGCTTTTGAGTGGCACACACTGAGTGCACCGTGGGTTTTTTTGTTGTGACGCTTATGCAAATCATGGATCAATTCAGAAATTCAGACACGAAGAAGAAACACAAAACTTAAACCTGAATAATGACTTAGACACAGGCGCGAATAAAGTGAAACCGAAACGGACAGATGCATGGAATAAATTAAAAAAAACCTTCATAAACCTTACCTGACGGTGAAGACCGTCACGTTTTTTATTTTCAAACGATTGAATTATGCGTTTTGACTGCCATACGATCAAATTGTTAATGTAAACAAACCGAATTTTGTTTATAAACATTTGTTCAAAAACACCAACAGTTCTGATGAACGGTCAAAGTCGGATAAATCGACTTATCCTGACGTCAGACCCATTCGATAAAATTCGGCGAAAAAGTGATTTTTTTATCCAATTATTTATTTTTTTTTTTTCATTTTTTAAGAGATTGCCGTGAATATCGATCTTCAGCAATCTGAGTGTCGATCGTTGAGAGTGCAATTTTTTCCAAGTTGGTTGTTTTTGGTAATGCACACATGTTTCAATAAAACCGGTTCCGCAAATATCTCTTTTGAGCAGTTTTTTGTGTTCGCAATTTTTTCCGCAACAAGTCTTGAGACGTAAATTTTTAAACAAAATGCAGATAACAGGAAATTCATAAGTCTTTTTTTGGTTGCAATTTGTAATACTGAATGTGTTGAATAACAACTTCACAAATAAGTTTGTTCGTGAATTACGTGCAATCCCCTGCAATCAAGGGGAAAGCAACTTTTTTTTATTGCTTTTCATTAGTTGTCATTAGTTTTCGTGAAGATTGGTTTTCATTGATTTCAAAAACAACAACAGGAACAACAAATCATTATTTGCATTTGTGGAATAAGAATTCCTAATTCAATGAAAAATGATGAAAAATATTGGAAAAATGTTCTAATGAAAATCTATGAATCAAATCATGTTTTGATGAAAATGTAGTGAAACCAGGTTCGCAGGTGACAATAGGCAATAGGATTTCTTTCCATTTTGTGCATAATTTCGAATAATTAAGATTCAGTAATTGATTATTTGTTTACTGATCCCACCCTCCCCACCGCATGCTATGTTGACAATGTCGAAATCATTCGTCTTGCTTAAACAGTCTGTAGATCGCTATGCTTGATGTAATCGATTCAAACTGGCTTTTGCTTTCTAAAACGACCTGAAAAATGTATGTTGCATCGGTTACATCATTAGAAATTATGTAATATTATCTATTCCAAAAAAGAGCGTCAACTGCAGCCAAACTGACCTCCTCAGATCACACTTTGTGTTTAACATTCAAATGACTTCCGGATTAATGATCAGAATTAAAAAAACGTAGACGCCATAAAATTGCAAGTTTTATCTGTTGACAAATAAATTCCAATAAACTTAATGCATGCACCGTTCGATAAATTCGTTATCAGAGCTACTTGTCACCAATGTCATTCTCAAACACGCTATCGAATCATCAACCGATTCACATGTGATTTTTGCTTTTATTTACACTAGACTCAATCTAATTTAATGTAATCACTCTATTTATGATACTCGGTTGGTCTTTTTTTATATACTCGGTTGACCTGAAAACACCTGAAAATAATGTTGTAAAATCAATTTGATCGAATTCATACTCTTAAGACTTCACCGAATATTTTATTCAATAATTTTTTTGACGATTGAAAATAATGAGATTCAATGAACTTGATGTTTTTCGATTCAAATGGAAATTGAATTTATTTATTTTTGTTTGAAAGTGTATTGTTGCCATTGTCTAATCCGAAACAATAGTGGCGCTATGATGGTTCAATGTCACGGCATCTATGAATGATCATTCATTGCGACTGAAACCAAAAACTAATGTAAAAACTCTAGCAAACTTGTATGATGAATTCAAATGTTGATAATTTTGTTATACATTGATGCTGAAAACTAAACTAGCACCCGACATTTGTGTTTAAACGTCTTTTTTCCAGGCGATAGCGCTATGGTTTGTATAGTCCATTTGGAGTACTAACAAACTGACATGCACAACGGTACAGTTATAGCGGTTTGTGTGTTCATATTTTTGAATCAAAGAAATGCGATAGCAACAGGCGCTTGCCTATTGTCAACAAATACGTTTGATTCGATTTGTCTTGTTTTTGTATTCTATACGATTTTTATACAAACTACTAGAGCGTAGATTGGTTGGGTCAACTACTCAGTCACACGAACAATGATCAAGTGACATTGGTGAACGTTGTTCGTTGAAATTCTGTCTAATTCAATTTCCGTTTTTTTGTATTCTAGTAACACAAACCAAAGATGAAGATAAATCCATTGCGTATGTTAGGTTTTGACTTTGATCAGAAGAATGCCCCCGACAAAGTCACCATATCACGTCGAATATTGCCGCAGGTAAATCAACCTTGATTTCAACATAAACTTGACCCATTTACCAAGTTTTTCCAATCGATCAATTCTATGAATTCTTTGCAGATTTTGTCGTCATTTGCTCAAAATTTAATGGGCTGGAATATGGGCTTGATGTTAGTTTTTCCATCAATTGTTGTGCCATCGGTGCTTGGTATTAGCAGTAGTTTGAATCCAGATGAAGTATTACACATGACACCAAATGAAGCTTCATGGCTAGGTAACATGATTTGATTGTTTTTTGATTTTGGTTCACCACGAGATGCCGTTGAACACCTTGAATGAAGGAAAAAATTAACAAATTTCGTACTTTGTGTGTCTGTGTAAATTATAGCAAGTGTTTTATTCATCGTTCAACCGATTGGAAATTTTTTCTCTGGATTTATAGCCGATTTTATGGGCCGAAAGAGAGCCATTGTTGTCATAAATATTGTTCCAGCATTTGGTTGGCTTATGCTTTCGGTAGCTTCATCTCATGGTGCGACTTATATTGGATTCACACTTCTTGGAATTGGCGTTGGGCTAACCAGTTCAATCACATATATCAGCGAAATCAGGTATCAAAATCAAAATTATGAACTAAATCCACAAATTTCCGTTTAATGTTTTCGAATGCTGTGACACGACCTATTTAACTTTTTCCAGTAAAATTAAGCATGAAATTGTTTGAAAAACAAAAGAATTGACGTTGTCAATTTGACGAAATAACGTAAATAATGACGTGCATGGCTTTCCTAAGCCCGTTTAAATACGGATTAACCTTGAATTGTTAAAATATTTTGACTGAACAGCTGAGACAGAATTCTGTATTCAAGTGACATTGTGATTTGTGAGATTGAAATGAACATAAAAAACAATAGCTGTTGATTGTTCCAATAAAATTCATTTTGCAAAAAGTGTCTAGGTTCCAAAAATAATCGCACAATTGGAACATAAAAAACAATATTATTATTAGACACCTTAAATAGCAGACAAAATTATCTCACATGAATTCCATCTAAATTACAAAATCAAATATTGCTTTCTTTGTTCCAATTGTGAGGTTATTTTTGGAAGCTAAACACTTTTTACAAAATGAATTTTATTGAAACAATCAACAGCTATTGTTTTTTTTTTTATTGTGTCATTTCAATCTCACAAATCACAATGTGACTTGACTACGAAATGTCACCACAGATATTCACCGAGCACTGTTTAGCTGATCAGCTGAATACGTCGATTAAAAACAAATAAATGATTTTATCAACAATTGAAAATATTGAAACCAATGAAACTAATCAATTCAAAATCAAATCGTTTTAGTGAACCATCTTTTCGTGGTGTTCTGAATGGAATTGCAGGCATAACATGTACCACTGGATCGTTTATGGTGTATTTACTTGGATCATTTCTTTCGTGGCGTCAAGTGTCTAGCATTTGTGCAGCCATACCAATACTTAATATTTTGGTGGCAATTTTTGTGAGCATTTTTGAATTTTATTATTGCATTTTCAATTAATTGCCTGATTTTGTGTTAACTTCAAAGGTAGAAGTAGCGGTGCCCACGGATACACTTTCCATACTCAATAAAAAAATGTGGTCAATTTTGTTTCCTCCAGAGGTCGAAAATCGTTACTTGATCCCTTTGAGAGATCAAATGCATGCATTTCGTTTCTTTAGAGGATGAAATTCCATTTTTGACAGTTGCTCATAATGTTTGTATATTGACCATAACTCACAACGTCTATTCCCAAATGTCAAATATTGTGTTTATTCCTCCACGGAGACAAAAATCATACATTTTGTCCTCCAGAAGGACAAAGTGTTGCAAAGTGTTGATTTAAGACCTCTGGAGGAAAACAAATTGACTACTTTTTTCTATTGAGTAGATTGAAAATTCAGACCGGACTTTGAATTATGATTTCGGGTATACCCGTGGTCACCTAAGCAGTGCTTAGTAAACATCAAGCTCCAAAAAACCAACTCTCAAATAAATGTTCTTTTCTCAAGGTCCCAGAGGCTCCAATATGGCTGCTATCAAAGAATCGCTCCGAAGAAGCGCAAAAATCGTTGCAGGTGTTACGAGGATGGGTGTCTGCTGGAAGTGTTTCCAATGAATTTCAGCAGCTAAAACAGATTAGCGAAATGTCAGCATCATGTTCAAGCTGCATCAAATCCGCCATAAAATGTACTCATCCACCACCAACATTAGGGGACAAATTCAAAGATATGACAAAAAAACGAACACTAAAACCATTTGCATTGGCCATTCTTCTATTTCTTCTGATGCAATTCACTGGAATGTTTGCAATGCGACCATATATTGTACAGATTTTAAGTGCACATGGCATTTTGATGGATGCAAATTTGATAACAACTATCATCGGTGCCATTGGTATTCTGGCAAATGTTTTCATCGTTCTGTTTATTCGAAGCATGGGCAAGCGACGCATTTATCTCTATTCAACAATTGGAAATTTTGCAGCTGGTTTTGGACTGTGTAACTATTTGAGAATATATGATTTTTTTGCTGTTCATTATAACGAATTGGATTTTAAAGGAAAAAATTTAATTTCAGGCATTTACGGATGGATATTTTTCCCATCGGGTTGGTCATCACTTGATCTAAACTCTAATCATTCGGCCAGCAGTCTTGAAATGATTCGTCAATCTGTTGGAAATTACAATTATTTTGCATTGGCTATGTTTTTAATCATGTATTTTTGTGTGTCGGTTGGCATTTCAAGTATTCCATACATGCTCATTTCGGAGATATTCCCATTTAAGTGAGCACAATTTGATTGATTCAAAGAAATTCATGAATTCAATCGTATTTTAAAAGTCTTTTTGTTAATTAAACTTGATGAATTTTAGATCTCGTCCATTTTATTGTGGCCTGACTACAGCTTTAAGCCAACTATTTGCATTTGTTGCAACCAAAACATACTATGATTTTGAACGATGGCTCACTTTACCTGGAGTTAGTTGCTTCTATGCGATCATTTCTGTTTTTGGGTAAGTGTTTTTTTTTTTTAAATATTTGAATATCAAAGTTTGAAAAATCATTTCTGACTGATTTTTGACGATTAGGTTAATTTTAATGACATTCGTGTTACCTGAAACGGAGCATCGTTCACTCGAAGACATTGAGATACATTTTTCGGACAATAAACGCAGTTTCTTCGACATAAATATCAAAATAAACACACCGAATGATTTCGGAACAAAAGATAACGAATCAAAACAGATTGAAACGAACGATTCGTCGAAAGAGAAATACTAGCATGAATCATCATAAGCTTAATAGATCTATTATATTGTTTATGTATTTTATAAGTTGTATATTATGATGTTTAATATCAATAAATTTATGGTGTGACCAGAGAGTATTATCAGTGATAATTTATCACTAACCGAAGTTTTCAAGATATTTTCATCAATTTGTGATTTTTTATTTTTGCTCCGTATGAAAATTCTGGGGGGTAACGGAAATTTTGCATAGCATATGAACCAAATGCGTGTGAAATAAAACGTGTACTTTTGTCGATGACTTTTGTCATACATTTTATGCACAAATTTTTATTTATTATTTTTTATTTTATTTGTCACCGCCAAATTCTGGCTGTATAATTTGTACAGTTACAGGAAAACAAGTTAGCAAAGCCTCCTTGAAAAAACCTGATCTTTTCGAAACAAGGGATTTTGTCCCGATACATCAAAGAATAAACGTATAATAAAGTATTTGAGCCATTTTCTGTCAAAAGAAACAGAAATATAACAATGCTAAGGCACATATGCATAATCTTGAAGAATTATAAGTCAAAAGGACACTACGTTAAAGATATATCACAGCTTAAATTAAAAACTATCACAATACGTGACTTGGTCAATTTGAATTGTTTGAAAATAAGTCATCCCATAACTAATGTTTCGTGTGTGAGGACAATTTGTGTCGTGGAAAACCTCACTAAAACCACATCATTTGAGTTTGACTGATGAAGGGGTGTTCCATACTTCATAGGGGTCCAGGTTTGCATTCCCCGATTCTTATGTACACACTGGCAAGTCCATGCTTCTACGGAGTCCCGGGTTACTATCGACAAACAAAAAAATCTTAGGCTTTTTAAATTATCATGAATAAAATGCGACAACCTGGAGTTGTACTTTCGTTTTTCCCGCGTCCCCAGGGATGATAAAAAGAAAGTACAACAAAAATTCTCGAGCAGTCCAGAATGGATCAGTCATGGCATACGAATCGCTCTAGTATTCGGGCAAAAAATTGCAGGTGCACTGGGGTAAGAGTGCACATGCACACACCATTTTTTTCAAATTGATCGAAAAATTACTAATTTACGTACAAAACTAATTTTCATACATAAAGGTTAACATTTTTCCATAAAATGTGTACAAAATGTGCACATAATGTTGCACAAAGTGCGTTAAATTGTGTTCATTGGGGAGTAGTTTCCAAAAAAGCTATTGAAAATTGTTGTTACAAAAAATTGATGACATTTTTCGGGAAATTGGCTTGAATAGCCAATATTATTACCTTAGGTTAAGAGCTTCTTGCAATCTTTTTGGCTTGCTTTTCGAGGTACTGATGACTCAAAGGGAGGCAAATTAGACCCGTTGAATCCCTGGTAAGAACTTATGTTATGTCCAGACAAATATTTTCAAATAAATCGATCGATACTATACTATTTATATACAATGAAGAAACACGCGCATTGATATCGATCAATTTGATATTGACCCAAGTAACACAATGTAATGCACATTGTGCAACATAATGTCTTCTATTTTTGTAACGCACTATGTGCAACATTATGTGAACATTTTGTACACATTTGATGGAAAAATGTCGACTTTATGTGTGAAAATGAGTTTTGCACGTAAATTGGTCATTTTTCGGTCAATTTGTGCACAAAATGTATGACAAAAGTACACGTTTCATTTCGCACGCATTTGGTCAATTGGGGAACCTTGATGGTTGGTTTGACTGACGTGTCCATTGGACTGAACTAAATTCTAGAATGATAATTATGGGTTGACGTGTAGATTTTGCAGTAAAAGTACATTCGAAGAAATGCATTCTGCATTCCAAGCAATTCACCTTGCATTCGTCTCAAGTGGAATATTTAATAAAGTGGAAATTACGTTCTATTTTCGGATTACTGAATGTCTCTTCAAAGTCAAACCAAATGATTCCATGAAATCAAATACCACAGTTACCATCAAAATGTCAACGTGAAAAGTTCGAAATAAAAAAAAAAAACTTCAACAAATAATAATCTGTCTAAGAAATTTGAAAAAAATTCTAAATAGTCTGTAACTAACTACCAATAATTTGTAAATGAGCAGCAAATTGCAAGATTTCGAAATCTTACTAACAGTGATTTAATTCTGAACCAAGGTCAACCGTGTATTTTGCAAGATGAAAATTTTTCAAACATTTCAAAAGGTGCTCGGCTTTGCTGTTGCTCGCGTAAAATTGAAACAAGTTCGGTTCAAATCACCGTCCGTTGTCAATGCACCAAATCCAATTCAACTTCATCCAATTGATTTGAAAGTTGTGTTGCCATTCCTCTTTATTGGTTATGGTATGTTGTCGTCGGCAATTTTTTTTCTTTGTGAAGCTCAAACCATTCAGGAATACACAGACTCTTTTTATTCATTTATAACGACCGCTATGGCTATTTTCAATCTCATGGTACTTATTTCGAATGGAGTGAAAATCTTTGAGCTGATCGACAGCTTTGAAAATTGGATCGAACAAAGTAAGTTGACTTATGGGTTTCATATTTTATATACTGAAGTAGTATACTTGCTGTAAATCTCCTGCAGGATCAGTTAATCCAGCATCGAAAGCAATTTACGAGGAAGCAAATGCAGTAGCCGAAAAGTTGTCGAATACGATTTACTTTGCCTTCATGAAGTTGACAATTCCGTGCATCACAACGCCATTCCTTGTTTGGAGCTATGTTCTATATTTTACTACCGATTCGGATACTGACGCATTCCTCCTGCCCTATGCAATATGGTACCACTTACCCACTTGCACTTACCTCTAACGCATCTTGAACTTTTACATTTCATTGAAACACTTTTTTTCTGCCCGCCTAGGATTCCGTTCGATTGGAGAAATCCGTTCGGTTACTTGATTGCATTCTTTATTGAACTATCGGCCCTTTATTATGTTATCCTATGTTTTATATCCTACGTTTGCCTTCCGGTTGCATCATGTTGCATAATAATGGCCATTGCAAAAGATATCAAAGCAAATGTGCGTGATTTAAATGAGAATATTCACACGAAAGGCGACGAAATCAAGTTTTATGAACAGTTATGTGGATTCATTCAACTTCATTCGATGGCAAAACAGTTAAGTTGCATTCAGTGTCTGGTTCTGAATCTTCCGCTGAAATTATCCGCTTTATAAGAATATAAAAATAACCGTGTGTGAACTTCTGAATGTCAACTGTACTTTCAAAAACATAATGCACTGCCTTGGAAAGTTGCTGACGTGGATATCATGCCCTTGAATGTTCTAAATTTAAATTTCAATGGATCTAAATTAGAGAATTAGAGGATGACTCACAATCTCTTCAATCGGAATATTCAATGAAGTGCGCACTTAGGTTTGGCTTAGATGTCATTCCAAAGTCGAATATCAAGTTTAGTTCGACAGTTTTGATCGAATTTTCGTATTGTCAAGTTGCACTCATTACTGCTCATTACTCAATATTCAAACGAGTCAAACAAATCTTTCGAACGATGAAAATCTTTCAAGCGTACCAAAAAGTGCTTGATTTTATAGTTGCTCGCGTAAAACGAAAAAAAGCTTGGCCCAATACGCCTGCGGCTGCCAATGCACCAAACTCAGTTCAAATTCAGCCATTTAGTTTAAAAAATCGACTGCCATGTCTTTTTATTGGTTACGGTGTGATTTCGTCGATGATATTTTTCCTTTGTGAGGCACAAACAATTCAGGAATATACGGACACCTTTTATGCATTTATTTCAATGGCAATGGTAAGTGCCATTGTTATGGAAATCGTTTCGAATGGAGTCGAAATCTTTGAATTGATCGAAAGATTTGAACATTTGATCGAAATACGTAAGTTGATTTGGCGGCCTGAAATACAATAGAAATATACTAGCTGTAAATTTTCTACAGGATTGGAAAGCACAGCATCGAAAGCGATTTATGAAGAAGCAAACGCATTCGCCGAAAAGTGGACGAAAATGGTTTATTTTGCCTGCATGAGAGTGACCATTCCAAGCGCAACAATTCCATATCTCGTTTGGAGCTATTTTCTCTATTTTACCACCGATTTGGACAGCGATGCATTTCATTTACCTGTTGCCTTCTGGTAATACTTTTCGGCTCATTCTAATAGGATCATCCAAAATTAGAAAAGTATCATCTAAATTCTGAAAATTACCATCTAAAATGAATTTTCTGATCATCCATTTATCAAAAATATCATCTATATTTTAAAAATACCATCTATAGCAGCACATATAGATGATATTTTTTCTTGTTTAACCATTAAATTTGCGGATATTCACCTTTTTGATGCACTATTTCTTACCCAAGGATGCCATTCGATTGGAGAACTCCGTTCGGATACTTGATCGCTTTCTTTATTGACGTATCAGTCTCTTTCTGTGCTTTACTAAGCATTGTGTGCCTCTTATCCTTTCCGATTGGATTGTGTTGTCTAATGGTGGCCATTGCTCACGATATCAAAGCAGAAGTGAATGATTTAAACGAGTTACACAAAACAGGCGACAAAATCGGTTTCACCAAAAAAATTCGGGATTTTATTGAATTACATTCATTGGCGAAGCAGTTAAGTTCAGGTCAGATTCTGGTTCTAACACAGTATCAACTGAGCATGTTTTTTTCTTTTTCAGATTGACAAATGATTTTTTTCACATCTTCAAATATATTTTCACTGTTATATTTTTGTGGACGGTGTTAACCATTTGTGCCACACTTTTAATGTTTCAATCAGTTGAGTGCCTCTTTGTGCTTTTGTTTGCAACTGTCTTCTTCTGCAGTGATTTGAAAGCGATTTAATTCTTTTTAATTCCAATTTAGGCACATGACACGTTAAATCTCTCAGCACTTGTTCAATCGTTGATTTTAGTATTTTGGTCATTTACTATTATTTTCATGTTCTGTGAGACCAGCGAAATCGTAGCCAGTCGATTCAATGAGATCGATATTTATATGCAATGCAATTGGTATTCATTTCCAACTAGTGTTCAACGCGCTCTGCCGATGATCATGATGAACACCCAACGACCTATTGTGTTTCAAGGATTTGGAAATATTTTGTGCACACGAGAGACCTTCAGAAAGGTAATTTAGACGAAATCGCAGTAATTCGATGGCTTGAACCAAAACTATTCGATAACTCTGTTAATTTCTTTCAGGTGGCCAACGGTGGATTTTCATACTTTATGGTACTTCGTGAACTGTGGCATTGAGCGTTTCGAAAAACGGAGAACGGCTAGAAGATTCATTCCAGAGTGGCGATATAAATTGTTTTGTGGGCAGGATTAAAATTAATTTAAATATTTACTCAAAATAAACACTCATTCTCAACAAATGACACATCAAACGAACAGGGCGGCGGTGGCTTAGTGGTCAGAGCAACGGACCGGCAATCCGTGACCTGGAACCTATTTTAACCTCAATATTCTTGAATAATTTTGTTGTCGTTTATGTATATGTTCAACGTGAATTGAAATCCCATTTGAAATACATTGAGTGAACTTTTCATTAAAAAAAACAGTGTTCAAATCGAATGTTTTGTATCGAATGATTTTTCGATTCCGCAGACGCCGAAAATCTTTTCCTCTTGAGAAACAGAAATCATTTACCTAGCTCGTTTACTTTATCATTTGAAAAGTGTTGACTAAAATCGATTTCTCATCCGATTAATGGTTGAGAAGCCGATTTCAATATCCATTCCAACAAGTTCATTGTCAATGAAATAGTTGTAATTCAAATTCATTCATTTTAAATATTTACTGATTGTTAAAAAGAAATTTCTTGCACAGTTTTTACTAATGAATATGAATTCGATTGTACCGAGTTAGATTGTCACCATGCTAGTGGTGAAACACGTAAAATTTAACAAAGGACATGATTTTTGGCTTGAAAATTCGAAAAATCATTGAGTAGCCTTTTTATTTCCCTCTTGGTCAGGTGTTCTACAGCTCTGCTCGCTTGGCGCACGACAATCTACTGTGTACTTTCAAATTTCAACAATTGAATGTTATTGTTGTTGTAGCTTCATAGCCGTAGTTTTTACAGACATTCACTTATAAATCTTCAATAAAGCACCGATATTTTGCACGCAGCTATTGAAAGTGTTTTCTAATTTTTGGACCATAAAACCAACCAGAATATAATCATACATTTATAGAATTAGAAATTGAAATAGCAATAGAAATCAGCAATGCTCAATACTTCATGGGTAAAGATAGAATTTATTTCGGCTCATTTCTCTACGTAGCGAAGATTATGTGCCAACTGACACGATTGAAAAAGAAATCACGAAACTATGACAAATCACATCGAAACTAAATTAGTTCGTGATTTCTTTTTTCAAACTCGTAACTCCTAAAGCATTGTTACCCTCCCCAAGATTTTCCCCTCGAATAATTCTTAGAAAATGTTCTTTACCATTTCTTGAGAATCACCTTCCCAAAAAGTGCAAATTCAAAGGCATTCGGTTCAACCGAGTCGGTTGCTAACGACCAGGCATTTCTATTTCATTACTTGCATTCACTAAAACAGATCATATCATTCCTTGAAATCTTGCTGACGTGTATATCATGCCCTTGAATGTTCCAAATATATTCCACGGTTGATATTCCGGGGACAATATGACAATATGACGCACATTCTCTTCAAACGGAATATTCAATGAAGTGCACACTTAGTTTACTAAATGTCATTCCAAAGTCAAATATATCAAATCTATTTCGATAGGTTGGATGGCTGGCTGTCCCTATATGCACCCAATCCGCCAAGTCTCTTCTCGGATAGAATTCATGTATGTACTCCGACTTGACAATATAAATTCTTGAGCAACAATGGAGATTCCTACGGTGGGATCGATGTAGACGGTAAGAAATTCTAGACGTCGACTGTACTTTCAAAAACATCGTCAATAAGTAGCTGACGTGGAATTCATGCCCTCGAATGTTCTAAATTTAAGTTTCAATGCATTGAAATATCCAATGGATGTTAGTTAGAGAATTAGAGGATGACTCACATTCTGTTCAAACGGAATATTCAATGAAATGCGCACTCAGGTTTGCTAGATGTCATTCCAAAGTCGAATATCAAGTTTAGTTCAATAGTTTTGATCGAATCGTCAAGTTGCACTCATTGCTGCTCATTATTCGATATTCAAAACAGTCAAACATATCTTTCGAACGATGAAAATCTTTCAAATGTATCAAAAAGCGCTTGGTTTTATGGTTGCTCGTGTAAAACAGAAAAAAGCTTGGCTCAATACACCTGCGGCTGCCAATGCACCAAATTCAATTCAAATTCAACCATTTGGCTTAAAAAATCTACTGCCATGCCTAATTATTGGTTATGGTATGATTTCATCGATGATATTTTTTCTTTGTGAGGCAAAAACAGTTCAGGAATATACGGACTCCTTTTATGCATTTATTTCAATGGCTATGGTTAGTGTCATTATTACGGCAATCGTTTCGAATGGAGTCGAAATCTTTGAGTTGATCGACAAATTTGAACATTTGATCGAAATACGTAAGTTGATTTCTCGGGCTGAAATACAATACTATTGTAACAATAGTAGATAGAAATGTTATAAATGTTCCACAGGATTGGAGAATCCAGCATCGAAAGCAATTTATGAAGAAGCGAACGCATTCGCCGAAAAGTGGGCGAAAATGGTTTATTTAGCCATCATGAAATTGACCATTCCAAGCATAACAATACCATTTTTCGTTTGGAGCTATTTTCTCTATTTTACTACCGATTTGGACAACGATACATTTCATTTACCTATTGCCTTCTGGTAAAACTTTTAAATGTACGGATTCTTACCTTTTTGATACGCTATTTCTTATCTAAGTATGCCATTCGATTGGAGAACTCCGTTCGGATACTTGATCGCTTTCTTTATTGAAGTATCAGCCGCTTTCTATGGCACACTGAACACGGTGTGCCTCTTATCCCTTCCGATTGGATTGTGTTGTATAATGGTGGCCATTGCTCACGATATCAAAGCAGAAGTGAATGATTTAAACGAGTTACACAAAACAGGCGACAAAATCGGATTTACCAAAAAAATTCGGGATTTTATTGAATTACATTCACTGGCGAAGCAGTTAAGTTCAGGTCAGATTCTGGTTCTAACACAATATGAACTAAGCGTGTTTGTTTCCTTTTTCAGATTGACAAATGATTTTTTCAACATCTACAAATATGTTTGCACGTTTTTATTTTTGTGGACGGTGTTAACCATTTGTGCCACACTTTTAATGTTTCAATCAGTTGAGTGCCTCTTTGTGCTTTTGTTTGCAACTGTCTCTTTCTGCAGTAACTTAAAGGCGATTTAATTCTTTTTAATCCAAATTTAGGCACATGACACGTTAAATCTCTCAGCACTAGTCCAATCGTTGATTTTAGTATTTTGGTCATTTGCTGTAATCTTCATGTTCTGCGAGACCAGCGAAATTGTGGCCAGTCGATTCAATGAGATCGATATTTATATGCAATGCAATTGGTATTCATTTCCAACTAGTGTTCAACGCGCTCTGCCGATAATCATGATGAACACCCAACGGCCTATTGTGTTTCAAGGGTTTGGAAATATTTTGTGCACACGAGAGACCTTCAGAAAGGTAATTTGGACGAAATCGCAGTAATTCGATGGCTTGAATCAGAACTATTCGATAACTCTGTTAATTTGTTTCAGGTTGTCAACGGTGGATTTTCATACTTTATGGTACTTCGTGAACTCTGGAATTGAGCGTTTCGAAAAACGGAGAACGGCTAGAAGATTCATTCCAGAGTGGCGATATAAATTGTTTTGTGGGCAGGATTAAAATTAATTTAGATATTTACTAATTGTTTCGTGCACAGTTTTCATCAATGAATATGAATTCGATTGTATCGAGTTAGATCAGAGTTCTACAGCTCTGCTCGCTTGGCGCATGACAATCTACTGCGTACTTTCAAATTTCAAAAATTGGATGTTATTGTTGTTGTAGCTTCATAGCCGTAGTTTTTACAGACATTCACTTATAAATCTTCAATAAAGCACCGATATTTTGCACGCAGCTATTGAAAGTGTTTTCTAATTTTTGGACCATAAAACCGACCAGAATATGATCATACATTTATATAGTTAGAAATTGAAATATCAATAGAAATCAGCAATGCTCAATACTTCATGGGTAAAGATAGAATTTATTTCGGCTCATTTCTCTACGTAGCGAAGATTATGTGCCAACTGACACGATTGAAAAAAAAAATCACGAAACTATGACAAATCACATCGAAACAATCTTGGGGGAAATCGCTATTCGCCATTCGCATATAGACGACGCGTTTGCGAATATTTGCATCGTATTCGCAAGTGTATTTCATCTCTGGCTTCATAGTATGATCTGTGGTTGTGCGCGCATATTAACAAACAGTCTAAACAAGCTATCAGTGTGTTTGTGGGCAGCGAATGGTGCGATTGATGCGAATGGTGCTATGTAAATGCTTGCAAATATACACTCCATCATTTGTTCTATTAGCAATATTTGCAATAATTTCGCACTATTTGATTAGCAATTTCCCCCTAGGAAACAATATTAGTTATTAGTTCGTGATTTCTTTTTTCAAACTCGTAACTCCTGAAGCATTGTTACCCGCCCCAAGATTTTCCCCTCGAATAATTCTTAGAAAATGTTCTTTACCATTTCTTGAGAATCACCTTCCCAAAAAGTGCAAATTCAAAGGCATTCGGTTCAACCGAGTCGGTTGCTAACGACCAGGCATTTCTATTTCATTACTTGTATTCACTAAAACAGATCATATCATTCCTTGAAATCTTGCTGACGTGTATATCATGCCCTTGAATGTTCCAAATATATTCCACGGTCGATATTCCGGGGACAATATGACAATATGACGCACATTCTCTTCAAACGGAATATTCAATGAAGTGCACACTTTGTTTGCTAAATGTCATTCCAAAGTCAAATATCAAATCTATTTCGATAGGTTGGATGAATGGCTGGCTGGCTGGCTGTCCATATATGCACCCAATCCGCCAAGTCTCCTCGGATAGAATTCATGTATGTACTCCGACTTGAAAATATAAATTCTTGAGCAAAAATGGAGATTCCAAAAGAGGGATCGATTTAGATAGTAAACAACTGTACTTCGACTGTACTTTCGAAAACATCGTCAATAAGTAGCTGACGTGGAATTCATGTCCTCGAATGTTCTAAATTTAAATTTCAATGCATTGCAATATCCAACGTATATTAATTAGACAACTAGAGGATGACTCACGATTTCTTCAATCGGAATATTTAATTAAATGAGCACTTCGTTAAGTATGCAATTTGCCAGATGTCATTCCAAAGTCGAATATCAAGTTTAGTTCAACAGTTTTGATCGAATTGGCAAGTTGCACTCATTGCTGCTCATTATTCGATATTCAAACGAGTTGAACATACCTCTCGAACGATGAAAATCTTTCAAACGTTCCAAAAAGCGCTTGGTTTTATGGTTGCTCGTGTAAAACAGAAAAAAGCTTGGCTCAATACACCTGCGGCTGCCAATGCAACAAATTCAATTCAAATTCAACCATTTGGCTTAAAAAATCTACTGCCATGCCTAATTATTGCTTATGGTGTGATTTCGACGATGATATTTTTTCTTTGTGAAGCACAAACAATTCAGGAATATACGGACTCCTTTTATGCATTTATTACAACGGGAATGATTAGTGTCACTGTTACGGCAATCGTTTCGAATGGCGTCGAAATCTTTGAGTTGATCGACAAATTCGAACATTTGATCGAAATACGTAAGTTGATTTTGCGGGCCGAAATACAATAGTAGATAATATATTAGTTGTGAATGTTCTACAGGTTTGGAGAGTCCAGCATCGAAAGCAATTTATGAAGAAGCGAACGCATTCGCCGAAAAGTGGGTGAAACTTGTTCATTTTGCCTCCATGAGAGTGACCATTCCAAGCGCAACAATTCCATATCTCGTTTGGAGCTATTTTCTCTATTTTACCACCGATTTAGACAGCGATGCATTTCATTTACCTTTTGCCTTCTGGTAATACATTTCTTATTCAAACTTTTAAATGTTTGGATTCTTACCTTTTTTATGTGCTATTTCTTATCTAAGGATGCCATTCGATTGGAGAACTCCGTTTGGATACTTGATCGCTTTCTTTATTGAAGTATCAGCGGTTTTCTATGCTGCACTAAGCATGATGTGCCTCTTATCCCTTCCGATTGGATTGTGTTGTATAATGGTGGCCATTGCTCACGATATTAAAGCAGAAGTGAATGATTTAAACGAGTTACACAAAACAGGGGACAAAATCGGATTTACCAAAAAAATTCGGGATTTTATTGAATTACATTCACTGGCGAAGCAGTTAAGTTCAGGTCAGATTTTGGTTCTAACACAGTATAAACTAAGCGTGTTCTTTTCCTTTTTCAGATTGGCAAATGATTTTTTTCACGTCTACAAATATATTTTCACTGTTATATTTTTGTGGACGGTGTTAACCATTTGTGCCACACTTTTAATGTTTCAATCAGTTGAGTGTTTCTTTGTGCTTTTGTTTGCTACTGTCTTCTTCTGCAGTGACTTAAAGGCAATTTTATTCTTTTTATTTTACCAAATTTAGGCACATGACACGTTAAATCTCTCAGGACTAGTTCAATCGTTGATTTTAGTATTTTGGTCATTTGCTGTAATCTTCATGTTCTGCGAGACTAGCGAAATCGTAGCCAGTCGATTCAATGAGATTGATTTTTATATGCAATGCAATTGGTATTCATTACCAACTAGTGTTCAACGCGCTCTGCCGATAATCATGATGAACACCCAACGACCTATTGTGTTTCAAGGATTTGGAAATATTTTGTGCACACGAGAGACCTTCAGAAAGGTAATTTGGACGAAATCGCAGTAATTCGATGGCTTGAATCAGAACTATTCGATAACTCTGTTAATTTGATTCAGGTGGTCAACGGTGGATTTTCATACTTTATGGTACTTCGTGAACTATAAATGAGGCTTCGGAATCTTGGAGAACAGCGAGAATGGTCTTTTGCGACACTCAAGATTTTATATAAACTGTTTAATTGAAATATTTACTAAATGTTTTTTTTTTTTTTTCAGTGTTATCACACATTCCCTTGAATCTTTAATAAAGCACCTGTATTTGCACGCCACTATTAAAAGTGTATTTTTAAATGTAATTTTGGAACCACGATAAAAGGGACGAGAATATGATGAACCGAATGAAATTGAATAAAGCAATCGAAATTGGCAATTTTCTATAATTTCATTTGTTTGAGGTCGTCTTGACTTTATCTTTACGAAAGAAATTAGATAGAGAAACTCCCAGTTAAATGGCATTGGCAAAAAAAAATCCCTTTAATTTTCAATTCATTGTAAATTTTCACACTGTAAAGATTGGTTGACGTATTCAAAGTACATTGAGAATTCAAAATTGATAACTAGAATGATGATTAGAACACTCTAATTAGACGAGTAGACTGTACTGTGTGAAAAGGGCGCCAATACTCTGCAATGCATGCATCTGAAGCCATTCGCTGTGCATTTTCCTCAAACAGAATACTTGATCAAGTGAAAATTGCGTTCTATGTTCAAATGGCTAAATGTCTTTTCAAAGTCAAATCAAATGATTGATGACATTTTGTGCTATTGTTCGAATATATGTGAAACACCAAATAGACTTAAAAAGCTCATTTCATGTGCGGGAAAGTTACAAAAGCCGAAATTTGACTAAAGACATATTTAGGTTGCTACGTATGACAATAACAATTATCACCTTCGGATAACAGTTTCGGATGAAATATTTAACACTTGGATTTGTAAGCGATACAAGTGTACAATTGTAAATTATATGTTTGAGTTGCCAAAGAATTGAATATATTTGATTATTTTTGAATCTGTGTACACTTTAATTTCACTTGTCACTGCGTCAGCACATCCGTATATGTTGTTTTCATTTTCATTTTCATTCCCACCCACCTGACCTAGATCAATACACTTGCATTTTTTATATGTTTTAGATAATTTTATGATTCTTTCAGTTTGATTTTGTTACCAATAAATTATATTAATTTATGTATTCAGCAGTATCATCCATGACAAATGTTCACTTTACACTGAACTGTACAGTGGACAGAGGACATACGACAGGGTGTTTTGTATTCAAATTTCAAATCATCGAATTCGTCCATAATACGTCAACAAAACACTTGAAGTTTTTCAACTGAATCGTCGATTTCCGTCCAGCCTTCCTGTTTTAAGATACCACTCCATACGAAACAAACAAATTAATGAGAAAAGAATTAAATATTAAAATGTTCTGTTGTGAACTGACCTTTCGACACCAGCTTTTAACGTCAATGAGCTACAGTAATTATAGTTATTCATTCAGCAATGACATTTCCATTGGAGCTCATTTCTGATAATCGGCAACATGGAAATTCTAGAAGTGACAATCCACAGACAAATCATCAACGGCTTCAATTTTCATTTCTAAGCATTTCCATTTCTCATTCATCTCTGTATAATCCACTCAGTCGAATGTGCGGTTCGTCGAACAATGAAATTATTTCAAACGTATCAAAAAGTGCTCGGTTTTGTAATTGTTCGTGTGGATTTGAAAGAAGTTCGGCACAAAACTCCGTCGGTTGCCAATACATCAAATTCAATTCAGCTGCAACCGTTTGGTTTGAAAAGTTCATTGCCATACATTGTTCTTGGATATGGCATGGTATCGCCGGCAATCTTTTTACTTTGTAACGCTCAAACAATTCAAGAATACACGGATTCATTTTATGCATTTATATCGGCGGCTGTGACTCTTAGTACTCTCACGATACTCATTTCAAATGGCGTCGAAATCTTTAAGTTGATCGACAAATTCGAACATTGGACTGAAAAACGTAATTTATGTGTTGTTTTTTGTTTTTAGATTGAAGAATTATTTTCTAAATTCTAGCCGTTTATGTGTTACAGAATGTGATAATCCAATGTCGAAAACCATTTATAAAGAGGCTAACGAATTCTCCGAAAAGTTATCGAAATTCACTCACTTTGCCTTCTTGAAAGTGTCATCGCCAATCGTATTAATTCCATACCTGATTTGGAGCTATTTTGTTTATTTTACCACCGATTTGGACAGCGCAGCGTTTCATTTGCCCCTGACTTTATGGTTCAATAATTTTTTTTAACAGACTTTTTGAAACTCTTTTTTTGTTTAACTTTTTTTCAGTGACGGTTCTTCAGAGTAGATTCTCCTCCTCCTGAGGAGAAGAGCTGATGAGGCAACTGAGGAAGATTATAAAATTGATTTCAATTCATTTTATTGAAAAAAAAAAAAAAAAAAATCTCATCGATTGAAGAAGAGGTCCTCAGTACTCTCCTCTTCCACAATTACCTCAACAGCTTTCCTCCTCCTCTGAGGAACAGTCACTGACAGAAATTTAATTGGATTTTTTAACTTTTCAAATTTACTCAAATAATTTTATTTTTTGCAAAGGATGCCATTCGATTGGAGAACTCCATTTGGATTCTTATTGGCATTCTTTATCGAGTTGTTATGTCTCTATTATGGTGCAGTTTGTTTTACATGCTATGTATGTTTACCGTTTGGATTGTGTTGCATGATGATGGCCATTGCTGATGATATTCGAGCAAAAGTGATTGATTTAAATGTATTTTCTCGTACGAAACAAGGTGAACTCCAGCTCATTGACAATGTTCGTGAATTTATTCAACTTCATTCGATGGCGAAGCAGTTAAGTTATGATCAATTTAAATCTGGCTCAGAAACAGAGTGAATTAAACATCACTCATTTCTTTCATTTTCAGAATGGCAGTCGATTTTGTAGGAATTTACCGATTTATTTTCACATTGTACTTTTTATGGGCGGCATTGACCATTTGTGACACACTGTTGATGTTTCAAGCAGTTGAGAATGAATTTTATTATACTTTCTTACTATTTCTCTTGTTCTTCAGTAAGCTAATGGGTGCTTTTTTTATCTCTCATTTTCGATCACATTTAGGCGCATGAGACATTAAATTTATCGGCACTATTGCAATCATTAGTGTTAATATTTTGGTCATTTGCTCAAATTTTTGTGTTTTGTGAGTCAAGTGAAATTGTGACCAGTCATTTTAATAAGATTGATCTTCATCAACTATGTGATTGGTATTCATTTCCAATTCGTGTGCAACGTGCACTGCCGATGATCTTCATGGGCACCCAACGAGATGTTGTTTTTGGTGGATTTGGAAATATTATGTGCACACGAGAGACCTTCAAAAGGGTAAATCGAACTAAGTTTGATGACTGGGAGACATTTGTTTTAAATTTAAATTGATTTCAGGTGGCTCATGGTGGATTTTCGTACTTTATGTTGCTTCGCCAGTTGGAAAAGTGAGCTGAGTCTATGATATTGCGCCACTATGGTCGCCGTCAGTTTTTCAAAAGTTATTTTGCAATACATTGATTTTTGTTTTATTGATTTTTAATGATTCTAGTCGGTTACCTTGGTACTGTCAAGGGTGTTAACAGTAGCACCACTCAAATATAAATACATGAATATATTCAATAGAATAGAATTATTTATATTTTTGGTGTTTCTTTCTCATTTAATTTGAATGAATATTCAAAATTTGAAAACAAATGTGTCCTTGAATGCTTCATTCTGGGCCAAATTGTTTGAGGTCGGGAGTTTTCGAGCATACAACCGAACAACATTTCGATGTACTCATTTCGCCATCAACCGATCGAATTGTTGTCGTGCAGACATTACTGAATATTCAAAGCAGTTAAACGTATTTTTCAAACGATGAAAATCTTTCAAACGTATCAAAAGGTGCTCGGTTTTGTCATTGCTCGTGTAAAATTGAAAAACCCTTGGCTCACCGCTCCTTCGAACGTCAATGCACCAAATTCAATTCGAATTCAAACTCAAGCATTTTGTTTCAAAAATCTTCTACCATTCATTTTTCTTGGATATGTTATGGTTTCATCAGCAATATTTTTTGTTTGTGAAGCTCAAACAATTCAGGAATATTTGGACTCATTTTATACACTTATGACGACGGCTATGATTATTTGTATTCTCAATATACTTATTTCGAATGGAGTAGAAATATTTGAATTGATCGACGATCGTTTTGAATAGTGACACGTTTTATTTACCTTTTGTTCTCTCATAACATTTTTCATGATCGATTTAATTTGACCATACTGAGGCGCTGTTTCTAACTAGGATGCCATTCGATTGGAGAACTCCATTTGGATACTTAATCACTTTTTTCATTGAACTATCAGCCAGTTTTTTATGTAGTACTTAATTGCAAACGATATCGAAGCGCAAATGAGTGATTTAAATCGTTTATACTCACACGAAAGAAGGCGAAATCGAGTTCAATGAGAAAATGCGATAATTATCTTCTTCCAGAGCTATTTTAACAGCAATTGTTCATTGACTATGGTCAAATTTAGATCTATGAGTCCACTAACAATGGAATTATCGCGTGCGTTGAGCAACTCATTTTAACATGTTCTTCCGTCTCCTTCTTCGCTTTCTTTTTGAATTCGTTTTTTTTCTTTTTGTTGTTGTTTTTTTTTTAAATATTCTTTGCTGCGTTCATCTGTGCGTTCATTGTTTGTGTTTGTGTGCGCTACAAACTGT
This sequence comes from Aphidoletes aphidimyza, assembly GCA_030463065.1. Taxonomy (NCBI): domain Eukaryota; kingdom Metazoa; phylum Arthropoda; class Insecta; order Diptera; family Cecidomyiidae; genus Aphidoletes; species Aphidoletes aphidimyza. The sequence goes on from CM059999.1 coordinate 39,633,976, forward strand.
GTGTGCGGCAGCTGCACATGAACGGCTAGCCTCTCACACAAATAAAACAGCGAGTGCACGTAGTTATGCGTTAGCTCGTCACTGGATTCAAGTCTAACTTGAAAATAACCATCGAAATGAGTAATTTATTTTTATTCGAAACGCCCATTTGAAGATCAAGAGAATAGAGAAATATCTTTTGGTCTCCAGCTAGCGTAAGATTTAACAGTTTAATTTTTTTTTTTTTTTTAATTTAAGATTTATGTTTAATTCAAGGCAGATGATTGCATAGTGTTGTGACGATGGATTTGGAAAATATATCGAAAATTATGATATCTGTGTCTCGGTGGTTCTCTGAATTGCCCCCAAACGAAATATTCGATAAAGTGGGAATTATTACATTCTATTTTTTTTTTTTTTTGAATAGCTGAATGTCTTTTCAAAGTCAAACCAACTGTTTCATTAAAAAGCAATTCAAAAAATGGTTGCATTCCCAAAGATGCCATTCCAGTGAAGAGTTCGCATTGCATACTTGATCGTCTTTTTTATAGAATTATCATGCGCTTGGTGAATGCAGTATGGTTGATATCGAAACACCAACCGATATCGAAACAGAAATCAGAGAAAGGAGTAGAACGTGGTAATATCCGATTTAATGATATAGAATCACGCAAAAGAATCCAAAATTCAGTTCGAAGAGAAAACCCGTTTTATTTTTTCTGGCAAAACAGTTAAGCAGCAACAAATTGAAAACATTACGAAAGTTTACCTGAATTGGTTTTTGTGATTTTCGAACATTTTCAACAGTATACTTCATGATATTTCAATTCAAATTAAAATGAATAAAAAATTGACGGTTTAAAAACGCGTATTCCAACTTCAATATCCTGAATTTCAGTCTTGAGTGTAAGATCTCAGGTATTTTGACACAGCAACAATGAAAAAACACTGTTATTTACCGGCAATCAATGAAAGATCACTGCTAGATGTTCAATCGCATATAAATTTTTTTTTACAGTAGCTTCTCATTGCCTATAGGCATATATGCAGACCCACAAGCTGACAATTTTTTTTTTTATTTCTTTCATTGAAATTGTATGACTAAATCTGTATTATATACGGTTATGTATGTTGCCGCATGATAAACTTTTCGAAAGTAAGCAACGAGATAAGCAAATTGCACTACACATTGACCGGAGCGTTGAGCGCGTAGGCAATGGTATTGGTGTAGTCATACATATTCGTACAAAATATCGGCGCAACACACATATAGCATTGTTCGAACAGTGGAGTATGCGTCAATATATTTATGAGTATGCAATAACATAGAATTATCGCGTAGCGCACGTATCTGGAATACTCAAACCCATACATATAATTCATTCGAAATAAAAACCTCAAGCTTTCAAAAAAAAACCAATTTATACCCTCGGCACCCTCATCAGAACCTATGACCGTTATGCTGAAATTTCAAATTCATTCAAATGCATATTTTGATGTCGTATCTCTTTACACGAATCATAAACGCACGCTCCACTCAATTTTTGTTGTAAATACATTCTATTTATGAGATTTATTGACACTGAAATCTTGAAATATAATAAATATTGTGGCAAATTACACAAAATGTCAAAATGACTGCAAAAATACGAAATTGTTCAATAAAAACTTCCTATTTCTGAGCTCTGGCGGCTTAAATATGACAACAAATAACCAAATATGTTGGTTAGGACATGTTTTGTTCTCAAACTATTTTTATCAACAAATGGCACAAAATAGAAATGTTTATGATCAAAAGCATTTAAAAATTCTGTCCAAAATAACCAATCTGTAAAAATATCTATTCATTAAACGTTCATTTGTTTGCTTTGGGCACTTTATCAACCAAAATATTCAACAGATCCACAAACAAGCGTAATGAAACTTCTCATGATGCATAAAATACATTGAAATAACCAACTTATAAGACACGAATGCTACCCATGAAAATGAGTTCATTCTAATTTGTTCGCAAACAAAATCTCGATAGGTATATTTAAGCAAGAGGATTCTCATAGCAATTGTGGACGAGAATTTTCAAAATATTCGATGATTTCGGTGAAATTATCATTGAATTTGATGATTTCAGTGAAGCTGTTGGCTTGTATTTAACTTGGCATTTGTTTTTGCTGTTTAAAACATCGATCCGCATGAAACAAACAGGCAGAACCTCGAAATTTAAAATGAAACACGCACTAATGTAACCATAAAATCACTGGACCATACACAGGTGAATGTATTCACGCATACACTTTTTTCGCTGGAATGAACACACATACACCGCACTGATGGTAGCGACATACGTTCCCGCAACCAAGCCGTTCTTTTGGCCGCGCAACAGGTTTAGTCATTGGTTGAAGCTCAACAGAGCTGGTTGGTATCGCGTTTCTTGCTCATTTGGATTGTTTTTTTTTTTTTTTTCAATACACAAGCACAGTGAGTGGAATAAACCAGTTCATGGTACGTTAAAAAAAAAAAAAACATCGATCAGTGCAAAATAAAGCGAGTATTACAAAAATGACTCTATAAAGAAAAAGAAAATCATCAAAAGTGAAATGTTTTATGATTTTAGTTCAAGTGATAAGTGTTGTTTTAAACAAAATAATTCAATTCGATTGAGAATAATGGCCGCGACGCCATACAATTGAATACGCAATCGTTTATTTGGAATTAAAATTTTCAACAAAGAAAGTTATGCAAATGAATGTATACAGAAAAATATACAACAACAAACAAATATATTTGTTATATTATTTGTTATATCTGTATACAGAAAAAAGAAAAAAAAAGTGTTCCAAAAACGAATGGCTAGTTTCACTCACTGTGTAGTGTGTGTATCTGTGTTGAATGTTTTTGTACAGTCATTTTTTGGATACGTGAAGAAGCAACGGTGCTGAATGTTGGACATTTGGGTTTGATGCATTTAAATTGTCCACAAGAGGGAATTTCATACATTAATCATTTTAACTATTCTGAATAGTTAAATATTTCAGTGAATACGGATAAGATAGTTAGTATTTTTTTTTTCAGGCACTAAATACTCCACTGGTCAAAAGGGTCTGGGGGGGGAAAATCATTCATAAAATGATTTTTTTTTTCTGTGCGTTTTTCGTCTTAATTACCCCAAATTAAGTTCAAAATCTGAAATTGTGTTGAAATGTTGATCTAATGAAAGTTTTTGAGGATGGGATTTGACCAGTCTTTGGCCATTTAAGAATGCCAGTCAAAATTGAGATTTTAAACGAACTTTTGAATTTAAAATTTACGAATATCGCTGCAAAGATTTCGAAGAGTATATGTTATTTTTAGTAAAAAAAAAAACATTGAAACTGGCGGGCATTTGGCCAAGATATAGAACATTTTTGACGACATTTCCAAACCTCATGTCATTTTCGGTATAAAACCATATAAAAACCAATTAATGATATAAATAAGTAAAAGCACTTCTTATTCGCAAACGTTTTCGAAAGCCATGCTTTCATCATGCAAGGCGAGCTAAAAAAAACTGAGTTCAAATCAAAATTACATCAACAAAGTCATCAAATTATGGGTACGCCCGAACATGTTTAACCCAACACCTTTATTTATTTATTGATTATTCTGTGTCTGAATATACATAATCTGAAGGTAAGTTCTCATATTCATCTTCAAAGTTTTCAGATATTATATTGTGAAACAAAAAAAGCTTATGAATACCAAGTGGATGTAACTTTTTCTTAACATATTTCAAATCATCGAATGGTTTCCAAGTATATTTGTATAAACAACATTGGAATGCCGGGACTTTTGGATAAAATATCGTTATTTGTTAATATTATAACAGATGTTCTGTCTACAACTGCGTCACCCATATACTTGACTATAACCTTCATAGTCATCACCACCTAAAAGCAATTTTACATCTTCGAATGATGATGTTTCGCACATTGGTTCATTCCAAACCAAAATACGTCTATTTACTGCATCCATAAGTGGGAATTGCTGGTGACGATTGAAATTAGCTATTTGTCCAAAATTGCAAAATAAATGTATTACTGGATCAAAACATAAATTTTTACCTGCATTTGGTGGTGATGCTATCAGCATTCCATTACCTTTCGGTTTTAATTTATTAATTTTACAAGCGTAAAGATTGTGCAAAAAGTGTTTCAATCAGAAAAAAATACAATTGTTGGTTTTTATATTTTATTTCTGTTTATTTAGTGGTTATTATGTTTTGGCCGAAGCCGAATAATAAGTGATTTGTAGCAGCATTTTGCTGCTCTTATATACTATTTTTTGGCCAGTACGGTTTGTTCCGCTTTTGGTTTTGAAGAAACCAAACACAAATCGTATTAATATCGATCATATTACAATTGTAGAAATGTATTTAACTATTCGAAGTAAGAATTGCATGAGTTCCAAATCTTTGGTTAACCATCTCATATTTAATGTTTAGACTTAAAACCAGCGCAGCATAACTGTGTTCAGTCAAGCTTGATCGTGAATTGTTTTACCATGCGCGATGGTGCGCATCGCTGCATGGTTTTTAGCGATCCGATTTATTGCTTATCACTTAAATTGAATGTTTTTGCTACAACGTATTGAAATCACTCGTTATGATTAGTGTTTAAATCAGAAATAAAAATACACTTGCTTTATTTTTCTTCTGTTTATTAGGAATTATTAACTTGGCCGAAGCCAAACAATAAGTGAATTTGTACCAGCATTGGCTGGTCTTTTATACTAATTTTTGAGTACAATTTTTTCCCTCACCAAATAATTGAATCATTTTTTTTTTAGATTTCTAATTTCACTGAAGTGTGAAGTATTTTTAATATTATGCACCACTTACATCTTCATTCCCAGCGAACCATTAAATGTGTTGAAACAAATGCAACCAATGCATTTGTTTCTTAGGCTAATTTGTATTACTTATTTTATGTGCGCCAATGCGCACTCATGCAGTACAACTTTTATGTTGTTTACATTTTGCATGAGTACGGCTTGGTCAACACACTGGCCAGTACGGATTGTTCCGCTTTGGTTTTGAAGAAACCAAACATTCTGGCTCCCTAAAACTTTGTTTTATTCTAATAACCTTTCATACTCACAATTTTGAATTGCCCTTCTTATTATTGTTTCGAGCGTTCTTCTTACAACTCGCTTCGCTCTAATATAGTAGCTCGGAAATGTTGACCTTTTGACCACCCAACTTGTTGGGTATATAAACCGTAATTCCGAGGATGTGTAAATCGAAGCCAGCATTTTTGGCATCCGTACTCGTTATGAGTGGCCCACTCACTTACTATCGCTGTCATCGGTGGTGGATAATAGAGATGGCGTCCCTCCACTAGGAAAAATCCCTCGAGCGGTCGTTCAATGATGACAACCTGCTTGTCTTCCGATGCGAATTGTGGTGCCGAGCATCTTTTACAAACAAATATAACTCTCTTCAAGTCGTCCTCGGTTAAGCCGCGGAACATGAAAATTTCTAATGCCTTTTTTGGCGTGATTGTTTCTTTAAAAATACACATCTTTTACTTTTCAATCTTGAATTCTTTTGAGAAGGTTTCAAATTTGGTTGGTCATTTTATACAAATTTTGCAACCTTTTATATCAATTTTTTAAGTTCACATCTGTTTTGATTCGTTTACATTGTATCGAAAAGCAATTTGCTAAATGTCCCTTTTTCCAAGAATACATTTGTTTTAGTTTGCAACATTGTATCGGGAGCAAGATGCTAATTGACCCTCTTGCCAATAATACATTTGCCTCAGTTCGCTTTACATTGTATCGGGAAGAAGATGCTAATTGACCCTTTTGCTAATAATACATAATTATGGGTTAACTACGCATTATGTGAATTTGTATTCTACCTCATGTTCAACCGTTGTGCATTTCAGCACACCATGTGTATTTGTTGCCAAATTCTCATGGTATAACCTTTTCCTAACATCTTCAAATGCAGAACTTTCACACATTGGTTCGTTCCACACACATATGCGACGATTAACTGCATCCATCAACGGAAATTGCTGATGCCTATTAAAATTTGCTATTTGCCCGTAATTTCCATACCAGTGTATGATCGGATCGAAAAACAAGTTCTTACCAGCGTTTGGCGGCGAAACAACTATCAATGCACCCAGCTTCGGTTGCAATTTCTCCGTTATTGTGTACACATCGAACAAGCATTGCCGGGCCAGCGTGTAATCCATAGCATTTTGATAAAGTAAAATACGTTCCATTATCTCAGTCGATTTCTCCACATCATAATAGTATGTGTCGAAATCGACCGTTGAACAGAAATAAACTTTCTTACATTTAGAGTGTATGGTTAGTATGTCTTGTAGAGCGGCATTTGTGTATTGCCGCTGAACAAGCTCATTTATATTTTTCAATTGTGTGCAGTATGGATTCATGAATTTGTATTCAGAATTTATCCATTCCTGCGTACTGAACACCTTACTTACGGGCGATGTTGATATCCCGAGTATCCACTTGTAGATGCTATCAATCTTTCGGTCCTGTCGACTCCTGGCACCTTGTTCATGTCCCGTACGGCGGCGTTTTGCAGCTTCTGTACCATCGAATGTTTCGGGTCTGCAATTGAGGAAATCAGGAAGGTTGATCTTTGAAGTGCTACCTTCCACCATTGGCTTTTGTCCAACTTGCAAACTTCTCGGAGAGGGTAAGTTTCGAGTTTGACGACAGTCATGCCAGACTCGCCCGGAGACTTCAAGGTACACAATTTGCCGTTCCTCACACTCGAAATAGTTTGTGAGATGAGTCCAATGGTCGTCTGTGAATTCCCACTGCCAAACAGCTCGTGTAGCGCATCGTTTTCCTCGTCGCAAGGTTGTAATAATGGTGCAACGGCAGGTACTTCCTGTGTAGGCGCAATCGTGCACGACGTGGTAGTGGTCTCTGTGACCGGCAACGATGAGCACTGATCCTTTGTAATTGCATGCTCTACACTGTCCTGCCATATATTTATCGAGTCGGGGTTCAGTGTCAATGAACACAATGTCATGAAGGATTCTTCTTCTCGGGTGGCGTCTACGAAATCCGTCCACGAACATTTCTTTAAATACCTTTTTCCGTCTCCGTGCAGTATCGTCTTCAGCAACGACTTCCAACACTTCATCGCCTTGTAGAATTGTCTTTTCGATGCCAAATTCCTCTTCTCCGTTGCTTGACTCATCGCCATTGTCAGTGCCGCTAAAATTCGCCCCAAAATCGTCGATGTCCATATCAATTCCAGCTGGCTGATAAAGTTCTCCTCCGGCAGCTCGCTCAAATCGATCTGCGTTTCTTCTTCTACTAAATCTATTTCTGTGATTACCTGTTGATATTGTTGTTGTGCTTGTTGTACCTTTTGCGCTTGCAATTCGGCTTCGCTTTCGGCTATGTCCAAATACGCCTGTGTCATCGGTTGAATTTCCATCTCCGGCTGGCTGTCTCCATCCTCGATCACCAACGTATCGCCCATCTCGCCCAACTTCAATCGCTTTCCCTGCTGTTGCTGCTTCATAGCCGCAGTTGTCGTCAAATTCGTCGCCGCTTTCGGTACTACTGGATCGATAAATTGTACTCTTTTTGGCGGCATCTTTATTATTATTATTATTCAATTGATTTCGTTTCAGCATTTAGCGATGAAGTGAACTGGCTACGTACAATGTGACTCTATTTATACCGGCCGCTACTTTCCCTTTTTCCACACTCGATTTCCTCACGTGTTGATATTACAGCTGCTCACGAACACGAACTGTTCGTGTTCGTTCGTGTTCGTTCGAGTTTGAGTCGCACTCGAGCGAACTCGAACAGCATTTTTATACCTTCGAACATTTCGAACCGAAAACGAACGAACTCGAACTTGAGTTGAATTTGCAAGTGTTCGAAATATTCTTGCTCTGATTTCTGGGCTTCTTTTGGGAACAAATCAAGTAACTCGGAACAAATGGTAAAGTCATTTCGGAAAAGCAGAAAAACGACGTTTTAAAAAAGCATATAAACAGGATATGAAATGAAAATGTACGTCCATTCTACAAGAAAAAATGTTTTCTTTCAATTAGAAATTATTTTCGTCGACAGTATATTTTTCTCGACATTATAATGTGTCTACTATAATATGATGTTTTGTGCACAGTAATTTGCCAGGCATTTCAATTCGGCCCAAAGTGATGGCCCCATTCCTGTGCCGTGTTCCGTCTCATTTCAATCAAACTGAAGTCAGTCGATTTTAATGCCCATTTGGTAGCCAAATAAACCTTTTCTTTGATGAAAATCGTTACTTTACTGGCATTCAACAGCTGTTCACGTCGCTTGTTCATATTCGCTAGATCAAGATCTGATACATTATCGAAAAAATGAGTGACTTTCAATGCCTTCAATTTCACCGAATGGTAAATGAATGGTAGTGTTTCATCCAAATATGAATAATTGATATTAACTCTTTGTAGTTTTACGAGGTGGCTCGCCATCATATCAAAATTTCGCGGAGTGGAGTGAGCATTTACACTCAATTTATGGATTCATTAATTGGATTCAAACAAACATGCTTCAGTCTTGCACGCACCGATGCGATGACGATACAGTCATCAAAACATGAGAGACAAAGATGTAAATATGAAAATCAGAATGATTTTTGGATTCTCGGCAATTCACATTAAGTTACCGAGAATCATTCTCAGCAATTCACCAATTTGCCGAGAATGGTTTTCGGGTCGTTCAAAATTTGATAATTTTTTAGTTACCATATTTTTTTTTCATTGTTATGGTCAAAATATGTTCACTGTTAGTTTTGACCGTTGACCGTGTTTCTAATTAATAAGTGTTGAATAATATTGTTAATATTCAATGAATATCAAATTTAAAATAAATGCTAATTCGAACCAAGTAGATCGAACACGAACCGAACTCGAACGGATGTAAAAAAATCGAACCGAACTCGAACGAACACGAACATCACCTTTTGTGTTTCGAACTAGTCGAACCGAACACGAACGAACACGAACATGAAAATGAGAGAACTTTCGAACTCGAACTGTTCGAGTTCGGTTCGTGAGCAGCTGTAGTTGATATGTTCGTGCACACAACCATGTTACGTTATTTTTTTTTTAATTCCTATGTTCGTGCTTTCTGCTTAACCGCTGCGTTAAATTAACCACGCCTACTTTCTCTTTTCCATTCTCTTTTTTGCCGCTCTGCACTTAACCGTGCAGGTAAACTAAAGCGTAAAACCAAGCCTGGTTTAACCAACAACAGCAGCTGCGGCAAAAGCTTACGCGCCAGATCATAAACACGTCGATCTTTCGATCATGACGTTCGATCTGAGCGCTTTTGTCTGCTGGTTTTTGAACAGTCGGTGGTGGTGTTTGCTGTAGTTTGGTTTCTGCAGCTTCCAGTTTATTCTTTTGGTCGTTGAGGATTTTGAGGGGCTTCGTCCTTTAGGGTCCCGATGCGAGCCTTTCGACTTTCGTAGCCGATCGTTTCCACTTTGGGTTGCTCACTCCAATTGGTCTTGTCGTACAACTCATGGTGAGCTGACACCAACCTGTCCATCTCATCGATGTCCTTTTGCAAATCCTTTTTTGTTACCGTTTTTAAATACACTCTTCTTCTTCTTCTCTTAACACCAGATAATTTGTGTTTAATTTCTTCGACGGCTTCCATTTTATGGGTTAGTTCATCCATGATTTCCATTTTGGGTGGGTTTTCTCGAATTTTTCCCAATTAATTTTTTCGTAACACTTAAGATCGAAGTTCTTTCCGGAATTCTCACGTTTGGGCGACTTTCCTTCCACTTCGTTGGGCAGTTGGTTACCTTTATCGTGTGTTTCGCAATCTTTACTTCCTTGGGATGGTCTTGCAGGGCCTACCAATTTTAATAAGCGCTAATATATACTGGTCTACGTTAGGTACGGGAAGGATTTTCCTGATTTGGCGTCTTCTGGGCGGTGAATGATGCTGGATGATGGCCTCTGAAGTTTGTTTTGGTGTTTCCAATTTCACCTGCATTAACTGATTTTTGCCGATTTGAAATATTTGACTGAATTTTTCACTGGATTTATGATTGTTCTGATTCGAAATTTCAAAGATACACGTTTTTACTTAGTGCTGCTTTGCGCCCCGCTCGGTAGCGAGTTTGAGTTCACAGCACACGATAACACTTTATTTATTATGGCTATTTTGCGCTAAGTTGAATTTTGAACAGTCTTCTGGCGCGTTGTAACAACTTGAACGGCAGATTTCTTTGGCGCGTTGAAAACAACTTGAACGGCAGAGTGTTTGACTCACTTTCGGCTCCAATGTTTAAAGTTAGAAAAAATACACTTTGATTTTTTTCTTTTATTCAACTTTTTATTTAGTGATTATTGGCTTTGGCTGAAAGCCGAAGAATAAGTGATTTGTACTAGCATTTTGCTGGTCTTATATACTACTTTATTGAGTACAATTTTTCCCTCACCTTCCAAACAATCGAATTATTTTAGATTTCTAATTTCACTGAAGTATAAAGTCTGTTAAATGTAATGCACTGGCTGCATCTTAAATGGACCATTAAGTGTGTTGAAACGAATGCAACCAATGCATTGGTTCTATCCTATGCTAACTTGTCTTATTTATTTTATGTGTACCAATGCGTACTCATGCAGTACAAGCTTTTTTATGTTGTTTACATTTTGCATGAGTACGGCTTGGTCAACTTACTGGCCAGTACGGTTTGTTCCGTTTTTGGTTTTGAAGAAACCAAACATTCTGGCTCCCTAAAACATTCGTTTTACTCTAGTAATCGTTCGAACTCACAGTGGTTTATTTCCCTTATTATTATGCTTTCGAGTGTCTATCCGTACAACTCGTTCTTCTCTTATGTAGTAGCTCGGGAAGGTTGATCTGGTTAGCTCCCAGCTTCTCGGATATAAAGTATAATTTGGTCGATGGGTTAATCTTAACCAGCATTTTTGGCACCCGTACTCGTTCCGGGTGGCCCAATGACTTACTATTTCTGTATTTCTTATATAATAATGGTGCAACGGCAAGTACTTCATGTATAGGCTTGCGCCGTCGTGCACGACGTAGTAGTGGTCTCGGTGACTGTCAATGATGAGCACTGATCCTTTGTAATTGCATGATCTACATTGTCCTGCCATATATCTATCGAGTCGGGGTTCAGTGTCAATGAACACAATGTCGTGAAGGATTCGTCTTCTTGGATGGCCGTCTATGAAATCCATCCACGAACATTTCTTTAAATACCTTTTCGTCTCCGTGCAGCATTCATGGGCGTAGCCAGGATTTCTTTCAGGTCGGGGGCAAAACTGGATTTTGGCCGAAAAATCGAGGACATTAGTTGCATTCGTTTCCTATGCTAACTTGTCTTATTTATTTTATGTGTACCAATGCGTACTCATGCAGTACAAGCTTTCTATGTTGTTTACATTTTGCAGTGTGTAGGAGATAGCTCGGTGATGTGAGTGATGTGGTAGCGATATCTGTTAAGGAAAGAAAAGGAAAGTGAGTACGAAGTGGAATATCGTTAATGCAGCGACATATATACTACTCAAGGGTAACTAGTTAATAGTTCCCTTGATTTTTTTTTCGATTGAAATAGTTTTGCGTGATATTCGCTGGCTGTTTCACGAATGTTTTGAGATTATTGAAATAATCCACCTTAAACCATTTATCCATTTCCATATCAACCAATTTAATCCATCGTTTAACACAAATAATTTGATTATACACAGTGTTGTTACTCGTAGTAAAAAGTAAGACACTGAGCACTGACGTCATACACATATGGCGTTACGGTTGCGTGGTTTCTGGAGCGAGTGTTTTTTAACCAAACGACGACCGATCGCTTGTGCGTTTCGGTTGTGACTGACTGACAGATCGATGGATTTGTGTGTTATGTGTTTCTGTGTGTGCGGTGCGTTGTGTTAATGCGTGTACGCAATTTGTATTGTGTGAAAGTGTTTTTGTTGTGTTGATTGGGTGGCCATTTTTTTTTTGTGTGAATATATGTTGGTTTCAAATATAGAGTAAATGTGTTTGTCATATACATACATGCATACATACATTGTACTGTATGTGTGTTGTATATGTGCATGGTATATGTTGGATGTGTATGTGTGTGTGTGTGTGTGCTTTTTGGTATGTTGTTTGTATATTTCACAACATGATGAAATTCGATGTGAGAAGAAACTAAACGTAAACAAAAAAAAAAATGTAAACAAAGATAGCTTTTTTACGTACCTTACCTATCTGCTGAAAAATGGTCATGCTGAAAAAGACTTAAGAATGTTTGAAATGAAAAACCAGAAAAAATATGTTTTATTGATTTGTTTTATTTTTATTTTAATACCAAACACCGATTTTTAATTTTTTTTTAAATTCATTTAACTATTTTCTTAACAACTATTTTTTATATATACTTAATTTGATTACAAAAAAAAAAAAACAAAATTACTTAATTATTTAAACTTAAAATATGGAAGCGACATGCAGGTACAACTGCATATTCGCGTGCGAATGAATTTATATATGAAAACAAGTTTGCGTTTTCCTCATTTCGTGACGTTAGCGGTAGAATGTGGCGTGTGAGAACGTAGTAATGGTATTCGATATATCCGCGTTCAGGACCGCAATTTGGGCATTTATAGCCAAAAAGAATATTTACCGTATCCCTCCATATTAATCTTCTTGGAATTACGTATGATCCTCCAATTTCCATATAATGTTCTAGCTGGTGTTTCAAAAAATTATATGCACATAAAAACATTTGTTTTTTTACATATCAAATATGTATGATTATCGACGAGATCGTATTGTCGTAATCCATCCTATACGCCTATGATTTGATGAGGTTACTTCGTTTGATTGAGGCACGGCAAACGCTCTTTCTATTTCCGGAGGATTTGAGACAAGCGTTGTCGATGTTGTTACCTCAGATTGTTGAATTCCATCGTCAAAGATTTCAGATATCACAGATGCTGAAAATTGACGTTCAGCCTGTGTACGCATCTGGAATGATCCATTTTTGATCCAATTCGATTTTAAAACAAGTTCTGATAACATTCGACTTATTCCATTGACATTAAAGTATGTAATACATACTATGTATACGAAATTTCGTATATGAAATACTTAAACGATAAGAAGAATTCAAAATAAATATTTTTATTAAAACGTTTGACATACAAAATGGTTTTTTGATATTCAAAGTAGTACATAGGGAGATACAATACAAAATAAAGGATACAGAGAATTTTCAATCGACAAAATTCACTTGGCTATTATCTGTGCACCGTTCAGCTTAGTTCGATTCACATTATTAATATTTATGATTTATCAATTTCTAGGAATTATCAATAGAAATAATTTCTAGAAAGAGCTGAGAATAGAAATAATTTCTAGAAATTATTTTTTCAGAAATTATTTTTCTAGGAATTATTTCACATTTCTCAGGAATTATTTCATACTTCTCAGGAATTATTTCCTCAGAAATAAAGGGGCCGATCCTATTCAGATACGCGAAAGTTCAATTTCTTGAATGATTTCGATTTTTTTTTTGGATCTGTTTCGTCGAGTATTTGGAATTTGTACGCGATTTAGTTTTGGATTAATTTTCAGGGTTTAAGAAAAAGTAAAATCTAATTTGTTTTTAAAATGAAAAACACGATGTAAAATCATCCAAAAATTTTATTTCATATGCGCATCTAACAGTCGCCTTTGTACAATTCTTCAGTTCACATTTGTGCACTGAATCAATTTAATGCGTCAAAATTTAAACTCGTGTATCTCCATTTGAATAAGTCTTTACAATTTAGATAAAGTAAAAGATTTTGATTGAGAATTTAATATCAATTAGGTTAAGAGAAAAAATTGTATAAATATCACTTGAATTAAGAAAACGGCAAAAGGCAAGCAGAAAATTGCAATATAATTACAAGGACAACGAAGCGAATTTCTGTCGACAAAATGAACATCTTAAAAAAGCTCAGCATTTCATTGGAAATTCACGCCCTAAAACTAAATCACTATTACGGCAGCTACTCACCATCGGCCATGAATTCATGTGTGGAATTCCACTTAGTAATTTTCCACATCCAGCGCTCCAATAAATACCAAGAAAACACTGCCAAATATCTCTGATTCGGAAAACCATCAAACTCAAATCTTGGTAAGTTCAGTAAATTAATTTAGTTTCTTTTTCAGTCACTAAGATTTATTGCTTAAACGATCTAATAATACATTTTGTATTATTTTTTCAGTCATTATTTACAGGTCACATTACCTTCATCGTTGCCAACCATAATTGGTAAAACGACTCAGGTATGGATCAAGCGCTCAATTAACCATTTAAATACTTCGTCGAATCGATGAACAACGAGAAATTATAATTCTGGACCAAATCCAACTACTTTTATGACCGATATGCAATGTTTCGAAGCTTGAAACAGCAAGATTCAAAGAGTTACGTCACGTTTCGAGCTGAATTTGACTTGTACTTGGACCAAAATTGAATTTTGGTAAGCTTTCATCATTTTCATAAAATCCTAGATAAAATCGTATGTTTTCGATGTAAATTATCGTTATAATTTCATGCCATATTGATCAAAGTTGGTGTCAACTTAATGACGACCCACTGGGACGTGACCTCAAAAAAGCATAAAAAATTACACCATTATGTAGTTTTATAAAAGACCGAATTTTCTCTTATCTGGTTCATTGAGTTCCGCTCATTGAGTTCTGCTCAATATGATCGAATCATGTACAGTGACCACACTGTACGGTCGTCAACTCAATGGGACATCAAGTGCAGGGAGAGAAGAGGAAGGGGGGATTAGCTCGAGCTAAATTTCCTTGAAGACTTAAAAACGTCTTGTCTTCAGCTCAGAAAATTTTTTTGATGAGAAGCTTGAAAATAATTTTTGGCCGGAGAGATCATCCGCCGGAGAGTCAATCCATATCCCAGAGAGTCGATACGAACATGGATCGATTTGGTGTGAAATTGTGGCTAAATATCTTTCATGTATTGCACTCAAATTCTGTTTATCTATCAAATTAATTGGAATATTTCGATTCAATGTCATTATTTAGATTAGAAGCGATAGCAAAAATCACATCTAAAGTTTGGACTGAAATGTACTATTTGGTTTGGTCATTGCTATTGGAGCGAAAAGGATTGCAAATTGGAAACTGAGAGATTCAGCCAAAGTTCATTGCAATGAAATTAGAAATGCATCGACAATTCAATGTAAATTTAAAAAAAGCATTTGATAACTTTGGTGCGAGCAGAGTTCATGGTGATCATCATGATGCAGGTTCGTTTTCAATGCTGTTAATTGAAAAAGTTTAATTTAATCCTTTTTTATTGGATTTATTTTAATTTTTTCTAAGATATTATTCAATTATTTGATATCAATGTTTATTTTTCATTTGAACAGAAAAACCGGAGTGTCTTGCTGTCAGATGGATGCTTGGTGTCAATTCCACATTTGCTGTCCCTTTTGATGATCATCTTTGGACGGCCGACTGTGAAAACCACGTCGTTGTCGAATGTTAACCAAAAATAATCCAATAATTTTGTCAATAAAAAATCACAAATTTCAAATTAAAATACACAAAATTACCGTCTTGTCTGCAGATTTGTTTGCCTCTAAAATATTAAAGTTAATTTTTTTTAGTTAAGAAAATCTCAACAATTGTAAATAAGTTAATTTAGCTCAAAATTCAAGAGATTTTATCATTTGTGCTTCATTTTTGAAGTATTGTGTCACAATCGGAATGAATGCGTTGTGAAGAATCAATACATTTGTCCTGAAAAATGGAAATACGTAATTTATAGTTCAGAAAAAATTCCAAATGTTATCATTATACGAATTCGTCATTTAAATGATCGAAAAATGAAAATGGAAGAAATAGTAGAATTACAGAGGTAACATCGTTCCAATCATTACATGTTTTTTTAACGATGGCACGCATCAATTGCTTTTCCACTCTTCCATGACTGATCACTGATCATTTAACAAAAGTGTCATTGGCAAGAGTGCAAAAGTAATCGAACTCTTGTTAAGTTAACGTACACTTTTTTATATACAAGAAATTCAAAAGTAACAACTGTATGGTGAAAATTAAAGCGATTGTATTGAAATCCATTCGGACTGAAGTGAAACATCAAAATATTTCAAATGTCTCTTTATTGAGCAAAAAATGCCAAACGAAAGTTGACTTTTAAGTCAAAAATGTATGCAACATAACAAAAGACATTTGAAATGAAATTCATGTTTTGAGAACATTGTTGTTGTTGCACTTCCACAGAGCCAATTCATCCGTCGCTTTTATTTTCAGACACTCCATTCGAATATTGATTAAGTTCGTTAAGAAATTTAGTTAAATTAAGAAAACTGTAACCTGAAAATCGATCACACTTGAGAAACAAAACAACAATTGTTTAAAAAAAAACCGTATTGTAGAAGAAAAAAATACCAAAAAGAATTATAACGATGATTTTGGTGTAACGAAGAAAAATAAAAAGAAACGTAAAATGTAAAACCGGCAATTGATTGAGGCTTTATCTAATTCGAATGTGAGCGATCTATGTAGGCTCATTTATGTATTTTTATCAGATGGAACAATAAACGAACACAACAATAATCACCACATGTATTAAATCAACAATTTTTTTCTTCGCATTCGTTGTAAATGCCATTTACTAAATGGTGATTTCTTATGTGATTTAAGAAGCAATTGTTTTTTCAATGATAAAGTACGTAAGGGGTTGGAGTGAACAACTTATAAATAAAATGTTATATTCAAAATGTAAACAATAGTATTTCATTATGTGTAGAGGAAAGAGACAGAATATGTGGTGGTCATGTGGTGGTAACAAAGAGCACCCTCTACAATTCTTCAGTGTATTTTTAACAATTCAAATGTGAAGAACTCATACATTTAACGTTCTGTTTCCTCACCTGTGGTGGTGGTACTTCGAGATAAGTCAACTATCAATACGTATTTTGAAGATGCTACTGCTATTTTGACCTATGACGACAGATCTACAGCGCAATAGATCTACTGTTTACATGCAGTGGCAGCCAATGCTAAAATCAATGTTCACTGTACAGGATTGAGTGTTTTTAGTTCTTCATATCTTTTGAATAAAGTTGTGTGCTTCGAAGTTCAAACGGCGTTTTGCTTATACATTTGTCTGGTTTAAATAGCAAAAAAAACATATTTTTTTATCGCCACGTTTCTCTTTATTTATTGACAATACTTCTGTATTAGTTCAACGTTAAATTATAGCTAACTGATTTGGCAAACATTTAGTGCAAAAGCTGTAGCAGACAACTCAAAATGCTTAATTGGTCAAGGAGACAAAGCAAAATGCCCAATGGTTCAGGAGTTTTAAACTTATGAAAGGCCAATTTCATCTAAAAAGGGAAACATTCGTCTCACCAAATGAGTTTGAGTATATTTCATGTGCGGAAAAGACAAGAATACGAATGTAATTCGATTTATTGGTCACAGTTATAGCTATTGATAACTGTTGATTAGATAATTCAAAATTCGGAAGTGCGGTACGTGTTAAAGTCTATTATATTTCCATCGAATATATTTTGTTTAGGTCTCATACATTATCGTTTTTTCAATGAAACTGATTACTGGATGAACTTTGATCAATATTGTGCGTATTCAAAACAGATAAATCTGCTTCAGATAGGCGCATGTACTATGGTTCATTTGTTACATGAAGAGGTTCGCCACGTAAGAATGTCTTTCACAATGTTCCAGAAAAAAAAAAAAAATTAAAATTTCTGATGTAAAAACGTGAATTTCAAGAGCACTTTCAAATACATTTTGATCACATGTCCATTGACACAATTAGAAATGTCACCCAGACATCAAATCAAGGTCAGCGTTCTGTTTCAGCCAAACTAATAGCATTTCATACAAAAAGTTGAAACCTCAAAATATTAATGCGGCTTTTTTTTGGTAGATTTGGTGTAATATGAATTTTGGTTGGTTGAAGATATTGATTTGCAATATTTTACGGGAAATTCTACCCAGATTTAACATATATATAGAGATATCGAAATTAATGAACAACTACACAAGTTTTGAATTGAATGCACTCAAACCAAGCATTGCTCAACCATAATAACCAATACTACGTTACCTTTCAGTGTTTTTATTTTTATTTTTATTTATTTATTGTATTTTATACCAATAAATATATTACAAATTAATTCCTGTCTATTCCCAAGTCAATCGTCTTTGGGCGTTTACAAACTATCTCAGAAAGCAATAAATTGAATTACATTCGTAATCCTGACTTTTCCGCATTGATATGAAATTTGATTTTTCTCTTGTTCAATTAAAATCATCGAATATTCAGAGCAAAAGTATTGGTTTTGTCACGAAAACGGGGAAAATGTTCTTTTTTCATACAATGAACTGTATTTGGGCAATGTATGTGACATGGTTCATGTCGGCCGGAAATGGCTTCTGCAATATGGCTAATGTTCAACACAAAACATCGTGTGACAAAATAAATTTTGCGATTTGAGACTCCTTTCTTGAGATATATTCATATCAAACTTCGATTTTCTAAGAATTTCGTACATTTTCACAACTATTCATATATCATGAATTTTTAACATGAAGATATATTTTGAGCATTGTTCGGATATGTAGAATGAATCAAGAGGACTTCAATATCTTTCAAACGACGCAAACTGCATGAATTTTCATTGAAAAATGCGGCCAGGAGAGTCAAAAATGCGAAAATCAGATTTTGTGTAAAAATGTACTGAAAACCCGACTCACGTGCACTTGAATGCACATATCTCTGGAACGGCTAAACCAATATGGCTCAAATTAAATAGGAAACCTCCGGTGACAATACTGTGCAATTTAAGAATCCATTTGTGAGTCATTTTCATTTTTTACAATTCAATTTTCTGAGAATTATCTAAAAATTTCGTACATTTTCACACGTGTTCACATTTCATGATTTTTCAGCATGAAGAAACATTTTATGCACTTTTTGAATACGTAAAACGTCAAGCGCGCTTGAATACCATTCAAATGACGCAAGCAGCATGAATTTTCGTTGAAAAATACGGTCAGGAGAGTCAAAAATGTGAAAATCAGTTTTTGTGTAAAAATGTACTGAAAACCCGACTCACGTGCACTTGAATGCACATATCTCTGGAACGGCTTGACCGATATGGCTCAAATTCAATAGGAAACATCCGGTAATAATTCTGAACAAATTTGCTTTTGACACTTTGGGATTTGAGACTCCGTTCAAGAGTTATCGTGTTAACGTACATACACAGACGACGACGACGACGACGACGACGACGACGACGACGACGACGACGACGACGACGCCATTTTGCACCGGAGCTACCAGAACCGAGTATCCAAATAAAAAAAGTGAAAACCAAGTTTTGTTCCCATGGTGAACTGAGACTCTGGTCAAAATTTGAGCCCGATCGGAGTTCATTTACTCAAGCAATGTGGAGTTGAATTTTTGAGGCAAAACCAATACTTTTCCTAAGCACATTTCATGTGCGGAAAAGTAATAAAATGTTGGTTTCGGATATTTCGGGTTAAAACCAGTCCGAATTTTTTTTTTGGGTCGGGGTTCGGGGGGCTCTTTTGGCCTAAAACACCACAAAAAAAACGCGATTGCGAACACTTTTCATCGAACAGATCACTTGGGTTATAAGCACAGTGGCTCAGAACTATATACAAAATCATAGAATTTTTGTTAATTTTATTCGCAGTAGAGATTTCACTATCGTTCCCTGCATATTGACTCGAACATATACCGTATGAACTGCCATATATTTGAAATAAAAAATGTAATATTTCACATTCGTACAAAATATCCGTGCTACACGCAATCATAAACAGGAATTTGAACGCTATGTATTTGTATAGAAACGTATGCTGCTTTTTTGTATTACATTGCAGTTTATACGTATATTTGTTGTCTGTGTTTTGAAATTCCAAGCCTCCTTCAAATTCCAATTCTCTCAAGCGATTAACTCTACGAGACATACTGTGGACTATGGAATAATACATTAATTACTTGACTCAGTAAATTTATCTTGACAACAAAAAAATGTGCATAAAATCTTGTTCACAGAAGAACAAACTGTATGCATGTGTTGAAACTGAATCTGATTCATACTTTTTTTGTTAATATTTTTATTATTTTGATATTTCCTATTTGAGCTCTCTCAATTCGAACAAAATTCATGTAATTTATTCTTTAAAAGCCATGTTTAAAGTGTCATCAATGCTAATTTTAAAAAATTGGTATCATATGATTACAACCATTTGTTTGTTTGTTTTTTTGCTTCTCTCTCATTAAAATTGAAACTTCTTTTTCGACTAAAAACAACAGTTCATTGTTTTTTTTTTTTGAAAAGTTCAATTAAATGAAATTGTGATTGGTTTGAATGAATCTGAAATTAAGTCACAATTTTCAATGGCAAATTGTGGTTGATAATCGAATTTGTGCATGAAATCAATTGGGTATAATATTCATCATGAATGATCTTTTAATAGATTTCACGGTAAACTCAATGAAAAGAGAGTAAACGACAAATGGAATGAAAAAACACAACAAACAAAATGAGAAACAACAAAAAAACACCAAATCATCTGGCTCATGCAAAC
The DNA here is from genome assembly GCA_030463065.1 of Aphidoletes aphidimyza. Taxonomy (NCBI): domain Eukaryota; kingdom Metazoa; phylum Arthropoda; class Insecta; order Diptera; family Cecidomyiidae; genus Aphidoletes; species Aphidoletes aphidimyza. The sequence goes on from CM059999.1 coordinate 39,654,673, forward strand.
GTTTTGCTAAACACAGTGTGTCGGGTACGTGAGAATCGGTGGCAAAATGAAACAACAACAACAACAACAAATCATCAAAGCATCTCGTGCATAACAAAGATCTGCTGTTCATGTGTCATGTTGTCAACTGTAATGAGAGTGAGCGGTACAGATGCGCTGTGTATTGTCCATTGTAACGTATTCAGTTCAGTTTACAGCAGTTGTTTAGCATTCCAATGGGTATAACAATTCAGTTGCTTTGGAGTCTTTGATGTGTGTAGTTTTACAATCAGCAACTTTTTCAAAACGATTTCGAATATTGACCTCTGGTTTTGGCATATCAATTTGTTCATTTGTACAGTGAGGAACACAATCTAGTTTTATGCAGCAACGAAAGTGAAATTTTAATTGAACTTGAATTCAGTGCTCTATCACAGATTAAAAACCTACGAAAAAAATTGCATTTTTTTGGATAATTTTCAAAGTTCCAAAGAAACCAGAGAAAAACGGCGGAAAAACAGTGAAAATCTAACATTCCTCAAGGAAGAAACGGCTTTTGCAACGAGAATATTTCTTTAAGTCCTTGTGCAGACCATTTCAAATTGAAATTTTGAATCGTTCAAAAAAAAGTGTACTTAACATTGAATTAAGCGTGATCTTAAGTGAAATTTGCTATTTTGAACAATTATTCCTTTCTAACGACCGACTTAAAAGGGTCACAAGAGACAAATGCATCAATTTTGTTTTAAATGCTCATAAATTTTAATAATTTATGACGATTCTCCTGGTTTACCTGTCAAATTCCAGTTGAACTTAAAAAGTTGTCAGTGATAACTTGTCACCAAACTACCATCTTTTAAGCCTATCGCAAAAACTTGATCAAGTTTTTATTCGGAATTTTTTCCGAACTTTTCCGAATTAAACGAGTAAATATTGGAATAAGCCAACGAGTAATTGAATAAAGAAGGCATAAAAGCACCCTTCCATTGCCACGACCAAAAGTGAATACTCTCGTACAAAAATCATGATCGAGTTGTGTAAATTACCAATAAACCAGTGAATTGAATAATATAAATTTGATAATATTGAATATAAAATCCACATTACGTAAAAGGTCAAACGAAAGTTGCAAACAGTGAATTGACACATCGGTTCATGAATTGATTTTTGTGTGTGTAACCTTCGAACCAATAAAAAAAAGGTGTTTACTAAACGTGTGATGCTCAACATATAAAAACCCTCTGAATGTGAATGTAGAGAAAAAAAAACCGAAATTACATTTTTGTTGTGCATTAATTTGAATAGAGCGCCATCAAATGGCCCATCCAAATGGATCAGTGTCATGTGAAAAAAGTGCTCACAAAGTCAGTCGCTTTCGACGAATCTTTGCTCAGGTATGAATGACATAAATTCCAAGTGAATTTACGTGCTAAATGTACGATTTATCGATGTGTCGTGAAACAAAACGACTGATTTTGACTGGAATTCAGCGTAAAATTGGCGGTTCAAATCATTTGGAATATAAACAATTCACTGGAGCAGTTAATTTTATGTTTGACACCAATTCAACTTGTTAATCGCACATTCAATGAATTTTTCGATGACTCGCACCTCTCTTGAAAAGAATCTTCTCCTACCTCTGAGTTTAATTTTTTTTATTTGTACTTCCATCCCTTTGGAACAGGTTGTGGCAACGACCATAAAAAATCTTCTACTGTTTGATTTGGGTCTATGTTTTTCATTGCCAACAATTGTAATTCCGGCATTGACAGGCATCCAGAATGAGCATAATCGCAACGAATTTTTGTCAATAACAGCAGTTCAAGCATCATGGTTGGGTGAGTTAATGTAATGCAAGGTCAATTTGTCATTGTTTGAATGTTAAATGAATCGTTCCCATTTTCGGGACATTCCAAAGGTCATTTGTTCACAATGCGGATGAAACACTTCGATAGAGTGAATTGATGAGTTGTTTGATTGAGTTTAAACTTTATCAAACCTGTAAAATTTAATTAATATTTCATTATTTATTATTATTATTGATTTATTTCTATATTCTTTGTATTTCATAGAAGAAAATTATTCTATGAAAACTAATGAATTATTTATATTGAAAATTCCATAAATTTTTATTGTGATTGTTATTAATGAGACATTTCATGTGATATATCGTTTTTGCACAGGGAGCATCGGATATCTTATTCAACCATTTGGAAGTTTACTGTCGGCAATGATGACAGGTAACAACTTACGACTCAATTTCAATGCAGTTTTGATTAAATTGCAATTTATTGATTTTATCATCTTTCCAGATCCCCTGGGACGTAAGCGTTCGATGATTCTGGTGAACATTCCATATTTGATTGGATGGTTGATGCTATACCGAGCAAGCAGCGTAGTTGAGATTTTTGTTGGTTTTTTGATGCTTGGATTGGCTGTTGGTTTGATGGAAGCACCGGTTGTAACTTATCTTGGTGAAATTTGGTAAGTGGCAAATAGTCCAAAATTTGGACCCCAAATAGAGGTTCTCAAGTCGATGATCGTGGACTTCGTGGAGGGGGTTTAGGGGGACTTCTCCTGTGTTCAACTCCGAGAATTCATGAAATCTCACACACACAAGCTGTCATCTGTTTTTTTCGCAATCAATGAATAGAGACCACAGTTCTGCGCAACTTGGAATTCGTTGCGTAGAATGTGTTGATCTCAACGTCGTTGGACCGAATTTTGACTCAACGAAAAACTTCGAGTCAAGATTCGGTCCAACGACATTGAGATCACCACTTTCTAAGCAACCAGTGCCAAGTTGCGTAGAACTGTGGTCTCTACTCATTGATTGCGAAAAAAACAGAGCACAGCTTGTTTGTGCAGAAAAAACTCAATTTTATCCGGTATAAACGAAAGAGATTTTTGGCTCCCTCAAACCAGAAGTGGTCCCTGAGGGTGAGATTCTCGCCCCATTTAACGAATTCGTTTTTTTCTTTGTTTCGGTTTTAGTGAGCCCTCAACTCGGGGAGTTTTGATAGGCTATACCTTTATTTGTGCTACAATTGGTATGTTCACCATTTATTTGTTGAATACTTTGATGCCATGGCGAACGGTGGCTATGGTGTGTACAGTCGTTCCTGTATTTACAACAATTGCAATGTGTTTTGTAAGTTCAATTCAATTCAAAATACCAAAAAAACACACACACACACACAAATTGTTCAATGTTCATAACAATGAAATGTTATCAATTTGATTCTCTTCCATACAGATTCCCGAAACGCCCCAGTGGCTCTTATCAAAGAATCGTACGGCTGAAGCTGAGCAATCACTTCGTTGGCTTCGAGGTTGGGTGCCAAGCAATGTGGTTGCTGAAGAATTTCATGATCTTCAGCGTCACAGTGAACGCTCAAAATCATGTAATTCATGTATCAAACAAAATTTAAAATGTACACATCCGTTACCAACAATGCGTGAAAAATTTGCTGAACTAAAGCGCAAGCGAACAATTAAACCATTTGTGATAATAATGGCATTATTTTTCCTTGCTCAATTTTCGGGTGTCTTTTCAATGCGACCATTTATTGTGCAAATTTTCAAAGCATACGAAAGTCCCATTGCACCCGATCAAGCAGCGGCAATTATGAGTTTGCTGGATAATTTGGCCAATGTGACATTTATGTGTTTGGTTCGTTTCACTGGCAAACGAAAACTTTATTTGACAATGCTAACTGGTGTATTCTGTTGCGCTTTGACTGTTACGATCTATGGATTTATGTTCTTGCCAAGCGGTTACATGTCATTTGATCTGTCGCATCAAACATTTCACATGGAAAACAAAAATCTCACCTACATTCCACTGGTGAGTTTGCTGATGTGGAGCTTCTTTTCATTTTGCGGATTTGCTGGCATGCCATGGTAATTTTTGAAGCATTTTTTAAGCAGCCTGACTCAGTCAGGTTGAAGTCAGTCAACAATTTTTAATGAATTGTTTTTATTTATTTTTCAATAATCGCAACAAAGGATGTTTTTGTCCGAGCTATTCCCATTCAAGTAAGTTTCATCGATTTAGAAGTGCTTTTCAACGACTCGTTGTTCATAGATAAGTTGACAACGAGACTTCATCCAAATTTAAGAATTTAAAGATACTAAAATCTGACAATTTTTCGATTTTCAGGTCCCGTGGTATAGCGAGCGGCGTTGCAGCAGCGCTAAACTATGTATTTGGGTTCGTCACCAAGAAGACCTACTATAACTTGGAGACAACACTCTCGATGCCTGGTGTATCATTGATGTATTGCATAATATGTGCTATTGGATTGATTTTCACGTACATTGTTTTGCCCGAAACGGAAGATCGATCGCTTGAAGATATTGAACTGCACTTTTCCGACAATTCGAAAAGTATAATCGATCGTAAAATAACAAAATCCAAAGCAATTCGACAAAATATGGAAACAAAAGATTCATCAAATGGATTTAGTACCAAATGTTCAGAACTTGGCTTTGACAACAAAGCCTTTGAAAATGAATGCTCAAAAGTGTGATCGTTTTTAATAACAATCACAAGATAACACACAACATTTTATTTGCTGAATGAAAATGTGCTTTTATTCATTTTTGTATACAAATGTTGATGAATGTTGAATGATTTTTAAAAAAAATGGTATTGACAATTTGTACATGTGATAAATGATAATATTTTAATTGAATTCACATTTTATTTAATGATTCCGGATGTGTCAATGAGTTTTTGATTGTTTATGTCTTGAGAATTTTAATGGTTTTCAAATTGATTGTAATCTACCGGATTGATAATTCATAATTTAATCATAGACGAACTTTTATCGCAACACACACAAACAAACACGGAAATATGATTATTTTATGAAACGATTGTTATTTGATTAAGCAAGCAATAAAACAAACTAATTACCACCTTTTGAATTTCGTGACATCTTTTCATTTTTAATTTTTATTTTCTTTTGAATTGTATGATGACGTAGAAAATACACAACGTTGGCGTGTTAATCTGTTTAATTGTTCACGAAGAATGAGAATGTATTTTTAATTTTGAGATATCACATTTTCGAAAATGATAAAAAAGGAGATCCAACTGCAAATCCAGTTTTTTAATGTGGACATTTTAATTTGAAATTAAATTCACATACACGTGACAACAATTCAAGAGCGATTCGAAACACGAGGCTCGAGACGCATCAACTGTCAGACTGTGTGATTGGCCTATCTAAATATGCTAAGAAGTTCAAAAACATTCAAAAGATAACAAAGAAAGTCGAGTTGAAGAAAGTTCGTTACACCATTTCACCACACCCCAATAGGTGTGGTGCATTGTATCACAATCGATCTCACCTACAGGCACCTACTGAACCAAATTTACCGTTATCGGATTCCTATCAGGGCTCAATAAACATATGCTTGGGTGTTGATATCTTTGAGAGTGGCGCATTGATTTTCCAGGTGGTCGCAGGTAAACCTATAAAAAAAAATAAGTCACTAAAAGTCAAGGGCCGTGACTCACGGCTGATCCTATTTAGGCTACGGCCCATAGCCTACAGAAAAGAAAGTACATGCTCTGTCTCTAGAATAAAAATTCTTCTTAAAAAGGTCCTTCTTTGTCTGTATACAGATGCCTATAGCCAGACGCCTTTGGGCGTTCACATAGATAGCTTTCATGTTAAGAAATTAAAATTGATTCCATTCTCGTTCAGTGTTCAAAAAATACGGTTGCTTAGAAAAATGAATTATCAATGTCAAGGGGATAATCACTCAAAAGTTATTGTCACTTACACATTTCACAAATAATTGTATTCAGAAAAGTGACTGGAACAACAAGACCAATGAAATTGCATGTAAAAAGGTCAAAATGCTCGTGTTTATTTAAACAGGGACAATAATTGTGATATTTATGTGAATATTTGTAATACTTGCTTCTTATACGTGTACGTCGTTAACCCTTCGAAGGTAAATTGTTTGCTTTTAAAAAGTAATTGACAATAATTTTTCAGTGAAATGATTTCCTCCCTGAACAGTGAACAATGTTCTAATTTTTAAAAAAACTCAATTTCCATTCCATTGATCACAATGAGCCGTTAAACCTACCAGTCATTTTTCAAAAACCATATGAAAATGAATGCATTTAATACACAAACAGATGATGCATCTATTCTATATAGAATATAGATCTATATCAATACAAATCCGTTGAAATAAGTCCAAAGTACATAGATAAAAGTCAATGCTTCGAAATTTAAGACTGTCAAAAAGCTCTTTATCATCATAAAATGATGTTAATTGAATGCTAAGCGAGTTTTTGTTGTTATTCATGTTTGTACAACCGGTTTAAACAGTTACAGTGACACAGACGCGGCTGTGAGCTGTTAATATACACTTCAGACAAGCTGTTATGTCACAAAGGTCGCTCAGTACGTTATCATAATGAATGTATTTTGAATGCCGGTTTTTCGTGCATGATCGGTAGAAGTCACCTTCTATTGAAACGGATCTGCATTCATTGACTGCAGTCAATTTTTCTCATTAGCCAAACGCGTAGTCAGCAACCAGTGGAACTCAATGAACGAAATCAATTAATTATCGATTTATTTATTCCAAGTGACAGTCAAATGTTTGTTTTAATTTACCACTCGCTAAATATGTGAGTGTTTGTGCTCCTTTTGTCAAATTGTTATGATGAACACACATTTTACATTAAAGTCATATAAAATCTGAACTTTTAATTTGTTTGTTTTGGAATCAATTCGGAGTATTTCGACAGAATCTTATCACTAATGACAACAGATGAGAAAATAAAGTCAAATTTTGTTAAGCAGTAAAATTGACGTGTATGACAACACCTTCGTGCATCTCACTGGCTGTAAATTGCTGGCTAATGAAAGTGTGAAATTTTCGAAGGCTGCACGTACGTGTCCATAGAAATTGTTGTCGTTTTTCTGATACTTCCAACTCTCACCGCTACCGTATTATATACAAATTAAATGGATTTTCAGTGGCGCTTCTTGCATGTAAAATGTACCGGGCCGCAGTCATCGGAAATGTTGAAATTTCTCTAACAAATGACAATCATTTATCATATAATCCGCGCTGATATAAATGGTGACGCATGGGGAATAATATTAAACAAAAGGGAACGAGACAATTCATTTAAATCACAGAACTCGACCGTTTATCACACGTGAACGATTTTCGAGCACATATTTTACTTTGCAACATTCAAAACGGGCAAATGTCGATTGTTTTCTGTTTTGTTCAAAACGAAGAAACATTGAATAATAATAGGCACAGTGTTTAATAAACACTGGCACACGAGTTCGGTTCGGTGCAGTGCAGTGTTGCGAATTAACATAGGCTTTGTTTTCGATTGGCTCAAATTGCAACCAAATATTTTGAAGAAGAAACAAATAATGACACTCACAAAAACCAGTGATGAACAACAGGCAAAACACGATGGGCGATTTCGAAGGTTTTTTGCACAGGTGTTTATTTTGGAATTGAGTAATTGTTCAGTGCAACAACAGAAATGAATCATTTTAATTTTGAATTAATAATTTACTTCAATTTGAATATCAATTCTTCTCGCAAATGCAATAAATACATAGCTCTGTATTGAGTTCATAGCTCTGCACTAGGCTGTGCATTATAATTTAACATATATTTTCAATAGGATTCCTCATGAGGAGCCAATATGATTAATGAGTCCTACACATTCCCTGTTTTAATACCGTATTTTGTTAAATTTGTAGTTTTTAGGCATCACGATCGTGAATATGCTTTTATTTGACATGTGCCTGGCCCTTGCGTTTCCCGGGATCGTTATACCGGCGTTAACTGGAATTTTAAACGAACATAATGCCAACGAAACCCTTTCGATAACAGCAGAACAGGCTTCATGGATTGGTAATTTGTCACAAACCACCTTATCACTCTGTTCTAGGCTCTGTTCACTAGTGTTGACTTTTATCTATGTACTCTAAGAATATGAATTCTCTATATTCAATTGAAAAACAGGCAGCATTGGATATATCATTGAACCACTTGGCTGTCTTTTCTCAGCAATGATGACAGGTGAGGTGTTAAAAATACGATAGTAGCGATTGAGCAACGTTTCTATTGATTTTTAATTCAACACTCCGCCAATGGAATATCGTATTACTTTTTGCAAAAAAAAAATCCTGTTAAAAACATGGACTTCCAAAATATTTTACTTTGTACAGATCATTTGGGTCGAAAGTGCACAATGTTTGTTGTGCACGTTCCATTCATCATCGGCTGGTTCATGTTATACAATGCAACCAGCGTATGGGAGATATACATTGCAATCAACCTTTTAGGGTTCGGATGTGGTCTAATGGAATCACCAATTATCACATACGTCGGTGAAATTTGGTAAGTTGAAAATCAAATAACATGATAAGCTGAAAGTCTTCATTAAAGCCCCGCGTATCTAAAGAATAAATTGAATTCTTGTGTTTCAGTGAACCTGCAGTACGTGGTGTGATGATTTCTTACTCAAATTTGATTGGAACATTTGGAATGTTCTTTGTGTTCGTTTTGAACATGGTATTTTCATGGCGAGCAGCTGCCTTGTTTTGTTTGTCCATTCCGATATTAACAGTGATCGCTCTCTGTTTTGTAAGTATTCAAACAATGTCCATCAAAATCAGTGAATTTGTTACATTTCTGAAAATTCTTTTAGGTTCCAGAGACACCGCTATGGTTGCTATCGAAGAATAAAACGGCCAAAGCGGAGAAATCACTTCGCTGGTTGCGTGGCTGGGTATCAAAGGAAGCGGTTGCCCAAGAATTTCAAGCACTCCAACGTTACAGTGAACGCTCCAACTCATGTGCCACTTGTATCAAGCAAAATCAGAAATGTGCTCATCAAATTGTCCCAACAATCGGCGATAAATTGCGTGCTCTAAAACGAAAACAAACATTAAAACCACTTTTTATAGTTATGACACTATTTGTGATATCACAGTTTTCCGGCATATTCGCGATGACACCATTTATTGTGCAGATTCTCAAAGCATATGAAACTCCAATAAGTCCTGATCGAGCAGCTGCACTTTTGGGATTTATGAATGTGGTCGGAAATATAGTATTCCTAAGCTTGTTGCGATTCACCGGGAAACGACGGCTCTATCTAGTATCGCTGACCGTTGTGCTTCTGTGTGCGGCTACTATTTCGATCTATGGCTTTGTCGTTCTGCCCAATGGTTACAATTCATTCGATCAAACACAAGGATTTTCACTGGAAAACAAACAACTCGGTTACATTCCATTTATTAGCATCATTTTGTGGACGACATTTACATATTGCGGTGTAAACGGATTGCCGTGGCAAATGTTGTCCGAAATTTTTCCATTTAAGTAAGTAAACGCCCATTACAAAGAAAAATAATGAAACATTTGGAAGTGACGAGCAATTTTCAATATCTTTTTCAGAACCCGTGGAATAGCATCAGGACTTTCAGCGGCTCTCAATTATGTAATATGTTTTGTTGCCACTAAAACCTATTACAATTTGGAAACGTCCTTGTCGTTGCCTGGTGCTGCGCTGTTCAATTGCATTGTCGTGACTCTCGGTCTTATTTTGATGTACAAAATTCTACCAGAAACTGAAAATCGAACGCTAGAAGACATTGAACTACACTTTTCGGATAATTCCAAAAAAATGACGAACTATAAAATTCCAAAAACGAAAGACCAGCCAAATAAATTCAGTAGAAGTGATCAAACTAACGATCCTCGCAAAGCTAATGGCTGTGATAACCAAGGGTTCGTTGCCGAGAAGTGATGTGCGCAATTGAAAACACAAACAAAAAACGTTACCTTCAACTTAATTTGTATGAAATTACTTTAAATTGTGATCGATGAATGAAAATATTCAAATTGAATTACTTTATTGTTGTAGATGGAACAGATTTATGTGATTGCCATTCAATTAGCCATTGTATTAATTTAAGTTTCGTAAAAATGAACATTAAACACACTTATTGACAATAGAACTGTATGTTGATAAAAAAAATTGTTCACTGAAAATAACTAATTTGTTGGCTAGTCTAGACCAGTATTTGTTTACTTCAGCACCTTGTAACGCGTAAAAATACTTCAATCACTTCAATAACGGATAAAAATCACAAAAATTAGTTTTTTTTTTCTTTTCAATTCGTTATCGGCCCACAGGGTTGTGCTGAAACCATTATAAAATGATGTTGATGTGAGGCTGTGGTAAAATATCTTCTGTCCGATCTCACGTGTTTTGTTTTGATTGGATTCAAATTTCAACAATGTTTTAATAGTCTCATTGGAATATAGGCAACGATCATTTTTGTCTATTTTACAGTCTGTTATCTATATCTGTACAAATCTGCTCTAGAATCCACTATAACTATACAAATACATTGAATAAAGCCATCGCTTCGAATTTGAGACTGTCAAAAACCTCTTTATCATCATAAAATGATGTTAATTGAATGCTGAGCGAGTTTTTGTTGTTATTCAATTTTGTACAACCTGTTTGAACAGTTGCACTAATACAAACGTTGACTGTGAGCTGTGAATATACACTTCAAACAGGCTGTTCTGTCATAAAGGTCGCTCAATACGCTATTATAATAAATGTATTTTGAATGTCGTTTTTTTTTGTGCACGACTTTCGGTTAACTTTGTGCCTATGATTCAAACCAATCGAACGTTTACGTTTATCGAATTGAGTTTTATGGAAGTCACCTTCTATTGAAATAGATCCGCATTTATTGATTTTAGTCAATTTTTGTCAGTAGCTGAAAGCGCTTCTAATTAGATGTGTTGTGCGTATACAAATTTGTGTTTAACTTCAAATTAATTCGTTTAAAAATGTGAATTGAATGACTTAAACGTAGTCAGCAGCCGGTGTAACTCAACGTACGAGATTAAATAATCATCGATTTAATCGAAGTGACAGTGAAATGTTTGTTATAATTTACCGTTTGCTAAATATGTGTGTGTGTTTGTGCTGATTTTTACAAAATTTTTATGATGAACACACATTTCGCAATATAGTTAAATAAACTGAACCTTTAATTTGTTTGTTTTTGAATCAACGCGAAATATTTCGACAGAATCTTATCACAAGCACGATGACATCACAAGTCAATGACAACAGATGTATAAAATAAAGTCAAATTTTCTTTGGAAGCAATAAAATTTACTTTTATAACAACACCTTCATGCATCTTACTAGCTTAAAATTAGCTTAAAATTGCGACTAAGGAAATTGTAACATTGCAAATTCGTTCAACATCATACATGATGATAATCATGGATAACAATCAGTTATCATAAGCTCATTGACATGGATAGTGCCACACGACACTCAGTGTAACGAACAATATTTTGAAGTTAAACAAAACGAAACAAGAGAACGAAACAATTCATTCAAATTACAGAACCTGATCGTTTATCACACGTGACCGATTTTTGAGCACGTATTTTACTTTGCATCATTCAAAACAAGTAAATGTCAGTTCTTTTTTGTTTTATTAAAAAAAAACATTGAATAATAATAGGCACAGTGTTTAATAAACAGTGTTTTAAACACTAGCACACGAGTGCAGTGCGGTGTTGTGAATTAACGAAGCTCTTGTTTTCGATTAGCTCAACTTGCAACCAAATATTTTGAAGAAGAAACAAATAATGACACTCACAAAAACCAGCGATGAACAACAGGCAAAACACGATGGGCAATTTCGAAGGTTTTTTGCACAGGTGTTTATTTTGGAATTGAGTAATTGTTCATTGCAACAACAGAAATGAATCATTTTAATTTACAACAATTGAAACGATGAGAATAAATGCGTATTATCTAGGTGAATCGGGGCCATTTGCGAGTAAAAAAAAGGTTGCAGCCAAGAACGACACTTTTACTTGCGTGCTAAGTCTTTGTATGAATTTAATGCGCAACTTTTGCAGGGTTCCCTTTTTCGTTCGAAGTAATTTTTAAATTTCGTACACCGTAATACGTTTTTATTCCCATCGGTTCAATCTCTGGTTAGCTTTGCATGATAATTTATCATATAGTTTCAATAGGATCCCTCATGAGGAGCCGATATGAGGATGATTTCTACAATTCCCTATTTCAATACCGTATTTTGTTAACAATTTTAGTTTTTGGCCGTCACGATCAAAAATATGCTTTTATTTGACCTATGCTTGGCGCTCACGTTCCCCGGGATCGTTATACCGGCACTAACTGGAATTTTAAACGAAAATAATGCCAACGAAACCCTTTCAATAACGTCAGAACAGGCTTCATGGATTGGTAATTTTTCAAAAACAACATTATCAGTTTGTTATGATTCTATTTCACGTGACATATGAACTTTGGTTCAAATTCATTTCTTACAATAACGCAAAATATTGAACATTTTCCACATTCAATTGAAAAACAGGCAGCATTGGATATTTCATTGAGCCACTTGGCTGCCTCTTCTCAGCAATGATCACAGGTGAGGTGCTAAAAATACTTTGGAGCATGGCTTTGATTTAAAATGGCAATTGGGCAACGTTGTTTTGATTTTTAATACAATATTTCATTTGAGATATTGAATCACAATCACTGTTATTGTTACATTTTGTTAAAAGCCTTGTTGAAAAACATACAGATAAAAATTAGACTGTGTAGTGAGTCTTATTATTGTAATTGACAAGCAGTCTAATTTTTGTGTGAAGAATTTCTAAAAATGTTACTTTGAACAGATCCGTTGGGCCGAAAGTACACAATGTTGATTGTGAATATTCCTTTTATCATCGGATGGTTCGTGTTATACAATGCAACCAGCGTATGGGAAATATACATTGCGATCACCCTATTGGGATTTGGTTCCGGTCTAATGGAATCGCCAATTATCACTTACATCGGTGAAATTTGGTAAGTTGAAATGCAAATAATCAGATAAATCACTCAAAAAAATAATGCAATTATATGGAACTAAGTAAAATTGAATAAGTGCATTGATCATCATGATGATAAATATTCGTGCCTTTCTATTTCTCTCTAATTGTTTCGTTGCACTAAGTAACACTGAATTGAATTGAAGTCAAATGGAAAAAATAGCAACTTATTATTTAAATGACATCCTGTGTTACAGTGAGCCTTCAGTGCGTGGTCTGATGATTTCTTACTCAAACTTGTCTGGAACATTTGGAATGTTCTTTGTGTTCGTTTTGAACATGGTGTTTTCATGGCGAGCAGCTGCCTTGTTTTGTTTGTCCATTCCGATACTAACAGTGATCGCACTTTGTTTTGTAAGTATCGAATCATTGCTCATCGAAATGATTGAAATTGTTACATTTCTGTCAATTCCTTTAGGTTCCAGAGACACCGCTATGGTTGCTATCGAAGAATAAAACGGCAAAAGCGGAGAAATCACTTCGCTGGTTGCGTGGCTGGGTATCAAAGGAAGCGGTTGCCCAAGAATTTCAAGCACTTCAACGTTACAGTGAACGCTCAAACTCATGTGCCACTTGTATCAAGCAAAATCAGAAATGTGCTCATCAAATTGTCCCAACAATCGGCGATAAATTGCGTGCTCTAAAACGAAAACAAACATTAAAACCACTTTTTATAGTTATGACACTATTTGTGATATCACAGTTTTCCGGCATATTCGCGATGACACCATTTATTGTGCAGATTCTCAAAGCATATGAAACTCCAATAAGTCCTGATCGAACAGCAGCACTTTTGGGATTTATGAATGTGGTCGGAAATATAGTATTCTTAAGCTTGTTGCGATTTACCGGGAAACGCCGACTCTATCTAGTATCGCTGACCGTTGTGCTTCTGTGTGCGGCCACTATTTCGGTCTATGGTTTTGTCGTTCTGCCCAATGGTTACAATTCATTCGATCAAACACAAGGATTCTCACTGGAAAACAAACAACTCGGTTACATTCCATTTATCAGCATCATTTTGTGGACCACATTTACGTTTTGTGGTGTAAACGGATTGCCGTGGCAAATGTTGTCCGAAATTTTTCCATTTAAGTAAGTAATCGCCCTTTATGATGAGATCATTGTACTATACAAATTGGAATAAAGAGACATCTGGGAATTTTAAACAATTTTCAATATCTTTTTCAGAACCCGTGGAATAGCATCGGGACTTTCAGCGGCTCTCAATTATGTAATATGTTTTGTTGCCACTAAAACCTATTACAATTTGGAAACGTCCTTGTCGTTGCCTGGTGCTGCGCTGTTCAATTGCATTGTCGTGACTCTCGGTCTTATTTTGATGTACAAAATTCTACCAGAAACTGAAAATCGAACACTAGAAGACATTGAACTACACTTTTCGGATAATTCCAAAAAAATGACGAACTATAAAATTCCAAAAACGAAGAACCAGCCAAATAAATTGGAAGCAGAATGCGATTTTAAGGAAATTTCAATCAAATCAACCTCGTTTACTGGAATTGATCAAACTAACAATCCTTGCAAACCTAATGGCTGTGATAACCAAGGATTCGTTGACGAGAGGTGATGTGCGCAATTGGAAACACATACAAAAAACTTTACCTTCAACTTAATTTGTATTAAATTACTTTAAATTGTGATCGATTAATTCAAATTGAATTACTTTATTGTTGTGGATGGCACAGATTCATGTGAATGCCATTCAATTAGCCATTGTATTATTTTGAATTTGGTGAAAATGAACAGTAAATAAATTGAATTACATTCGTAATCCTAACTTTTCCGCATTGATATGGAATTTGATTTTTCTCTTGAACAATTTCATTCATCGACCAGTCAGGAGAGAAATTATTGGTTCTGCCATGAAAATGGGCAAAATGTCCAAAACACAAAACATTCTTTGACACAATAAAACAAATTGGCCATCTTCACTTTGCGATTTGAGACTCCTTTCTTGAGATATTTTCATATCAAACTTACATTTTCTAGGAATTTCGTACATTTTAACACGTATTCATATTCCATGATTTTTCGGCATGAAGATACATTTTGTGCATTATATGAATATGTAAAACTTCAAGCGGACTTGAATACCTTTCAAATGATGCAAACTGCATGAATTTTCATTGGAAAATACGGTCAGGAGAGTCAAAAATGTGAAAATCAGTTTTTGTGTAAAAATGTACTCCTTCAGAACCGAGTATCCAAATAAAAAAAGTGCAAATCAAGATTTGTTCCCATGGTGAACTGAGAATCTGGTCAAAATTTGAGTCCGATCGATAATCATTTACTCAAGGCTTGAGTCTCAAGCGAAGTGAAGTTGAATTTTTGAGGCAAAACCAATACTTTTCCCGAGCACATTTCATGTGCGGAAAAGTAATAGAAGAAAAATCTTGCAATTGTTGCTCCACCACAGGTCACAGGCGCTGATAAGGGTAATTAATTTAACTTGTGGCAATTACAAATATACAGGCAATTTATTCCAAAACGACACTGAGGCCTTATTAATGAAATATTTGAATATCAATACTACTCGTCGATACCTCACGATCGTTAATTCAAAATTCGTTAAAGCGAAATTATTGTTGAGCTTTTTCGACGGTTGAATCCTGGAATTGAATAATTTATAACAACATTGTAAATTAGTAAAATGAATAAAGAAGAATTGTTTTTTTCATAAATTATTGCGTATAAATTTAAATAATTTTTTTGATTGAAATCAAAATTAATTGAGGAAATCGTTGTTCTCGCAGTATCCCTTGTAAAAATTAAACGATTGAACATATAGTCGTTTGGTAAACGGCCAACTTGAGACAAAAAACGACTTAAAGTCGGCTTTAGTACGACTGGCATTCGATTAGCAGCCGACTGAAACCATCCAAAGTACATTGAAAATGGACATGAATTTGTGAATTGTGTAGACCAAATCAAACATGAAGCGAAGGGAGCAAGTAAAAGCTGTTTCTATATACAGATCTATACATATAAATCCGCAGAAAAGAATACGTAGAAAAAAGTCATCGCGTCGATTTTGAGACTGTCAAACACCTCTTTATCATCATAAAACGATGTCAATTGAATGCTGAGCGAGTTTTTGTTTTTATTCAATTTTGTACAACCTGTTTGAACAGTTGCAGTGACACAAACGCGGCTGTAAGCTGTGAATATACTCACACAAGTACATGGATCGCTACATGTATCCATGCATTGGCATTATTATGTGTCTGATATCTATTTGCGGTTAAAACTCCAAATATTTTCCTCAATTGAAATGAATTTCATACAATTTGTGTGACGAAGCTTTAACCGCAATTCGACGATTCCATGTGAAATCAAAAAAAATCTGCGGGCATGGTGACGGATTTCAAAATCATAAACTAATAGTTGTTGGGAATATAGAAAAACTCAAAAATCCAAATTTTTAGCTCAATCGGTATAGAGGCTTAAGATCCCTCAGACATCGAAATTTCGATTTTGGCCTGAACTCGAAATTTTTGAATGACCACCATTTCCAAACGCCATTACAGAACTTGCTGAAATTTTCGGAGCAGATAGGTTTTGAAGAGTACTGCATGAGACTTGTTTAGATAGAAGCCCCCTGGGTCACTCCCCATAGAACATTTTTCATTCAAAGTTGGGTACCTAAGTAAACCCCTTTAGACGTCCGAAATTTTAGACCTTTTTTTTCGTTAGATCGATAGCTCTTTAGGTCCGCTACACGCGTAATCTATCAAACGTTTGTATATCTGCCAAGTTTTTGTACTTTTGTTGGGCCAAATCCAGTTTTCTCACGTTTTTTTCGTGTTTTTTGACTAAAAACTCAATTCATACTACCA
This sequence comes from Aphidoletes aphidimyza, assembly GCA_030463065.1. Taxonomy (NCBI): domain Eukaryota; kingdom Metazoa; phylum Arthropoda; class Insecta; order Diptera; family Cecidomyiidae; genus Aphidoletes; species Aphidoletes aphidimyza. The sequence goes on from CM059999.1 coordinate 39,671,472, forward strand.
AAATCATCTTGAGAACCAGTGAAAAGTAAAAATAAATTATATTTCAGTCATTTACTTGCGTTTTACTGTCGTAAATATTCGATTCGGTCACCAATTACCTCGAAAAACCGCAAAATTATCATAAAATGTACGTTGGGGTGGACCAAATGGTGAAATCAACAGCGAAATCAACATGGCTATGATTTCCCACTTAGAACAAGCTTAGAGAAGAATTTTGATACCATCGGCTTTTATGTCCAATGCATTTTGGGCTCCCTCTGCAAACAGGCAACTGGCCCATTCCCTCATTCCATAGAAAAAATCGATGAATTTGACATTTTTATGAAATAATTGGTTCTTCTCGGCAGTTTTGATAGTCTTGAACGATTTTGATCGGTTCTATGTACGAATGTCTAGTGATCTAGAGTATTTTCAAAATGCTTTTGGATATTCATGAGACATTTTTGTATTGATTATTGCTCGAAAATGTCAATATCTCCCAATTTTATGAAAAGCGCTCAAGTAAAACACATCCCAATATGTCAATAAATGTATTTCCACACCACAATATTCCACCAATTTGTTCTCAGAAATCGTCTTGTACTTGAATCTGTTAAAAATGAGACAAAATTGCCACTTCTTGTGGTAGTTTACATTGGTCCCTGGATTTTTAGTACGTGATAAATTGCAATTTACAATTGAATGCATAATTGACGATTTCTGGAATATTGTGGTGTGGAAATACATTTATTGACATATTGGGATGTGTTTTACTTGAGCGTTTTTCATAAAATTGGGAGATACTTACATTTTTGAGCAATAATCAATACAAAAATGTCTCATGAATATCCAAAAGCATTTTGAAAATACTCTAGATCACTAGACATTCGTACATAGAACCGATCAAAATCGTTCAAGACTATCAAAACTGCCGAAAAGAACCAATTATTTCATAAAAATGTCAAATTCATCGATTTTTTCTATGGAATGAGGGAATGGGCCAGTTGCCTGTTTGCAGAGGGAGCCCAAAATGCATTGGACATAAAAGCCGATGGTATCAAAATTCTTCTCTGAGCTTGTACTAAGTGGGAAATCATAGCCATGTTGATTTCGCAGTTGATTTCACCATTTGGTCCACCCCAACGTACATTTTATGATAATTTTGCGGTTTTTCGAGGTAATTGGTGACCGAATCGAATATTTACGACAGTAAAACGCAAGTAAATGACTGAAATATAATTTATTTTTTCTTTTCACTGGTTCTCAAGATGATTTTGGTAGTATGAATTGAGTTTTTAGTCAAAAAACACGAAAAAAACGTGAGAAAACTGGATTTGGCCCAACAAAAGTACAAAAACTTGGCAGATATACAAACGTTTGATAGATTACGCGTGTAGCGGACCTAAAGAGCTATCGATTTAACGAAAAAAAAAGGTCTAAAATTTCGGACGTCTAAAGGGGTTTACTTAGGTACCCAACTTTGAATGAAAAATGTTCAATGGGGAGTGACCCAGGGGGCTCCTATCTAAACAAGTCTCATGCAGTACTCTTCAAAACCTATCTGCTCCGAAAATTTGAGCAAGTTCTATAATGGCGTTTGGAAATGGTGGTCATTCAAAAATTTCGAGTTCAGGCCAAAATCGAAATTTCGATGTCTGAGGGATCTTAAGCCTCTATACCGATTGAGCTAAAAATTTGGATTTTTGAGTTTTTCTATATTCCCAACAACTATTAGTTTATGATTTTGAAATCCGTCACCATGCCCGCAGATTTTTTTTGATTTCACATGGAATCGTCGAATTAACGATCAGACACATAAGGATATTATTATGTCTAGCGCAATAAAAAAGACTCAAATTCTTAAGTGAGTAAATTTCAAAGAGGCTGTTTTGTCACAAAGGTCGCTCAATTCACTGTTATAATGTGTATTTTGAATGCCGTTTTTTTCGTGCACAACTTTCGGTTAATTTTGTGTCTATTAATTAAACCATTCGAATGTTTACATTTCGAATCGGGTTTTGTGGAAGTCATCTTTTATTAAAAGGGATTCGTATTCATTGACTGCAGTCAATTTTTGTCATTGTTGAAAGCGCCTCCAACTAGATGAGTTGTGCATGAGATTTGTGTTTGACTTCAATTTAATTCGTTTAAAATGTGAAATGAATGAATTGAAAGTAGTCAACAGCCGGTGAAACTCAATGAACCAGATCAAATAATAACTATCGATTATTATTAATTCGAAGTGACAATAAAAAATATTTGTTATAATTTACCGTTAGCGTTATTTGTGTGTGTTTGTGCTGATTTTAGCCAAATTTTTGGCAAATGATGAACACATTTCAAATGCCATATAAAATGAACATTTAATCTGTTTGTTTTTGAGTCAATTCGAAATATTTCGACAGAATCTTATCACCAGCACGATGAAATCACAAGTCAATGACAACAGATGAGAAAGTAAAGTCAAATTTTGTTTGAAAGCAATAAAATTTACTTTTATAACAACACATTCATGCATCATTACAGACTGTAAATTGCAGTCAACGCAAACATTTCCAAATTATATTAACATTTTATCGACATTTAAACAAACGAGGTGATTTAAACATGAACTGACATCACGATTAAAACGGAATTCATGGGAACGGACACATATGACAATCAGTTACCAAGAGCGCACTGACATGAATAGCGGCTCACGGCAATCAGTGTAACGAATAATATTGAACAAAACGAAAGAGGAGAACGAAACAATTCATTCAAATTACAGAACCTGACAATCAAGTCCTGACCGTTTATCACACGTAAACGATTTTCGAGCACGTATTTTATATTGCAGTTCGAGACTTTTTTGTTGGTTCAAAATAAAGACACACTGAATAATAATAACAAACACTGGCACACGAGTGCGGAGTGGTGTTGTGAATTAACATAGGCTTTGTTTTCAATTGGCTCAACTTGCAACCAAATATTTTAAAGAAGAAATAAATAATGACACTCACAAACACCAGCGATGAACAACAGGCAAAACACGATGGGCAATTTCGAAGGTTTTTTGCACAGGTGCTTATTTTGGAATTGAGTAATCTTTCAGTGCAACAATATAAATGAGTCATCACGGAGAACGACTGTTTTCCTCCAAATTACACTGGTTTGAGTATGAAACTGAAGTGCGAATTTCCGATTCTGTGTTGCCGATCGATTTTATTGTTGGAATAAAGGCCTCACTTGCTACTTCAGCGATTGGAATCGCTCGCGATTACCCTATCAAAATTATATGGATAAGGAATCGCGCCGCGATTGTATTTATATGCGAAATCGCAGCGCGATCACAATCGCTGAAGTAGCAAGTAATGCCTTAAGAGTCTCATCTCACCTCATTCTTTATCTTATGGAAATTACTTTTTTACACATTTTTTAGTACAAGATGCAATCAATTAAATATATTAAACTCATCCCTTCGCATGACTAGTTTAACATTTAGTTTCAATAGGATTTCCCATGTATTTTCAATTGGAGCCTGACCTAATATCGCATTTTGAATCATTCTAGTTTTTGGCGGTCACGGTTAAAAATATACTTTTATTTGACCTGGGTCTGTACTTCTCGTTCTCGGGAATCGTAATACCAGCGCTAACTGGAATTTTAAACGAACAGAATGTCAACGAAACCCTTTCAATAACGTCAGAACAGGCTTCATGGATTGGTAATTTGTCACAAACAACCTTATCACTTTGTTATGATTCTGTCACATGTGAACTTTGGTTCAAATTCATTTCTCACAATAGCGCAAAATATTGAATATGCATTTTCCACATTCTACTGATAGGCAGCATTGGATTCATCGTTGAGCCCCTTGGCTGTCTTTTGTCAGCAATGATCACAGGTGAGTTGTTAAAAACACTTTGGAACATGGCCCATATTTGTTATGTTGTTGTATGGGAAAATTAACTTTTTGTTAAGAAATCTCTAAAAAACATCAGGATTTGAGAGAAATATCATAACCGAATTATGTTTGAATGTTATTTTGTACAGATCCATTGGGTCGAAAGTACACAATGTTCATTGTGAACATTCCCTTAATTATCGGCTGGTTCATGTTGTACAATGCAACCAGCGTATGGGAGATATATATCGCTATCATCCTATTGGGACTTGGATCCGGTCTAATGGAATCGCCAATTATCACTTATGTCGGTGAAATTTGGTAAGATTAAATCCAAACTATTTAATAAACTATTTAAAATAGCATAATTAATCAATTTATCGACTTAAATCAATGGATTTTATTGGGATTTATCGATTTTCAATTCTAAAGTGTTTGTTTTAATAGTTTTCCGAATCTTTAACGTACTTCGTAATATGGACACATAATAATATTTGACATTGAATGTGTTACAAGCGCTCCGATTGACTAATTATTTCGAATTGATTGAAGGATAAAATCTTGTGTTTCAGTGAGCCTTCAGTGCGTGGTGTGATGATTTCTTACTCAAACATGACTGGTACATTTGGAATGTTCTTTGTGTTCATCTTGAATACGTTGCTGCCATGGCGAGAGGCTGCTTTGTTTTGTCTATCCGTTCCGATATTAACAGTGATCGCTCTCTGTTTTGTAAGAATCAAATAATTGTCCATCGAAATAATTGAATTTGTTACATTTCTGTTAATTCTTTTAGGTTCCAGAGACACCGCTATGGTTGCTATCGAAGAATAAAACGGCAAAAGCGGAGAAATCACTTCGCTGGTTGCGTGGCTGGGTATCAAAGGAAGCGGTTGCACAAGAATTTCAAGCACTTCAACGTTACAGTGAATGCTCAAACTCATGTGCCACTTGTATCAAGCAAAATCAGAAATGTGCTCATCAAATTGTCCCAACAATCGGCGATAAATTGCGTGCTCTAAAACGAAAACAAACATTAAAACCACTTTTTATAGTTATGACACTATTTGTGATATCACAGTTTTCCGGCATATTCGCGATGACACCATTTATTGTGCAGATTCTCAAAGCATATGAAACTCCAATAAGTCCTGATCGAGCAGCTGCAGTTTTGGGATTTATGAATGTGGTCGGAAATATAGTATTCCTAAGCTTGTTGCGATTCACCGGGAAACGCCGACTCTATCTCGTATCGCTGACCGTTGTGCTTCTGTGTGCGGCCACTATTTCGGTCTATGGCTTTGTCGTTCTGCCCAATGGTTACAATTCATTCGATCAAACACAAGGATTTTCACTGGAAAATAAACAACTCGGTTACATTCCATTCATTAGTATCATTTTGTGGACCACATTTACATATTGCGGTGTAAACGGAATGCCATGGCAGTTGTTGTCCGAAATTTTTCCATTTAAGTAAGTAATCGCCCTTTATGATGATGTACTATACAAATTGGAAGAAGAGAGAGACATATTGATATTTTGAACAATTTTCAATGTCTTTTTCAGAACCCGTGGAATAGCATCGGGACTTTCAGCGGCTCTCAGTTATGTTATCACTTTTGTTGCCACTAAAACCTATTACAATTTGGAGACGTCCTTATCGTTGCCTGGTGCTGCGCTGTTCAATTGCATTGTTGTGACTCTCGGTCTTATTTTGATGTACAACATTTTACCAGAAACTGAAAATCGAACACTTGAAAACATTGAACTACACTTTTCGGATAATTCCAAAAAAATTACGAACCGTAAAATTCCAAAAACGAAGGACCATCAAAATAAATTGGAAAAAGAATGTGATTTTAACAATCCTCGCAAAGCGAATGGCTGTGATAACCAAGGATTCGTTGATGAGAGGTGATGTGCGCAATTGAAAACACATTAAAAAAAACTTTACCTTCAACTTAATTTGTATAAAATTACTTTAAATTGTGATCGATGAATGAAAATATTCAAATTGAATTACATTACTGTTGTGGATGGCACAGATTTATGTGATTGCCATTCAATTAGCCATTGTATTATTTTGAATTTTGTGAACATGATTAAAAAAACTTATTGACAATAGAACTGTACGTTGATAAAAAAAAAATGTTTACTGAAAATGACTAATTTGTTGACTAGTCCAGACCAGAATTTGCTAGGGGGAATCGCAAATCGAATAGAACAAAAGTCTTGCAATTGTTACTCCACCACAGGCGCTAATAAGGGTAATTAATTTAACTTGTGGCAATTACAAAAATATAGACAATTTATTCCAAAACGACACTGAGGCTAAATTAGTGATGACATATCGAAATATTAGAATAGCAACACCAGGGATTACTATAGGCTGACAACAGCAGCATATCTGAAAATATCGGCTGAAAATAGCAGATATTTTCCAAATAAAACAATGGATTACATTGATAGTCACACTCAATCGTGGAGTCGTTTTTGAGCTATCGTGATAACAAAAAACGTGACAACGACGGCGGACAACGTGCCACGGCCCCACATCAACATGAGCTAAGAACGGTTCCACCGCATTCTTGTGGGTTCCAAACGTGTAGAAAACTCATTTTTGAGGTTTCCAAAATTTTGACCGATCGCATCACACTAAATACTTTTACGCATCACACTAAAAGTCGAATTTAAGACGACTGGCAGTCGATTAGCAAACGACTGAAACCATCTCAAGTACATAAAATTCGTTTTCAGACGTCTATCGTTCCAAATCAAACGACTATAGTAAAATTCGGCTGGCTGGCAGTCATTTTTTTTTCTAAATCAAATACCGTCATAAAATATACACAAATCGTCAAAAAATGTACAAATTCGTAATAAAATTTACAAAAATGATCATAAAATTTGATAGAATCGTCATCACACCAAAAAATTTCATAAAATGTACTAAATTTAATACAAAATGTCTTGAAAATTGCCAAAATCGTCCTAAAAACATATTCAAAATCATCAAATCATCATAAATTTACGACGACGTCATTTTGCCCCGACGTCATTTGCCCCGGAGGTAGCAGAACCGAGTATCCAAATCAAAAAGTGCGAAGACCCATTTGTTCCCATGGTGAACTGAGACTCTGGTCAAAATTTGAGCACAATCGGAGATGATTTACTCAAGCGCAATCTTTACAATTAGAACAATCATTTCACATGTAGACAGATCTTTACATATAAATGCGCTAAAATGAATCCATAGAAAAAAGTCATCGCGGGGATTTTGAGACTATCGAAAACCTCTTTATCATCGTAAAATGTTGTTAATTGAATGCTGAGCGAGTTTTTGTTGTTATTCATTATTGTACAACCTGGAGGGTATTGCATAAACAATGTTTACAATTACAATTCTACAATTATTAGTAAAGTTGACAGTTCAGTACACTTTTACATAAAATTGTAAAGGTGCTTTACTATCATTTTTTTTATAGTAAATCTACTGTCACACAGGTCGCTCAATATGATATTATAATATGTACACGACTTTTAACAATGTGTTTAACTTCAAATTAATTCGTTGAAAATGTGAAACGAATGAATTGAAAGTAGTGACAATAAAAAATATTTGTTATAATTTACCGTTAGCTAAATATGTGTGTTTGTTTGTGCTGCTTTTTGCCAAATTTCAAATGCCATATAAACTGAGCCTTTAATCTGTTTGTTTTTGAATCAATTCAAAGTATTTCAACAGAATCTTATCACCAGCACGATGAAATCACAATCCAATAACAACAGATGAGAAAGTAAAGTCAAATTTTGTTTGAAAGCAATAAAATTTACTTTTATAACAACACATTCATGCATAATTACAGGCTGTAAATTGCAACCAAAGCAAACATTTCCAAATTATATCAACATTTTATCGACATTTAAACGAACGAGGTGATGTAAACATGAACTGACATCAAATAATTGTGATTTTTTAAATCCTTCATTGACTGCAACTTAAGGAAATGAAAACAATAAACACCCGAATTTATTGAACATAAATCAAAATATTTATTGAGTCAGAACGAATGCATTTCAAACAGACGTGCTGTTCATCATCGGCGTACACGTAACTAATTGTAAAGGCTAAAATAAGAAGCATCGAAAGTGGTTATTGAACTAATACATGAACAATTTATAGGAGTAAAGCGAAGAATAGAAAGAATGAAAGGTGACAAACTATTTCGTTATTAAGCTAATTTGAATAATTAGCCTGAGTTCATGGTTTTGTCGGATTTATAAATGTACAAAGCTAGGGGGTAATTGCAACGCCAAATATAATGGAATTTTATGGAATATAAAGGAATATTTTGCACATATTCAATGATATGGCATCAGGCAACACCAATTTGTTCAGCAATATGCAGCAGTATGCCGTAATATGCAGTGATATTCCCAATATGCACGGCAGTGAATATTGTGAATATGTGCACATTTCTCTACATAAATTGGAATATTAGGGAATAGTGATGCATATTTTGGCCTGATATTCTGCAATCAGCCCATAGGTACAAAGATTCATGAGCATCGCGTTTTTTGTAATTGTGTGTTTGTTTTATTAAACGCACACATTCTTCGCATGTGCCGAGTTTGTGCGGTGGGTTGTTAGCATCGTCTGTGCTATGGATGTGAGCAGCAACAGACGATTTGTGCACTTGATGGTTCCTCACCCAATTACGATGTTCTTTAAACCGTGTTTCTATATATTCAATATGTTTCATATGACAATCAGTTATCATGAGCACACTGACATGGATAGTGCGACTTACGGCAATCAGTGTAACGAATAATACTGAACAAAACGGAATAAGAGTACGAAACAAGAGTACGAACCTGACAGTCAGTCCCTGACCGTTTGTCACACGTGAACGATTTTCGAGCACGTATTTTACTTTGCAATTCGAGACGGGCAAATGTCGATACTATTTATTTTGGTTCAAAATAAAAACACACTGAATAAAAATAGCAGGCACAGTGTTTAATAAACACTATCACAAGAGTGCGGTGTAGTTCGGTGCAGTGTTGTGAATTAACGTAGGCTTTGTTTTCGATTGGCTCAACTTACAACCAAATGTTTCGGAAAAGAAATAAATAATGACACTCACAAAAACCAGTGATGAACAACAGGCAAAACACGATGGGCGATTTCGAAGGTTTTTTGCACAGGTGCTTATTTTGGAATTGAGTAATTTTTCAGTGCAACAATATAAATGAGTCATCACGGAGAACGATTGTTCACCTCCAAATTACACTTGTTTGAGTGTATGTGGCTCAATTGCATAAGAAACGACGAATGACATGGGGTTATTCACGGTTGCAAGTTTCGCTATTTTTTTTGCTAGTTTTTCTAATTCAATTTTTTTTATTAATTTTGATTCAAACAGGACAAAAATTCAACCTTATTTGAATGTTCTCCTTGATGATGTTTTATATTTTGGGCAAAACTAATGTTTTCTGTTTATATTCTCAGTTCAATACACTGATAAAAATGGTAAAATAACTATAAAATATTGAATCAATGGACCGCAATTTTCTGCTAGTTTTTGCTAGTGTTACTAGTGTGAATAACCTCATGACAAAGTTGAGAGTAAAAATGAAAACCAAAGTAAATGACAATTTTATCATCTCACCTCATTCTCTAGCTTATGGAAATTACTTTTTTACACACTTTTACTCTCAACCCTTCAAATATTGTAATGTAAGATAACCCAACTACGGAATCTGATAGCATTTTTGTTATCAAACAAATGTCATTTCTAAGTGCGCCACCACCACGGGTTAAACACACAAAATGAAGTGTCATTGCATTAGTACGAAATGCAATGAATTGAATATATTCAACTCATCCAGGAAGAGTCATCCCTTCGCATGACTTGTTTAACATTTAGTTTCAATAGGATTTCCCATATTTTTTTCAACAGGAGCCGACATGATGATGAATTTAATACATTCCACTGACCTAATATCGCATTTTGAATCATTCTAGTTTTTGGCGGTCACGGTTAAAAATATACTTTTATTTGACCTGGGTCTGTACTTCTCGTTCCCCGGGATCGTAATACCGGCACTAACTGGAATTTTAAACGAACAGAATGTCAACGAAACTCTTTCGATAACAGCAGAACAGGCTTCATGGATTGGTAATTTTTCACAAACAACCTTATCACTTTGTTATGATTCTGTCACATGTGAACTTTGGTTCGAATTCATTTTTCCTTATCATACCTTAAAATATAGAATATCACTTTTCTAAATTTAATTGAAAAATAGGCAGCATTGGATTCATCGTTGAGCCCCTTGGCTGTGTTTTGTCAGCAATGATGACAGGTGAGGTGGTTAAAACACTTTGGAACATGGCCCATATTTTGTGAAATAGCAGTCGAACGCTATTGTTATGATTTTTATGAACATGTAAAATGTGGAGAGTAGCCATTTGTTGAAAAACCTGTTAAAATCATCAGGATTTGAAAGCAGAATTATAATCGAATTATGTTGTTTTGAACAGATCCATTGGGTCGAAAGTACACAATGTTCGTTGTGAACATTCCTTTAATTATCGGCTGGTTCATGTTGTACAACGCAACCAGCGTATGGGAGATATATATCGCGATCATCCTATTGGGACTTGGATCCGGTCTAATGGAATCGCCAATTATCACTTATGTCGGTGAAATTTGGTAAGTTGAAAATCAAATAATATGAAGGACAGTTCCAAAAAACACTGTATCATACAGTCTGTATGTTCCAAAAGTACACCGAATATATTCAATATTTCAAATATTAAACGTACTGTTTACCAGTGTTCGCAATCCGAGTTTTTGGGCGTTTTTTCAAACTATTTCGAAACGCCATGATATTTTGGTTTCCGATATTTCGGGTCAAAACTAGTCCGAATTTTTTGTTCGGGTCGGGGTTCGAGGGGTTTCGGACCCCCGACATATTTTTGCTTTCTTTTGGCACGAAACACCTAGAACCAAAATTTCATGTCATTTTTAGAGACTCCGAAAAACACCCGACAAAACCCGATTGTGCACACTGCTGTTTACTTAACAGTGTTAAGTTTCCAAGCTCATATGCAATTTTCCAAGCAGCAGTGCACACCATAATTGTGCATACATATTCGAAAATAATTTATTCAAACTATTTAAAATAATATAACAATTACACTGGTCGACAAGGTTTCTGACCCAAAGCAACAACATATATGGTGTTTTAGTACTTAGTGGCCTGAGTCAAAACCCCAAAGGATTTGGCCGGGTCGAACAGTGTCGGTTCAAATCATTAAATTTCATTGGGATTTATCGATTTTCAATTTTAAAGTGTTCAACTTACTTTGTAATATGGTCACTCAACGAAAGCGCTCGGATTGACGAATTATTTCGAATTGATTGAAAGATAAAATCTTGTTTTTCAGTGAGCCTTCAGTGCGTGGTGTGATGATTTCTTACTCAATCATGACTGGTACATTTGGAATGTTCTTTGTGTTCATCTTGAATACGTTGCTCCCTTGGCGAGAGGCTGCTTTGTTTTGTTTGTCCGTTCCGATATTAACAGTGATCGCTCTCTGTTTTGTAAGAATCAAATAATTGTCCATCGAAATGATTGAATTTGTTACATTTCTGTCAATTCTTCTAGGTTCCAGAGACACCGCTATGGTTGCTATCGAAGAATAAAACGGCAAAAGCGGAGAAATCACTTCGCTGGTTGCGTGGCTGGGTATCAAAGGAAGCGGTTGCCCAAGAATTCCAAGCACTCCAACGTTACAGTAAATGCTCCAAATCATGTGCCACTTGTATCAAACAAAATCAGAAATGTGCTCATCCATTGCCTACAATGGGCGATAAATTCCATGAACTAAAACGAAAACAAACATTAAAACCACTTTTTATAGTTATGACTCTGTTTTTGATCTCACAATTTTCTGGCATATTTGCGATGTCACCATTTATTGTGCAGATTCTCAAAGCATATGAAACTCCCATAAGTCCTGATCGAACAGCGGCACTTTTAGGTTTTATGAATATGGTCGGAAGTGTGGTATTCTTGGGCCTGTTGCGATTCACTGGAAAACGCCGACTCTATCTAGTATCGCTGACCGTTGTGCTTCTGTGTGCGGTCACTATTTCGATCTATGGCTTTGTCGTTCTGCCCAATGGTTACAATTCATTCGATCAAACACAAGGATTTTCACTGGAAAACAAACAACTCGGTTACATTCCATTTATTAGCATCATTTTGTGGACCACATTTACGTTTTGCGGTGTAAACGGATTGCCGTGGCAAATGTTATCCGAAATTTTTCCATTTAAGTAAGTAATCGCCCTTTATGATGAGATAATTGTGAACAAATTGGAATAATGAAACATTAGATGAAACATCTGGGAATTTTGAACAATTTTCAATATCTTTTTCAGAACCCGTGGAATAGCATCAGGACTCTCAGCGGCTCTCAATTATGTTATCAGTTTTGTTGCCACTAAAACCTATTACAATTTGGAAACGTCCTTGTCATTACCTGGTGCTGCGCTGTTCAATTGCATTGTCGTGACTCTCGGTCTTATTTTGATGTTCAAAATTTTACCAGAAACTGAAAACCGAACGCTAGAAGACATTGAACTACACTTTTCGGATAATTCCAAGAAAATGACAAACTGTAAAATTCCAAAATCGAAGGATCAGTCAAATAAATTGGAAAAAGAATGCGATTTTAACGAAATATCAATTAAAAAAACCTTGTTCAGTGAAATCGATCAAACTACCAACCCTCGCAATGGTAATGGCTGTGGATTCATCGATTTACCTTCAACTTAATTTGTATTAAATTACTTTAAATTACGATCGATGAATGAAAATATTCAAATTGAATTACATTATTGTTGTGGATGGCACAGATTTATGTGAATGCCATTCAATTAGTCATTGTATTATTTTGAGTTTCGTATAAATGAACATTAAAACAACTTATTGACAATAGAACTGTATGTTGATAAAAAAAATTGTTTACTGAAAATGACTAATTTGTTGACTAGTCCAGACCAGTATTTGCTAGGGGGAAATCGCAAATCAAATAGAACAAAAATCTTGCAATTTATTCCGAAACGACACCGGAGCCTCATTAGTGATGAAATATCAACCTAATAATATGAAATTACCAAAAATAAGCCTACAAAATGTCTTCTGTGGGCACATTTAAAAGGGTCTAGATAGAATTTGTGGCCGATTGGATAACGTTTTTTTGTGACTTCACTATGTTTACTTTCACATGAAAACAAATTTTATAAAATCACTTGCAAAACAACATTGCGAAAAAGTAAGCCTTATGCATTTATTTTTAATAATGAACACATTTCATATGCCATATAAACTGGACTTTTAATCTGTTTGTTTTTGAATCAATTCGAATTATTTCGACGGAATCTTATCACCAGCACGATGAAATCACTTGTCAATAACAACAGATGAGAAAGTAAAGTCAAATATTTTTTGGACGAAATAAAATTTACTTTCATAACAACACATTCATGCATCTTACAGTTTATAATTTACAGAACTTGACAGTCAGTTCCTAACCGTTTATCACACGTGACCGATTTTCGAGCACGTATTTTATATTGCAATTCGAGACGGGCAAATTTCGATACTATTTTTTTTTTGGTTCAAAATAAAAACACACTGAATAATAATAACAGGCACAGTGTTTAATAAACACTGGCACACGAGTGCGGTGTGGTATGGTGTTGTGAGTTAACGTAGCCTTTGTTTCGGATTGGCTCAAATTGCAACCAAATATTTTGAAGAAGAAATAAATAATGACACAAACCAGTGATGAACAACAGGAAAAACACGATGGTCGATTTCGAAGGTTTTCTGCACAGGTGCTTTTTTTGGATAATAAGTTATTTATCAGTGGAACAGTGCAACAATATAAATGAGTCATCACGGAGCACGACTATTCTCCCCCAAATTACACTCATACTCATGTTGTTTTTGTACCTTTATATGCGGCTCTTTAAATACGTTCGACAACGACCCCATTTCAAAGCAAATATCGCAGTGCCATTGGAACAAAATCCAACATGACGTCTTGAATTCCATTCGCTGCGCATTTCATAGTATACACACAAAATGAAGTGTCATTGCATTAGTACGAAATGCAATAAATTGAAAATATTAAACTCATCCGTTCACATGACTTTGGCATGGTTTAACATTTAGTTTCAATAGGATTTCCCATGTTTTTTTTTATTAAGAGCCAAAATGATGAATTTAATACATACCTTGACCTAATACCGCATTTTGAATCATTCTAGTTTTTGGCGGTCACGGTCAAAAATATACTTTTATTTGACATGGGTCTGTACTTCTCATTCCCGAAGATCGTAATACCGGCGCTATCTGGAATTTTAAACGAATATAATTTCAACGAAACTCTTTCGATAACAGCAGAACAGGCTTCATGGATTGGTAATTTGTCACAAACAACCTTATCAATTTGTTATGATTCTGTCACATGTGAACTTTGGTTCGAATTCATTTTTCATTGCGTAATCTTGAAATATGGAACATCACGTATCTAATTGAATAATAGGCAGCATTGGATTAATCGTTGAGCCCCTTGGCTGTCTTTTTTCAGCAATGATCACAGGTGAGGTGGTAAAAATACTTTGGAACATGGCCCATATTTTTTGAAATAGCAGTCGAACGCTGTTGTTATGATTTTTATGAATGGGGAAAGTAACTTTTTGTTAAGAAACCGGTTAAAGAAGAATTTAAAAGAAGATCCATAACCGAAATATGTTTGGATGTTGTTTTGAACAGATCCATTGGGTCGAAAGTACACAATGTTCGTTGTGAACATTCCTTTAATTGTCGGCTGGTTTATGTTGTACAATGCAACCAGCGTATGGGAGATATATATCGCGATCATCCTATTGGGACTTGGATCCGGTCTAATGGGACCGCCAACTATCACTTACGACGGTGAAATTTGGTAAGTTTTAAGCAAAATAATATGAAGAATAATTCTAAATAAAAAGCACGCATACGCTTGCCATTATTATAAACTATTTGAAATAGAAAAATTAATCAATTTCGATCAATGGATTTTAATTGTGATTTATCGATTTTCAATTTTAAAGTGTTTGTTTTAATAGTGTTCCGAATCTTCAACGTCCTCCGTAATATGGATACATAGCAATATTTGACATTGAATGTGTCACAAGCGCTCCGATTGACTAATTATTTCGAATTGATTGAAGGATAAAATCTTGTTTTTCAGTGAGCCTTCATTGCGTGGTGTGATGATTTCTTACTCAAACTTGACTGCTACATTTGGAATGTTCTTTGTATTCATCTTGAATACGTTGCTGCCATGGCGAGAGGCTGCTTTGTTTTGTTTGTCCGTTCCGATATTAACAGTGATCGCTCTCTGTTTTGTAAGTATTCAAACAATGTCCATCAAAATCAGTGAATTTGTTACATTTCTGAAAATTCTTTTAGGTTCCAGAGACACCGCTATGGTTGCTATCGAAGAATAAAACGGCCAAAGCGGAGAAATCACTGCGCTGGTTGCGTGGCTGGGTATCAAAGGAAGCGGTTGCTCAAGAATTTCAAGCACTCCAACGTTACAGTGATCGCTTCAAATCATGTGCCACTTGTATCAAGCAAAATCAGAAATGTGCTCATCCATTGCCTACAATGGGCGATAAATTCCATGAACTAAAACGAAAACAAACATTAAAACCACTTTTTTTAGTTCTGATAATGTTTTTGATCTCAAAATTTTCTGGCATAACTGGGATGTCACCATTCATTGTGCAGATTCTCAAAGCATATGAAACCCCAATAAGTCCTGATCGATCAGCGGCACTTTTGGGTTTTATGAATGTGGTCGGGAGTGTGACATTCTTGTGCTTGTTGCGATTCACCGGGAAACGCCGACTCTATCTAGTATCGCTGACCGTTGTGCTTCTGTGTGCGGCCACTATTTCGGTCTATGGCTTTGTCGTTCTGCCCAATGGTTACAATTCATTCGATCAAACACAAGGATTTTCACTGGAAAACAAACAACTCGGTTACATTCCATTTATTAGCATCATTTTGTGGACCACATTTACGTTTTGTGGTGTAAACGGATTGCCGTGGCAAATGTTGTCCGAAATTTTTCCATTTAAGTAAGTAATCGTCCATTACAAAGAGAAATAATGAAACATTTGGAAATTTTGAACCATTTTCAATATCTTTTTCAGAACCCGTGGAATAGCATCAGGACTCTCAGCGGCTGTCAATCATGTTATCAGTTTTGTCGCCACTAAAACCTATTACAATTTGGAAACGTCCTTGTCGTTGCCTGGTGCTGCGCTGTTCAATTGCATTGTCGTGACTCTCGGTCTTATTTTGATGTACAAAATTCTACCAGAAACTGAAAATCGAACGCTAGAAGACATTGAACTACATTTTGTGGATAATTCCAAAAAAATTACGAACCGTAAAATTCCAAAAACGAAGGATCAGCCAAATAAATTGGAAGCAGAATGCGATTTTAACGAGATTTTAATCAAATCAACCTCGTCCAGTGGAATCGATCAAACTAATAATCCTCGCAAAGCTAATGACTGTGATAACCCATGATTTCTTGATGAGTGGTGATGTACGCACATCCAAACTCTTCAATTTTGTAATAAATTACTTTAAATTGTGATCGATGAATGAAAATATTCAAATTGAATTACATTACTGTTGTGGATGGCACAGATTCATGTGAATGCCATTCAATTAGCCATTGTATTATTTTGATTGTTGTAAAAATGAACATTAAACAAATTTATTGAGAATAGAACTGCATGTTGATAAAAAAAATTGTTTACTGAAAATGACTAATTTGTTGGCTAGTTCAGACCAGAATTTGGTAGGGGGAATCGCAAATCGAATAGAACAAAAATCTTGCAATTGCAACCGGCGCTGATAAACCCAATTAATTTAACTTGTGGCAATTACAAATATGTAGACAATTTATACCAAAACGACACTGAGGCCTCATTAGTGATGACATTTCGAAATATCAGAATATCACAAATATTTGTGATGAATAACACGAAGATTTCTTTCAATTTTGAGCAATATCGTAGTCGTCGTTACGGCGCACGTTCGTTTCAAGTGAGAGTGGTTTTATGCTTGAAAATTCAATTTTTATATGGAAAGTACCACAATTAAGCCTAGAAAATGTCTTTTTTCGGGCCCATTTGACTTTTTTGAGGCAAAATTTAATGGTTCTGAGATTTCATATTTGTGGTCATACAATAGATTGTATTCAAATAATAGGTGGAACCACTTATTTTTAACTCACTGCACTAAACCCCTATAAACTGCTTATTTTGTAGAAAAAAAGGTCTAAATAGAATTTGAGTCCGATTGGATAACGTTTTCTCGTAACTTCACAATGTTTACTTTCACATTAAAACAAATGTTACAAAATCACTTGATGGTTACCATTGCGGAAAAGTAAGCCTTATGCATTTATTTTTAATAATGAACACATTTCAAATGCCATATGAACTGGACCTTTAATCTGTTTGTTTTTGAATCGATTCGAAATATTTCGACGGAATCTTATTACTAGCACGATGAAATCACAAGTCAATAACAACAGATGAGAAAGTAATGTCAAATTTTGTTTGAAAGCAATAAAATTTACTTTTATAACAACACATTCATGCATAATTACAGGCTGTAAATTGCAGCCAAAGCAAACATTTCCAAATTATATTAACATTTTATCGACATTTAAACGAACGAGGTGATGCAAACATGAACTGAACTGACTTCACGATTGATACAGAATTCATGAGAACGGACACATATGACAATCAGTTACCATGAGCGCACTGACATGAATAGCGGCTCACGGCAATCAGTGTAACGAATAATATTGAACAAAACAGAAGAAGTGAACGAAACAATTCATTCAAAAAAAATTTACTTTGCAGTTCGAGACGGGCAAATGTCGATTCAATTCTTTGTTCAAAGCCAAAAAGCATTGAATAATAATAGGTACAGTGTTTAATAAACACTGACACACGAGTGCGGTGCGGTGCGGTGTTGTGAATTAACATAGGCTTTGTTTTCGATTGGCTCAACTTGCCACCAAATATTTTGAAGAAGAAACAAAAAATGACACTCACAAAAACCAGCGATGAACAACAGGCAAAACACGATGGGCAATTTCGAAGGTTTTTTGCACAGGTGCTTATTTTGGAATTGAGTAATTTTTCAGTGCAACAGTGCAACAGTGCAACAATATAATTGAGTCATCACGGAGAGTGACTATTCTCCTCCTTATTGGTGGAATAAAAATTACATGCAAAATGTCCATATTTTTTTGGCTCAATTGCATAAAAGACGACAAATGAAGGGTTAGAAGTAGTAGTAGAGTAGAAATGAAAACAAAAGCAAATGACAATTTTGCTATCTCACCTCATTCTCTAGCTTATGGAAATTACTTTTTTACACACTTTTACTCTCAACCCTTTAAATATTGTAATGCTAGGTAAACCAACTACGGAATTTGATAGCATTTTTGTTATCAAACAAATGTCATTTCTAAGTGCGCCACCACCACGGGTTGAACACACAAAATGAAGTGTCATTGCATTAGTACGCAATGCAATAAATCAAATATATTAAACTCATCCCTTCGCATGACTGGTTTAACATCAAGATGATGAATTTAATACCCTGACCTAATACCGCATTTTGAATCATTCTAGTTTTTGGCGGTCACGGTCAAAAATATACTTTTATTTGACATGGGTCTGTACTTCTCATTCCCGAAGATCGTAATACCGGCGCTATCTGGAATTTTAAACGAATATAATTTCAACGAAACTCTTTCAATAACAGCAGAACAGACTTCATGGATTGGTAATTTGTCACAAACAACCTTATCACTTTGATTCTGTCACATGTGAACTTTGGTTCGAATTCATTTTTCATTGCGTAATCTTAAAATATGGAACATCACGTATCTACATTAAATTGAAAAATAGGCAGCATTGGATTAATCGTTGAGCCCCTTGGCTGTCTTTTTTCAGCAATGATCACAGGTGAGGTGGTTAAAATACTTTGGAACATGGCCCATATTTTTTGAAATAGCAGCCGAACGCTGTTGTTATGATTTTTATGAATGGGGAAAATAACTTTTTGTTAAGAAACCGGTTAAAGAAGAATTTGAAAGAAGAATCATAACCGAAATATGTTTGAATGTTGTTTTGAACAGATCCATTGGGTCGAAAGTACACAATGTTCGTTGTGAACATTCCTTTAATTATCGGCTGGTTTATGTTGTACAATGCAACCAGCGTATGGGAGATATATATCGCGATCATCCTATTGGGACTTGGATCCGGTCTAATGGAACCGGCAACTATCACTTACGACGATGAAATATGGTAAGTTTCAAGCAAAATAATGTGAAGAATAACCCTTAATAAAAAGCACGCATACGTTTGCCATACTTTTCCGCCTTCATTATCGCTCTTGGCAGGTTTGTTTCTTTACAATAATTAATTTTACAGTTAGTTCAGTTCCAAGGGGCGAATCACTGAAAAGTAATCGAACAAAAAAAAACTAATCGGAGAAAAATAAAAAGTAATCCCGAACAAAAGTAATCGAATGCGCACAATGAATCAACAAATGAGAATGCTTGACATTCTGTATGTTGTTTGCCGCATTCGATTACACAACGCTACAAAATTAAAAAAAAATTGTACGCAAATTTTCTGTCAAATATTTTCTGTTAGTGTGGTGCCTCCTGGTTCCAAAAATGCAAAAATTTTGAATTTCTTAAGCATTGGGGCCTAGCTACAGTCCAAAATGTGAAAAAAGTCATTTGTCGGGTATGACACCGACGTTATGGATCATAAGTCGAGTATCGTTTGAGATATTTTAAAAAGTAGACCCGCGTTTGAAAGATATAGACGACCCGCAAATTATTTGTGTTCACTTTTTGAAATCGATGGATAGACGAGGGAGCTACGGGCTCACAAAGGCCCTCTACCCATGATATTTTTTCGATGTGACTCACCTTTATCAAGCTATATCTCAAGAACCACTACAGATTTTTTCAATTTTATACACTCGATTTTTTGACACCAACTATACAAATAGCCTTTTTTTCTCTTGCAATACTAATATGGCCGATTTGACATGTGTCAAACTTCTCATTTGCCTTTACGCAGTTTTTGGTAAAACAACGAAGTGAATAGTCGCATTGCTTGTGTTAGCTCCTGACATCGTGTAAAAAAAATCTCGAAAAAACTTTTTCTCGTTTTTTTTAAGCAATCATTTTGTGTAGTGAATCAACTAAAAAAGGTGAGTTGAATGCATATATGTGTAGTGTTTGAGCTATATTTTGTGATGGAATATTGATTCAAGTCAATATATGAGAGAATTTTTTTTTTATTGTCACTCAAAAAATGGCGTCTCTAGGCGGGTGCGGGACAGTGCATGTAGGCGGGTACGGGACACCCGGTTTTTCCCACTCGAAGCATATGTTTGGCATAACTTCGATCAAATGTCGCCATTTATGTCAAACTAAAGTGTTTGTTATGATTTAACTTAAGTTTTTCTGTGTTTTTAGCCATGTCAACCCCCCAGAAAGCATCTTCAACAACAAAAAAACAATCCAAACCACAAACAATTGACTTTAGTGCGCTGCTTCAAGCCATTAAAGATTGTTTATTGGAGAAAATAGGCCTACGATCGTCAGCCCAAGCTCATGGAATTCAAAAGAGCACTTTAGAGTGGCATTTGAAGAAAATAAAAGGCAGTTTTGATGATATTTCGATAGTCCAATATAATGTTTTTTTTTGGATCACCATCAGATGATGACGCTGACTTCTGCATCATTTGTTTGGAATTGTTGCCAAGAAAATTGACCGCCAATAATTCCATCAAATGCAATGAATGCAAGCGGCCAGTTCATTTGAGCTGTGCGAACATGACGGCAAGCTTCTTCACTTGCAAGCATTGCGGATCGGACTTGGACGGAGATGAAGATGAATTGCAGTGAAATATTGCCATTTTTTTTCTTTTTTTAAATTTATTTTTGCCACTGGAGGCTTCCACATTGAATAAAAATTGATATTTTCTTAATTTATGGGGTTTTTATTTCATGTATGTACATTGTGTTGAGATTTTTCCAGGTGTCCCTCACCCGCCTACATTTTTTTTTTTGGAAAAAAATCACATCGTCACAAAATTGTTGATAATTTTTTTTCGGTTAATGGAATCAAGGTACTTTCTTCGGAGAAAAGTTGCGTATGGTCTTTAGCTTTGAAACGGTATATATATGTCTGCATAATATTGACTTTTGAATATGTTACGAATTTTTCACAAAACGTGTCCCGTACCCGCCGACACTCCCTTACTGTTTTGTCGCAAGCAATAATAATAAACTTCAACCCGATCAAGATTAATAGGCCAAATACTCGTCAAATGACCAGTTTGGACTGCAAAGATGAAACTTGGACCCCAAAAACCCATTAGAAAATGAGTTTTTTGCGTTCAGATGTTAATCAAAGTGGTTGGTTATATCATACTCTACATTTTTGGTGAAACAGAAATAAGAAATCCCCAAATATTCATGATTTTTCAACTGAAAATCCTAGATTCGTGAAAAAAACGTGATATCTCAAGCCATCTATGTGGTTATGAGATATGAAAAACCCTCTAAAGCGGTTTTTTGGCCTTGATATGATCATATACGCGATGTATTTTTCCATTGGCTACTGTAATGTGGCAAAAAAAGAACAAACGAACAAAGAAAAGGGACATTTTCGATGAACTTTTGGAGTTGAATGAACAAAATTGTGAAAAGTTGTGAAAAAACACTATTTTTCTGATTTGCGAGCCCATAGCTCCTCCATCTGTTTACCGATTTCGGAAAGTGAACACAAAAAATTTGTGGGCGGTCTATACCTTTCAAACGTGTGTCTATTCTTTGAAATATCTTTGCCAGTTTCCGATTTATGGTCATTTGAATGGGATAGTGTTTATTTGTACTGAATTGTTCGATTACTTTTTAGTGATTCGCCCGAAGTAATCGGACAAGAAACCATATAAAAATGTAAACTAATCGGAATTCAATCGGAAAGTAATCGAGGAGAAAAAAGTAATCGCAAA
>CM059999.1:39693655-39846474 GCA_030463065.1 Aphidoletes aphidimyza
AACTAATTTTTTGAGTGATTCGCCCCTCGTTCAGTTCAGTTCTTTCGAAATTTTAACTTCGAAAATTTTATGTTAAGTTATGTTAAGTTAGAAAATTCTATATACGAAATTTATAAACTATTTAAAATAGAAAAATTAATCAATTTATCAATTCAAATCAATAGATTTTATTGGGATTTATCGATTTTCAATTCTAAAGTGTTTATTTTAATAGTTTTCCGAATCTTTAACGTACTTCGTTATATGGACACTTAACAATATTTGGCATTGAATGTGTCACAAGCGTTCCGATTGAAGAATTATTTCGAATTGATTGAAGGATAAAATCTTGTGTTTCAGTGAGCCTTCATTGCGTGGTGTGATGATTTCTTACTCAAACATGACTGCTACATTTGGAATGTTCTTTGTATTCATCTTGAATACGTTGCTCCCTTGGCGAGAGGCTGCTTTGTTTTGTTTGTCCGTTCCGATATTAACAGTGATCGCTCTCTGTTTTGTAAGAATCAAATAATTGTCCATCGAAATGATTGAATTTGTTACATTTCTGTCAATTCTTTTAGGTTCCAGAGACACCGCTATGGTTGCTATCGAAGAATAAAACGGCAAAAGCGGAGAAATCACTTCGCTGGTTGCGTGGCTGGGTATCAAAGCAAGCGGTTGCCCAAGAATTTCAAGCACTTCAACGTTACAGTGAACGCTCAAACTCATGTGCCACTTGTATCAAGCAAAATCAGAAATGTGCTCATCCATTGCCTACAATGGGCGATAAATTCCATGAACTAAAACGAAAACAAACGTTAAAGCCACTTTTTATAGTTATGACAATGTTTTTGATCTCAAAATTTTCTGGCATAACTGGGATGTCACCATTCATTGTGCAGATTCTCAAAGCATATGAAACTCCCATAAGTCCTGATCGATCAGCGGCACTTTTGGGTCTTATGAATGTGGTCGGGAGTGTGACATTCTTGTGCTTGTTGCGATTCACCGGGAATCGCCAACTTTATCTAGTATCGCTGTCCGTTGTACTTCTGTGTGCGGCCACTATTTCGATCTATGGTTTTGTCGTTCTGCCCAATGGTTACAATTCATTCGATCAAACACAAGGATTTTCACTGGAAAATAAACAACTCGGTTACATTCCATTTATTAGCATCATTTTGTGGACGACATTTACGTTTTGCGGTGTAAACGGATTGCCGTGGCAAATGTTGTCCGAAATTTTTCCATTTAAGTAAGTAATCGTCCATTACAAAGAGAAATAATGAAACATTTGGAAATTTTGAACCATTTTCAATATCTTTTTCAGAACCCGTGGAATAGCATCAGGACTCTCAGCGGCTCTCAATTATGTTATCAGTTTTGTTGCCACTAAAACCTATTACAATTTGGAAACGTCCTTGTCATTACCTGGTGCTGCGCTGTTCAATTGCATTGTTGTGACTCTCGGTCTTATTTTGATGTACAAAATTCTACCAGAAACTGAAAATCGAACGCTAGAAGACATTGAACTACATTTTGTGGATAATTCCAAAAAAATTACGAACCGAAAAATTCCAAAAACGAAGGATCAGCAAAATAAAGTGGAAAAAGAATGCGATCTTAACGAAATATTAATCAAATCAACCTCGTCCAGTGGAATCGATCAAACTAATAATCCTCGCAAAGCTAATGACTGTGATAACCCATGATTTCTTGATGAGTGGTGATGTACGCACATCCAAACTCCCCAATTTTGTAATAAATTACTTTAAATTGTGATCGATGAATGAAGATATTCAAATTGAATTACATTATTGTTGTGGATGGCACAGATTCATGTGAATGCCATTCAATTAGCCATTGTATTATTTTGACTTTTGTAAAAATGAACATTAAACCAACTTATGGACAGTAAAACTGTATGTTGACAATAAATTGTTTTTTTACTGAAAATAACAAATTTAGCCATCAAAGTCCAGACCAGTATTTGTTTACTTTCCAGGGATTCAATTAGATATCTTTGGAATGGTCCCATTTCAATATGATTGCTCATCATTTAACTACTCCATTAACTCAATAAAGATTAATTGGAACGATCAGACAACACAAATGAAATGATTTAAGAATATCCAATTAGCACTTTGGTGGGCTTCATTTAAATTTTAGGGGGTTTCAGGCTGTTCAAAAACGACAATTCATTATCATTGTCGTTTAATTAGTAAAGTGATGCTGATTTCAGGTACTTCCCAGTAATTGTTTAAGGGGTCCCATAAAATTTCAAAACCTATATATTTTTCTATTGATTTCTGTTCTGTCAAGTTAAAATCCTCCTAAAAATTTATGTCATTTTATGGAAAAGTCTGTTGGAATCCTCCTAGATGTGTTTGCATAAAATTAAAGGTTTAATCATTTTCATTCAAATTGGCACTTTTAAAGATTTAATCCCTTATATTCTAAGAAAAAATCAATTAAAAGCCTCTTACGATCTTTGGTCCTCCAAAAGTCTATTTTTTTTTCCTTGAAAGTCTATTTTTTCACATTTTGTCCAATTTATTTTCAAACATTACATTTTTATACTTGTTTCGACTAGTTATGCTTTGTCTCTCGCCCTACGTCCTCCTCCAACTAGGAAATCACTTGAAATGATACTAAATTGCAGAGATGTTTTTTTTTATCAATCACAATCCGGGGTTCGTCCACGCACTTCGCACTTCGTAGGGCACTTGACAGTGCAAACATTGGGAGCATTGCATACTGATATACATTGAGTGCGCGGACCAATGAGGGACCCCGGACTTTTGTGACGCAATCGCACAACGTTGGTAAAAAAAGTCTCTGCTTAATTGTAGGCCCCTGATGACGTTCGATCATAAAAAACCATATCGAAGTTGTGTTCAAAGCGATTGAATCAATTGTATAAAAATCAGACTACTTTTTACCGTGTGTTAAAACTGTATAGAGCACTGTTTTGCAAGTCATCCAATGACGTATGAGGTCCGAAAATTGGCGCAAATTAACATTGTCTAATCAATCAACTCTTAGAATACTTGTTTGTCTCACTGCTGGTCGGCGAGTCAATATTAGCAATAGTTATTGCATAAAGTTGGTGACATAGTGGGTAAATTCTAAACTATTTTCATCGTCATTGTCATTGTAGTTTAGTATTGTGGTGGCTAAACCCATTTATTTATCCAGTAGTCTTAGATAAAAGATAAAGATATTTCTATTGCAATCAATCATTTGCATCACATCCTCATAGGAACTGAGTGTCAGATTGACACATTTGATATATTCAAACCAAACACGACCTATTGTTACTACTATTGTTTATTACAACTTTATTTTGCTCAACTTTTCAATAAAACATCTCGGTCTCACATGCAAATTGTACACACTACAAACTGTACAACAATGTGAATTGTGAACTATTGGAAAACGATGGGAAAATAATTGGAATGTCGACAACGATCCACTTTGTCAATTGATAGTCACTTATATTGATGAATGTGTTCGAATGTTTAGTGTTAATATTTCCCATCACGTAAAGACACTAATATTTTGCACTCGTAAATTTCGGGTAATTATCTTATCTTAAAAACAGTCACAATTGCAATTGGTTTTGGTACACGATTTCCTTAAATGTTTAAAATGTTTATATTGAATCATATACAATTTCTGTGAATCATTTAACAGTTCCATGAATGGAAATCCCATGACAAAATGTCTATAGCTCGTTGGTATTTGGATGAGTTATTCATGTCAAGAGCAGGGGTGTCTAGTGAAAACTGCTCATTGCATTAACATTCGATTCCATTAACACAGCATGGACGCTCACTGTATAATCAAAAACACTGAACTCTTGTGTTAGTCCATTTGAGAATGGATTCCGCGAAGAACTCCCACTGGACGACCCTGGTCGTATAGAAAAACGCATACAAATATTTGTTTTACTATGGGATTTCTATCCGTAGAAAAGGTTTATGATTCAGATACTTAAAATTAGTAACATTTTCATCAATCAGCCAAACTGACATTAATTTGAACAATTTTTAACGCTTCTTTTCCGCAATCTGTTCCATATTATCCCAATACATTCATTGTGAAACATTCAATTCAGGTTCATTTGAGAATGAAAGCTGACTGTTCTAGTTAAATAAATTTTCCAACGAAAATCCAAGTGTTTTAACAGAAGTATTACGGTATCTCAACCGTAATCTATTCGATTGTGTGAAGTGTTTTTTTTTTTCTTTCTGAGAAATAGAAAAATATAATCAATTCCAATACTTCGATAAATAAAGCTCAGAGATGCAAATAATTGCAAAAGATTCAACCGGAGTTAGTCGATTTCGACGATTTTTATCACAGGTTTGAATTTCAGCAGCACGGATTTTTAATGCAACAACTCTAAATTCGAAAATTCTTTTAGTTTGTGGCCGCAACCGCTAGCAATATACTTCTATTCGATTTGGGTCTTTGTAGTTTTTTCCCCGGAATTCTAATTCCGGTATTAAGTGGAATAAAAAATGAACATAATCAAAATGAAACACTTTGGATCACACCCGATGAATCCAGTTGGCTAGGTTCGTAATCATTAGTTTTAGTTTTTAGTTTAAGCCCCAGAAAGTGGTGAAAGGTTTTGGTTTTTCGTCTAAAATTTTTGAACAATTTTGCAAAACAAAACAAAAAATCGATAAATTTCGAATCATCCACTCAAAACTCGACCGCATACATTTACACACAAAAGTGTAGTGAAAATCGTTTTCTATATCGTGGTAATGAATGCGGTTGTGTTTTGTGTGCGGTCAGTCAATTCGAGAGTGTTTTAGACATTTGTACGATTTTGACCGAAATGTTCCAAAAAAAATGTCGAAATCTTCAGTTTTTCAGACATTTTTCAAAAAACAAGTTTTAGGCGATGACCGAATCAACCAAAGTAGAATGATCAAATGAACACCATAAACACAGTTTAACTCATCTACTTCTACATTCCTATCTGCTTTAGGTAGCGTTGCGATTATTTCTGCGCCACTTGGAACCATTTTAACGTCTTTTCTCACAGGTAAAGCTAAAAAATTTCTTCAAATTAAGTGATATTTTTAAAAATATTCAATAAATGTTCGTTGTATAGATGCGCTGGGTCGAAAGCGTTCCATGATGTTGGCAAATGTCCCAATGGCGATCGCCTGGTTCATGATGTACAATTATTCGGATACACTTTTACACATTTTCATTGCAACACTGCTGATGGGTTTTGGAACTGGTTTAGTGGAATCACCGGTCATCACTTACGTTGGCGAAATTAGGTAGGACTCCCAATCTCAAATTGGACGTAAAGCAATGTTTTAAATCAACTCTCAAAAAAAACCTTTGAATTGCACTGTGCTATTTTAGTGAGTCTGAGTATCGAAGTTTCTTAATGGCTTATACTTTCGTGGGTTTAACATTTGGTCCATTATTCGTGTCAATTTTGAATATTCTGATGCCATGGCGATTAGTTGCTCTGGTGTGTCTCATCATACCAATACTATCAATAATCATCCTTTGTGTGGTGAGTCTATTAATTTTGTTTTGTTATTCGAGGTGCATTAGTTTGTTTTTATTCCTTAGCTTCCAGAATCACCATCATGGCTTTTATCTCGAAATCGACCATCTGAAGCTGAAAAAGCATTGTGTTGGTTACGAGGATGGACTAATAATGAAGAAATAGCTGAGGAATTTCAAGCCCTACAGAGTTATGCTGATCGCTCAAAAGCATGTGGTACATGCATCAAACAACAACAAAAGTGTTCACATGGATTGCCAACACTGATGGAACGATTACATGAATTTAAACGACAAAAAACACTTAAACCATTTTTCATTGTGATTTCGTTGATTTGTATTATTCAAGTGTCTCGTATTGTCACCATAAAACCATACATTGTGCAAATATTTCATGCATATGGTGCCGAAAGTCCAGATCAAGCAGCTGCAATACTCAATTTTACCAACAATATTGCAAATATCATTTGCTTATTTGTAATCCATTTTACGGGTAAAAGACGGCTGTGTTTGAGTATGTTGGCGGGAGTTTTTGTTAGCTTCTCGATTATCTGTGGATATAGTTTTCTCATTCTGCCCAATGGATACAATTCATTTGATCCCAAACACATATTTTATCCAGAAAATAAGATGCTCACCTATATTCCCTTCGTTTGCATCATTTTGGGAAGCTTTTTTGCTTTTTGCGGTGTCAATTCGATATCTTCACAACTACTTTCGGAGTTATTTTCATTCAAGTAAATATAAAAGTCATTTGTATTTAACATGATTTTACGTTCATTTGTTAGAATTTTAAACGAAGTTCAATATTTGATAAAAATTCAACATGTGATAAATTCCAATTTTTTTTTATTACAGAGTTCGAGGCACTGTGACTGGTTTAGTAGCAACTTTTGGCTATCTAATGAATTTTATCATCACTAAAACATACAAAGATGTTGAAATAACATTTTCATTAGCTGGTGTGACATTATTCAGCAGCGTATTTATGGGACTTGGTTTGATTTTAATGTATTACATTTTACCGGAAACAAAACGTCGTACATTGGAAGATATTGAAGTACATTTTTCGGATAATTCAAAGAAAATTACAAATCGAAAAATTCATACGAATAAATCGATACAACAAACAGACATATTGAGCAACTCCACCGAAACACCCAAAATTCTTCCTGAGAAAACGGTTCAAACTGAAGTTCAGAACGTCTGAATCAGAAAAATATGAAGTTTTATCCCTTACGTCCCAGGCTGGGACTCCCAGCAAATCCATAAACTAATTTTAACTTTTACACTCACCATAAAATAAAAAACTATTGAACAAAACAAACCGATTGTGATTTTTGATTTGTTAAATTCAAATAACCACAATGCAATATTAATAAACATTCAATATTGCATAACATTGATCAACAGTTGATCAATTTCGAGCTGAAAAAAAACACACACAAATTGAAAACGATCACAAAATGATTAATATCATGAACTTTTCTGGTACGCAGCTGTTGTGCAAAAACAAAAAGAAGGCAAAACAAACGACAACGTTTAAAAAAAAAAATCCAAACCGTGTTTTTTTCTGTTATCGTGCAATATTTCATCAATGAATCAAAATAAGCCATTCAATAAAATATTTCATTTAGAAATGATTATGTGCGCATGGTCGCATGGAAATGTGGCAAAAATATGAATACAAATCAAATTTAATCAATCAAAATGTTGTCGCAAAAATTGTATATATAACTCAGCACACAAATTTAGTTCCAATTTTTATGCAAATTACAAAGTTCAAGGTGAATTTATTCACTCATATTTGATTCGTTTATATTTTCCATGCATGATATTACAGGGTGATTTGTGTTTGGAAGATACTGGTAAGAATAGAGACAGTGCTTTCTCCTCTTTTCACCCTCAGGGTCACCTTCGATCATGCTTCCGACATCATCATAAGAAGGAATAGACGACTTACCCACAGCGAGTGCGAGAATAATAATTAAATAATATAGAAATAAATCACTTTTAAATGCTAACTACTACTAAAAGTCTATTAGTTTAACAGATATTTTATCTAATAAAGTTGAAAATTAGCATCTGAAGATGTCTGCATCGCCGTCGAAAAACGTTAAATACGTTAGAATTAAAGTCAGCAATAAATTTCACGCTAACGTCTAACGTGACAATAAACGCAACAATGAATATAAAAAAAGATATAAAAATACAAAATATATATATCGTCGAATTAATAATCGCAGAATAGTTCTGTAGTGGAAGAACTGGTTTCATATTTCAAACAAAATCGAATGCAAATGCATACACATCGATTAAAACACCCTATATGTGTGTTGTGTGTTGTTAACTTAAATTATAGACACTTATTGAGTTGAACATCGCTGTTTGATGCTCATTGTGCATTTTCATCTTGATGAGAGCAGTCAATATTGATGCTCGCTCTGACAGATTCCGGAAAAAAGCTGTTTTAAAAACGTAATTTTTGTCTGTTTAAATATTGCGTGGTTTATTATTTTAATGCGTGAATCCATTCATTAATATATTGTGTTTATTGATGCTAATTTTTTGTTTAAAAAAAAAAATTACTCAAAAAGTGCGCAAAATGATGAGTTTTAGTGGTTTTCAAGAAGAGTTAATTAAAAATCTGAAAAAAAAAATATTTTCATCAAAAAATATTCGCCTCTGTGTTCTTTGTCTGTTACCCAATTAAAATGATTGATTTCAGTTATTTGAATGACGCTTCGAACCACTTACTTCCGGAAATCAATTTTGATTATTTTTTTTTTCTCAAATTGAATTAAATTGAATAAATTTCAGTTAAAAGAAGTTGATAGGGAATTTGAAAAACAACAGTTACCATAGGGAAACTGTGTCCGCCAAGTGAACAGTGTCAGAAATGGAAAAAAATGCTTACAAAGGGGCAAAAATGCTGTTCAAGCAATTCGCCGTCCATCCCGGCTTCAACGGGTCGATATCATTGAAATTTCATTTTCGCTGTCAACATTTTTTCTTCTCGCATTAATAAAAAAAGAGTTGTTTATTCAACAACAGTAGTGTACATTTGCTATAGTTAACTGGGCGAGGGCTCTGATGCGTGCACTTGATATACAAACAGATACGTGCAGATATGCATTACGCAATATGGTTTAGAATTGCATTGACAAGAGTCTCTTGCCGAGAGCCATGGCAAGAGCAACACTTCATCAAATGCGTATACGATTTTAAATGTTGAATGTGCAATGGCATAAGTCAACAAAAAAACAGTTTCTGATGAAAAAAATGCTCGTCTCGCCGGCGCATCTATTTTTGAACAACAGCCTCAAGTATACTCCAACATAGGTTAAGATCGTCACCGGTCGCAACCATGCTATGAGTATCGTTGATTCGAAATTTCAATTTAAAAACAACAACAACAACAACAACAACGAAAACAAAAAGACCAAAGTAAATCTTAGCAAGAGAATCATTGATTTCCATTTTAACTTAATAATCGAACCAATTGAGCATTTTATTACACTGAACAAAGTGCAATGAATTGTGGCAATTAAGGCAGATATATGTTGTTGTTGTGGTTGTGATTTTTTCAAACACGCCGTATGTCTGGCATTATGTAGACTTTGATTGCCTGTTTTCGTCTTTACATTTTTGCGAAAGAGAGCAAATTTAAAAGAAAAAAAAAACTGTATCGTGTGCCAAAGACTGAAATAACTTACTATTTAATGAGAGAGTATGAAAAAAAAACACACACACACATTGATTGGGTATATTAAATGGTATCGCAATATTGTCATATGAGTTTCAGTCACTTTTGCGACAGCAAATTTATTGTGTACAATTCAAAATGTATTTCCTATAAATTAATATCCATTCAAAATTGACAAACACCAAGGGTCGAATATTTTATTTATGGATATTGACGATTGACTTTGCGCAAAGACTAAATAAATAAAAAGACACAAACAAACTAGTTTCACATTACGCATTCCATTGCATTGGATTGATTTTTTAGGTTGATGATATAAAGATGACGATCAGTGAAGAAATGCCAGTGGAAAAAAACAGTGACAAGTGCAATGAACAATGTGCCATCCAAAAAGTTGGACATTTTCGACGATTTTTGTCACAGGTGCCACATTTGATTTGAATTTTTGTACAAACTTTATTCAATGTCTAACATGAAAATGCCACGAATTTGATTTATTAATTGCATGTATGTGATCTTTAGTTTACAGCGACAACAGTCGAAAATATGCTGCTGTTTGATATGGGCTTATGCAATTCGTTTGCATTGATTGTAATACCGGCATTAACTGGCATTTTAAATGAGCATAATCAAAATGAAACACTTTCATTGACACCAGTTCAAGCTTCATGGCTAGGTAATTAACGGCAAAAATGGCCCTTACCAAATTCTTGCATGAGCTGCCGCAAGTTGCGACTCGCAGCTCAGCTTACACAGCTCAGCGACTCGCAGCGGCTTATATTTCACAGCGTTTTAATAAATGATTTCGTTGAATTCATTGAAACAGGTAGCATTGGGTATGTTTTTGAGCCAATTGGAAGTCTTTTGTCCGCATTACTCACAGGTAAGTTCTTTTACAATAATTCTTTACAAGGCGACCGAAGACCGACGAATCAATTTTTACTCATTCGACTGTTAAATAAATGTTTTTTCTTCTGCTGTTTAGACTACATGGGACGAAAGAGCTCAATGATGATTGTCAACTTGCCATTGGTTATTGCCTGGTTTATGATGTACAATGCAACCAGCGTATGGGAAATCTATATAGCAACCATTTTATTGGGCCTTGGAACTGGTTTAATGGAATCACCAATTATCACTTACGTCGGGGAAATTTGGTAAGATTTTGAAGTTTTTATGATAAATTGTCTTGAAGAAGCGAACGAAGGCGACTATTTTGACCTATTGCAACTACTCGGAATTGATCGATAAATGCAATAAAATACTAGCGTCAATGTAGGTTGAGTGGAGTTAGAGGCCCAAGAGATGATTCACTCGTTTTTTTATGCACAAATATTATTCATTTTTTCATTTATTGATGGATTTCTCTTGTTTCCAACCGAGAAAGCGTTTCACAATTGGGCCTTAGTTACCAATTATAACTCGCAATAGGTCTCTAGGTCGACTCCGTTCACTTCCTCGTCTCAAATACCTATCACGTCAAAATTCTGTTGAAAATCTCTCAAAAATGCAAATTCATTCATTTCGACCAAAAATTCTAGCGAACCGACGTTTCGTGGTGTTATGATTGCCTACACGCATGTTGGCTGGACATTTGGAATGTTGTTGGTGTCCGTGTTAAACACGTTGATGCCATGGCGAACGGTGGCTTTTGTGTGCATGTTTGTGCCTATTTTGACAACACTTGCCCTTTGTCTCGTAAGTTCAAAAGAATTCAAAACTAAACGATTCTAAACGTTCGAATTCGAATAACAAATAAATATCTGAATTTTAGGTTCCAGAGACGCCCCTGTGGTTGCTATCGAAAAATCGAACAGTTGAAGCAGAGAAAGCGCTTTGCTGGTTGCGCGGTTGGGTTCCAAAAGAGGCTGTTGCACAAGAATTGCACTCCCTTCAACGCTACAGTGAACGTTATAAATCGTGTAATTCATGCATCAAACAAATGCAAAAGTGTTCGCATCCACTGCCAACGATGGTTGAAAAATTGTGCGAATTAAAGCGAAAGCAAACATTGAAGCCATTTTTCATTGTGATGTCACTGTTTTTCATTGCATCATTTTCCGGAATGTTGGCCATGGGTCCATTTATGGTGCAAATTTTTAAGGCATACGAAAGTCCAATAGCTCCTGATAAAGCGGTTGCTGTATTAGGATTTGTCAATAATTTTGGAAATATCATTTTTCTATGTTTGATTCGTTTCACTGGCAAACGTTATTTGTATTTAACCGTATTAACGGTGGTGTTTTTATGTGCCATTGTCATTTGTGCCTATGGATTCATCTTTCTACCAAATGGTTACAATTCATTCGATCACACCCAAACATTTACACTGGAAAATAAACAACTCGGTTATATTCCATTCGTTTGCATTATAATTTGGAGCTTTTGTTCATTTTGCGGTGTCAATTCTATGCCATGGCAATTCTTATCAGAGGTTTTCTCGTACAAGTGAGTAAAATTGCACCTATTCTTTTATTTGTTCCATTTTCATTGTATTTATTAATTTTTATATGAAATTTCGCTCTCCATTTTCAGAACACGCGGAATGGCAACCGGTTTAACAGCAGCCTTAAATTATGTACTTAGTTTTATTGCCACTAAAACATATTACAATTTGGAAACATCACTGTCAATACCCGGAGTTGCATTATTTAATTGCGTTATTATTGCGTTTGGTTTAGTTTTAATGTACAATATTTTACCAGAAACGGAAAATCGATCGTTAGAAGATATTGAAATGCATTTTTCGGATAATTCGAAAAAAATTACAAATCGTAAAATTTCAAAATCTCAATTGCAATCGAGTGACATGAAAATGACTAGTGAAAAAGATCAAGTGAAACGAAATGATGGAATAGCAAACAATAATGTTCGAGGCAGCCATGATAACCATGGATTTGCCGATGAAGATTGAATTTAACTATATTTTGATATGATTTATTCAATTTAGTTTTTTAAGTTTATAGCCAAATTTAAGGTAGAATCGAACGCGTTCGCAATGAATCAAAGCGTTTGATGCATGAGATGGTCTTTGACACTTCGGAGGACTCCGTTGGTGTATGATACGGAAGTTGTGGGCTTCCCTGGTTTGCTGTACACTTTGAATGTCTTCTGCAAATATGTGCAAAATCTCAAAATTCATTTGTGATGTTTTTAGGATCCCCGGAGCAGTATTTAGATTGGAGATTAATATGTGAAAAATGTGAGCATGAAAAAACCAAATGAAAACAGCAAATTAGTGGAGCCCATGCCCATATATGGCCGTATCATACTCAACAGGCCGTCCGGAAGTGTCAAAAACTATCTTTGATTGTGTGGTTAAGAAAGCATAACCAAAAACAGTATTTTATTAGTACTCAATCACAAGTTTAGGTCTAGTAAATACTATTTACAGAATAGTTGATAATGAATTGGTGTTCAAAATTGTATTTCAAGTAAACACTTTAATAAGCTTAAAATAACGTTTTTTTTCGGTTTGAATTTTTTTCAGATTTATGAATTACGACAATTCAAATGCCATATACAGGCATTGGTTCGGGTATATTGCTACATACATATAAGTAGCTCTACTGTTGTGCCTACATTTTTGTATTTCGTTGCGCACAGAACGTAGCAGCCACCGTGCACAGCACAGCGCAGACTAACACACACGCGCGCTGACTCACACACAGACGCTGTTCAGCGACGGCTGTGTATTTGTATGAATGTTTGTTGTGTATTTGATATAAATTAAAATTCTCAATATTTTTTGCTAAAAACATTTAAAACTATCATCAAAATTAAATTCCAATATATTTTAATCAAACTTTAAAGAATTATTCGATTTTTTGTACATAAGAGGAATAATAATTTTGCCTGAATAAAAAAAAAAAAATATCACACAACTGAGTATTGAACGCTCGTTCCGTATTACGATCTTGCATTTAAAAACATCGTCTGATTTCGAAAAATCATTTTCGCAAAGTGAGAGAATGCATCATTTTAATTGCATTTGGAGATGCAATAACTATATTTGGTTCAAGGTGAGTTTTGTCTGTTAAACAAATGAATCGACGATAGCCGAGCGGTTAAATTCCTGGCTATCTCGAAATACGGAACGAGCGTTCAATACTCAGTTGTGTGATATTTTTTTTTTTTTATTCAGGCAAAATTATTATTCCTCTTATGTACAAAAAATCGAATAATTCTTTTAAAGTTTGATTAAAATATATTGGAATTTAATTTTGATGATAGTTTTAAATGTTTTTAGCAAAAAATATTGAGAATTTTAATTTATATCAAATACACAACAAACATTCATACAAATACACAGCCGTCGCTGAACAGCGTCTGTGTGTGAGTCAGCGCGCGTGTGTGTTAGTCTGCGCTGTGCTGTGCACGGTGGCTGCTACGTTCTGTGCGCAACGAAATACAAAAATGTAGGCACAACAG
This sequence comes from Aphidoletes aphidimyza, assembly GCA_030463065.1. Classification (NCBI taxonomy): domain Eukaryota; kingdom Metazoa; phylum Arthropoda; class Insecta; order Diptera; family Cecidomyiidae; genus Aphidoletes; species Aphidoletes aphidimyza. Next base: position 39,707,316 of record CM059999.1, read on the forward strand.
TAGAGCTACTTATATGTATGTAGCAATATACCCGAACCAATGCCTGCAATGTACCACCAATGTATCACCAATGTAGACCAATATACACAAATACCAATACACCAATTGCGCTTGACAGCTCGCTTGACAGTTCGTCGAGCAGTTCGTGACATTCACACGAACATTCACAGGGGTGAATATTGGTCATATTGGTGGCATTGGTTCACAGTTGCGAGAGTGCGATTTCCCCCGAGGTCACTCGTTTTTTGTGTGCCAAAATTTAATTTCTCATTTCAACCGGATTACATACACAGCTGATCGGGATTGGCTACATACAGCCAAAGTGATGAAAAAAACAAATTAAGATCGTTTCAAAATGTGATAAGGTAACAACATAACATTTTAAACGGATGTCAAATATGTATTCATCTCATGTTTAAACTAAATGATCCGTGACCAAGAAAAACAGCTGCATGTCGTCAGCCCCCCACGCTTGGATTCGATATTTGAGACCAGTTTTCGGAAGGTCTATATTTCTGCCAACTACTAACTACTGCCAAAGCGGTATTCAACAATAATCGAAAATTGTCAACAAAAAAACATCATCCATACTTTTGTATGAGAACTATGTTCATTTGGCGTTCGAATGACTTGAAAATTACTACAGATCATTATTTATCGTAACAATTAAATTTCGTGAACTTCCATAGAGATTGGATAAAAACTAAGCATCGTCCCATACAAAAAGAAAAAAAAAATGAAAAACACCTATTTTTTGGGTCAAAATTGAATTGATTCTAGTTCGATTGTTTATTGGAAGAACAGCCATGTCTCTATTTTTAATCTAGCACTTAAACGATTTGTGCTTGTTATCAAATCGGCTTATGTAAGCTAACCTCTTGAGATTGTGTCCAAAATGTCTAAGAAAAATTATAAAATATGGCAAAACAAGCTCTATCGAATCAAATGTATTTGAGATAAATGCTCTTCAATTGGTATTCAGCACTTAGAGATTCATACGAATTAAAAAAAAAATCTAAAACTTATCAACACCAGTTGTTTGCATTGTGATGTCATCATTTGTGTAGATATTCTATGTAGTTAATAATTGATCGCATATTGCGAATTATTTTAATGTTCGCTAATACTGATACTAAAACATACTTGTGCAAGTGTTGACCGCAAACGATAGCCACGCATACCAAGCAAATCTTCCTATTCACATTGGAATTATGCAAGTATCGATTACTGCTGTTATAAAAGTGAGCTCATGCTAACTGTTGAACGTAGTTGAATTTTTGTGTTGGATCTACAAACAGTGATAAGCGTTAAACAAAACGAAAATAAAATGAGTTTCAGTGGAAAAGTTGTTATCGTAACTGGTGCCAGCAGTGGAATTGGTGCAGGTGCAGCACGTCATTTGGCCAAATTGAAAGCTAATGTTTCAATTGTCGGTCGAAATGAGAAACGCTTGAACGAGGTGGCTGAACAAATTATCAAGGATGGATCGCCAAAACCCTTTTTAATTGTTGCCGATGTTACGAATGATGCAAAACGTATCATTGACGAGACTATAAAACAGTTTGGTCGACTTGATGTGCTCGTGAATAATGCTGGAGTGTTTACGACCGATAGAGTAACCGAGTTCGATGTTAGCGAATTTGATCGTATTATTAACACGAACTTAAGAAGCGTGATCATTTTAACAAATTTGGCTGTGCCTCATCTCGAAAAAACCAAGGGAAATGTTGTAAATATATCGAGTGTAGCTGGTCTGAGAGCATATGATGCATACACATCATATTGCATATCAAAAGCAGGTCTTGATCAATTTACAAAATGTGCAGCTTTAACGCTGGGACCAAAAGGAATCCGAGTGAATGCGGTGAACCCGGCAATGATTAGGACTCCAATTTTTGCATCAATTGGTATTAAGAAATCCGATGAAGAAAAATTCTTCGAAGAGCGAAAAGTCGATTATTTGGTTGGCAGAATTGGAGAAGTTTCAGATACAAATGCAGCTATCGTATATTTGGCGTCAGAGTCATTCATAAATGGTATTTCATTGCCTGTTGATGGGGGATTTTTGTGTTCTTGAGTTCGAGGTGAATAAAAAACCGAAATTATTGCTACTAATTTGTTATCGCTAAATGCTTTAACTATTTTCATTTTTTTTTTGAACAGAAACCGAAACCAACGTTTAAAATTGATGCTATTGTATTGTTTAATTATGTCCTGTTTTAGACATTTTAAATTCAATTATTTGTTGTAAAACATTTCGTCATTTAATAAAAGCCAGTAACAAATACCATTACTTTTAACAATTCAAATTGATGCATTTGATTTTTACGTTGCCACAATGAGTAGCAAATATTAATTATAAGCAATGATCAACAAATAATTAGCGGGTGAATGAAACAAATTTGTGTTTTAAATACAATTGTTCATAAATCACAGCCACCGTAAGTGCTTGAGCTCGAAATCAATCATGGAATTTTGCATCTAAGCACTTATGGTGGCAGTCAGAGGTAAAAAAAACCTACCACATCTATATTATTCGTTATTTTGCTAAAGTCTCGAATTCAAGCAATACACGAAGTAGTGAAAACGCATTAGTCAATCGGCGAAGATTTGACGACAATCAAGCATTCAAATTACGACAAATGATCAATATTTGGCGCATTTATTCTAAAATCCACGATGCAATTTAATTAACAAACAACAGCTCCAAATGATCCATTTCCATCAATTGTTCAATAAACTTTTATTTTATTTGTGCGAGTGGATTCAGTGGACTATTTATGCCTTGTGAACCAATCGATTTTCAACACATAAAATTGTACCATTTAAATCATGATTCTAGTTACAGCTATTTGCGTTGCAACAAATGCACCAGAAAATGCATTCAACTATGCTCACGAGCTTAATGAAACCGAATAGAGTTAGTTGCAACTATGTCATCTAATTTTCGAACTTGGAATTTTCGAATTTTCGAACCGATAATAAACGAACTTCAACGAACTATAATTGATGCGGAAAAGTATGGCAAGCGTATGCGTGCTTTTAATATTGTGCATGTGAACAGAATTCAAATCCTTTCTTTTTCTTTTATAGCTTGGCAATCCTTCTGGATACGCGTTTGCAATGTCCAATTATATTCTCTTGATTATTCTTTGCAATTTGGGTGAATGTGTTAAGAAAACAGTATTTTTGTTAACTTATTCAAATTTCACATCCCATGGTATTTGCTTTCATGTCAACGGCAAATTTGGCAATTCAATTGACTCAAAATTCTAAACTCTTAACAATTGGACCACTTGGAGATTTGAACTTTGCAACCAATGTGACTATATTATTTTGATTTGTTCAAATGTAGGATCTGAGTTGATTACGTTATTGAAGTATGAATGTAATTTTCTTGCAGCTAACAAGATCCATTTACCGTTATACCATGGTGCTGTATAGAGTTTTCAAGTAAATTAAAATGTGTGAACTTATCAAATAGAACTCATAAGCAATAAATGCTTAAAACATGTTAAAAAAGAACTTTTACTTTTCCGCACATGAAATGTGCTCAGGAAAAGTATTGGTTTTGCCTCAAAAATTCAACTCCACATTGCTTGAGTAAATGAACTCCGATCGGGCTCAAATTTTGACCAGAGTCTCAGTTCACCATGGGAACAAAACTTGATTTTCACTTTTTTTATTTGGATACTCGGTTCTGGTAGCTCCGGTGCAAAATGGCGTCGTCGTCGTCGTAGTCTGTACGTTAGCACGATAACTCTCGAATCGAGTCTCAAATCCCAAAGTGACAAAAGCAAATCTGTTCAGAATTATTACCGGATGTTTCCTATTGAATTTGAGCCATATCGGTCTAGCCATTCCAGAGATATGTGCATTCAAGTGCACGTGAGTCGAGTTTTCAGTACATTTTTACATAAAAACTGATTTTCACATTTTTGACTCTCCTGACCGTATTTTTCAATGAAAATTCATGTTGCTTGCGTCATTTGAAAGGTATTCATATTCGCTTAATGTTCTGAATATATCTTAAGAATAGAGTCCCAAATCGCAAAGTGATGATAGGCAATTTGTTAAATTGTGTCACCGAATGTTTCGTGTTGAAAATTATCCATAATGCAGTAGTCATTTCATAGTGACGTGCACTAAAGTGCACACACCGTGCCCGAATACAGTATATCGTGTGAAAAAAGAACATTTGCATAGTTTTCAAATTTTTTTCTATTATCAATGCGGAAAAGTCAGGATTACGAATGTAATTCAATTTATTTAAAATTAGTTTTCATTTTAAATGTCTTAAATCTTTTTTAAGATTTTCGTTAATAAATTTAGTTATTTTATAAAATGTCCTTACGGATATTTTGTGTTGAAATTTAGCCATAATCCAGTATTCGTTTCGAAGCGACATGCACATACCACTGTATTTGGGACATTGTATGAGAAAAACACTTTTTTCTCGTTTTCATGACAAAGCCAATACTTTGTCTCTTGAATTTCATTGTTCATGAGTTAAATCTTATGTCATATCAATGCGGACAAGTTAAGATTGAGAATGTAATTCAATTTATCAATTGTTTTCAAATATTGTTTTCTTCCATATGTTCAAGTTCATATATGGCTCATTTCAATTAATTTTTTTTTAACAATTTTCAATCAGTCAGTTTGACACATTTATTCATGTAAAGTCGAAATAGGTTTATTTTTAGCTCCATCAAGTAAAGAAACGGCTGAATTTTAGATGAGCCTTCCAAATAACCATTGGTTACTTTTGGCTCAAATGAAATATTAATTTGTGTAGAAATGTCCGCAATCAATTGAAGATAAGTTAACTTATTGAGTTTCATTGCAACACTTTGACTCGCAATGGCTAAGGATGTTTACGCTGCAGTTAGCTCTTTCTACATACGTTTGATAAGCGTTATCCTTGACTAAATCATAAATATAGCCTGTCTTCTTGTTAACAAGAAGTTTAATTAAATTCGATGTACAAATAGAAGCGACTGAAGACAGCGTCTTCCGAACGAGAAATTAAATAGCTGTCAACTTGTCAACTTTGGCTTTCCAAAACTAATGTCAAAAATTGTTTCATAACAAAATGTAACTAATGGTTCTCCTAGATAATTATCCATCGTCGTTTGGAGTTTTGGGTGCAATTTTTTTTATATAAAAGACGTCCATCGAATTTGAAATGTTTCATTTGAATTGAAACGAGTGAACCCTTAGCAATAAGTTCTCCAAATATTTACGAGTTAAGTGAACTACCAGCAAAATTAAAGAAATTGAACATAAAATCATGCAGGTTTTGCAGTTGAATAAAGAGCTTATGGCCGTTTTTAGTGTTTTGGATATAGGTGATGGTACACCGTATACCGTTCGACTGCGTCGTCGAATCATAGTTACATTTATGTTCGTGGCTTTGGGATTTGGATGGGTTTCAAGTGTCGTTTTCATCATCAAATATGTAAAGACTGACTTGGGAAGTGCTTTGTATGCTGTATTTCAAGTGGCCGCTGAGTTTAGCGCTAATTACACTGCTCTCATTACGTGTTTGTATCCCGAATCTGTTGAGAGCTTTTTTACTAAACTCAATTATGTTCGGGGAAATGGTAATTCTTGAATCTCAATAATGTTCACTGTCCAATGTAGCTCAATGCACTTTATTTGATTGATCTCATTTGTTATTTCCATAAATTTCCAAGTCATTGACCAGAGAAAATTGTTTGCCAAGTGTTTTGATCCGGTTGATCGCCTGTGCCATAAACTGACCCAGTTGATGGTCAATACGACGTTTTTTTCATACATAATCCTTTCGATCGTTCAAGGCATTTTAAATACTGCTTACTGCTACTATCGAGATGACGGCATTGATCCTCAATGTTTATACATTCCTTACAAGTTTTCGTAAGGTTTATTCCCGCTGTCATTTTAGCTTCGTATCTAATTTAAGTGAAATTTTTGGTGATATTTGCAGGTCTCCCTGGAATCAAAACAACATTGTCGGTAGATGTGGTACAATTTTGTGGTGCGCACTACAAGCCATCATTTATACTTACGTGACTACAACATTTTTGTCATTCTTCATATCGACTAGTTTACAATTCAATGCCTTTCGGATTTACATGAAAAGTCTTGTTAATGAATTGGACAATGCCATCGAACAATCATCTGAAGAGAGAGTTTTCTTATTCATTCTTCGTGATATTGTGCACCTTCATGTGTCGGTCAAAGAGTAAGCTGATGAAACGTTGATAAATCGGTTGTGAATTCAAATGATTAGCTTTTTTTTCGGTTGCAGCATATTTTGCAATGCGGCTGAAGTATTTAATCGATTTACATTTGTTCAAGTCCTCTCTGCTGTTGTATTTATGTCATCAAATTTCTTGAACATGGATTTGGTTGGGAAAATATTTTCTGTCATTTAATTTCTTACTTCAAAATTGTCACTCGTTTTTTTCTAGGCAATCAAAAATCCCGGAGCTGATATTGGTATAATTTTGTATGTGACCGCAGTTGCCCTGGCCAATTTATTCTTTTATTGCTACTTTGGCGAATACACCAGCAATTGTTTTGCCGATTATCCGAAAATCTTCTTTGAATCTCGTTGGCATGAGATTCCGGTCAAATATCAGAAGTATTTTATATTGATGATAAGTAACAGCCAACTTCCGATGACATACGATGGATTTAAATTGGTTTCGCTCAACTTGGAATCATTTCAGAAAGTATTTTGATAAATTCAATCCAATTTCGTTGGTCATTTTTTTATCGAATGGCCCTTTTAATCTCTTATTCCGTTGATCTAGGTACTCAAAACATCTGCATCGTATTATCTAATTATGAAAGCTGCGGTTTTCGAATAAATTCAGAGCATTCAGACGACCCACTCTGAAAAAAAACTTCGAAAAACTTGCAGGATTCTCAAAAAAAAAATGTAGTGAAATATCGTTTCAGCACAAGATTTTATATGCTTTTGAACAAAATTGTGGAGATTTTTACCAATTTTTGTGTGTAAATAAACATTTTGACACAAAAAACCCGACAAATTTTTCAAATGCATATAAAATCTTGTGGTGAAACGACATTACACTACAAGTTTATTTAAAAAACCCTGCAAGTGTTTTTTCAGAGCAACAGTAATGAATTTAAAAATTCATTGTTTTGTCGAAATCTCGGACCCGTAGTGCTTGCACACGATAAATTACCCAATGCAGGAACACATTGAACTTTGACTGCACGAAACTTTGAAATTATTTGCTGCTGCTAGACAGCTACACTCCGCTTACACATTATATTCAGTGAATATCATTCACCGCAAAATGGTGCACATTCGCCGAAGTGTTACAACATTCAAATGCTACAGTTCTTATGTTCATATAAAAAACTAGGGGCATTTATGTATATTTATCGAGGGAAAAATATGCGATATTCAAGAGTTTTGTATAATATTCACGTATTTTGAGTGTTTATACGCATTATTTGTCAATATACACGATTATATTTTTTTATTTTTTCAAAATGGCTGCCGTATATTTCAATATATGCACTATATTCGTGGTTGATTTTGGAAAATATACGTCATATTTTCGGTTTATAGACGTTTATAGATGTTTATATATATTTATATTTTAAAAAAAATATATACAATATTTACGCTTTATACACATTTATAGACGTTTATAGGCGTTTATATGTATTTATATTTTAAGTTAAAACCCCCTAGATAAAAAATAAACTATTTTATCAAAGAGAAACCAAAAATAGATAAAAGTAATCATATTCTCGAATATCAGCACACTTCTTCTACACACGTTAGCTGTATTTGCGTTAAAACAATTGAAACTCCAAAAAAATATGAAATTTTCCCTAGAAGTAAATATAAAATTACCCTTTTATTTTCATACTCAAAAGATGTTTGGTTGTGCTTGAAAATTGTGTTTGAATTTCTATAACGAGCAACTTTAAATGACTCTTACACTAGACAGCAAACTAGCCGAGGTCAGGTTCCCTATCATATTCAAAAGAGCCCCTAGGAAGTATCGGAAACAGAAATTACCAGAAACATAGCCAAAACAGTATTTTATAAGTATTCAATCACAATTGAGATCTAGTAAATTGCCATAAATTGGATGAAGTGCAGTAAAGTTAAGATTGATTGCGGTCTCATATATCAAATGTAAATATTAATAGCAATAAAAATATATTACAATAAAAGTCGTACAACTGCCCAACTGGCCATAGATTTCACCTTATATTGCAAAAGCAAATTGTTTGTCAAGCTCGTTTCTTCGCACTTTCGCAATAAAACATGTTGCAAGTTGCTAATAGCTTTCGATTCGTAGCCGCATTTAAAATGATTAATATTGAATGCTCGGGGGAAATCGCACTCTCGCAACTGTGAACCAATGCCACCAATATGACCAATATTCACCCCTGTGAATGTTCGTGTGAATGTCACGAACTGCTCGACGAACTGTCAAGCGAGCTGTCAAGCGAAATTGGTGTATTGGTATTTGTGTATATTGGTCTACATTGGTGATACATTGGTGGTACATTGGTGGTACATTGGTGAGTATTGGTGCATTGGTGTTGAGACAAATATTGAGGCAAATGTCACCAATGTCACCAATGCGATTTCCCCCTCGATTGAATGTCTACATTTGGGCGTTTGTCTTTGATTCATGTCGTTGTTTATTTTCGTTCTTTTCGATATATTGCCCAAGCGTAATTATAGCGTTTCTCGTGACAAGTACGTGACAAGTGAAGAAACAAACGAATTTCAGCGGAGCCTTTTAAATTACCTTTGGTTTGTTTTGAAAGGCGATTGGTCAAAACAGAAAAGTAATTTGTGTAAAAAGTTCACAATTAACTTATTGATTTTGATTCCAACTCTTTGACTCCCTACCTTAACCAAGTTCAAGCTACAGCTAGCTCTTTCTACACAAGTTCCACAAATGTTTTCCTCGACGTATCGTAAATATGGTCTGTCTTTTTGTTAACAAGAAGTTTAATTAAATTCGATGTACAAATAGATGCGAATGAAAACAGCGTCTTCCGAACGAGAAATGAAATAGCTGTCAATTTTGCTTCCAAAGTTGACGGCTTTCCAAAAGAAATGCCAAAAATAGTTTCGTAACAAAATGTAACAAATGGTTCTTCTAGGTAATTATGGTTCCTCCATCGACGTTTTAAATCCAAACTTTGGAATTTTGAGTGCAATTTTTGATATAAAAGACGTCCATCGAATTTAGAATATTTCATTTACATTGAAGTGAGCAAGCCTTTAGTAATAAGTTCTCCAAATATTTACGATTTAAGTGTAAAAAAAACCTTCAAAATTAAAGAAATTGAACATAGAATGAAGGTTTTGCAGTTGAATAAAGAGATTATGGCTCTTTTTAGTGTTCTGAATACAGGCAATGGCACACCGTATACCGTTCGATTGCGTCGCCAAATTATAGTCGCTTTGATGTTCGTGTGTTTGGTATTTGGATGGGTTTCAAGTGTCGTTTTCATCATAAAATATGTAAAAACTGACTTGGGAAGTGCTTTGTACGCCATATTTCAAGTGGCCGGCGAATTTGGTGCAAATTACACCGTTTTCATTACGTGTTTGTATCCTGAATCTGTTGAAAGCTTTTTCACTAAATTGAATTATATTCGGGGAAAGGGTAATTCTTAACTCTCAACGGTGTTCAGTGAACACTGTTCACAGTTCAACGTAGTTCATTGCATTTAATTTGATTGACTCATCTCATTTTAGTATTTCCATAAATTTTCAGTCATTGATCAGAGAAAATCGTTTGCCAGGTGTTTTGACCTGGTTGATCGCCTGTGCCATAGGCTGACCCAGCTGATGGTCAATACTATGCTCACCATATACATAATCCTATCGATTGTTCAAGGCATTTTAAATACTGCTTACTGCTACTATCGAGATGACGGCATTGATCTTCAATGTTTATACATTCCTTACAAGTTTTCGTAAGATTCGTTCCCGCTGTCATTTTAGCTTCGTATCTAATTTTAGTGAAATGTTTGGTGTTATTCAAGGGCTCCATGGGATCAAAACAACATTGTCGGCAGATGTGGTACGATTTTGTGGTGCGCACTGCAAGCCACCATTTTTACTTACGTGACTACAACATTTTTGTCATTCTTCATATCGACTAGTTTACAATTCAATGCCTTTCGGATTTACATGAAAGGTCTTGTTAATGAATTGGACAATGCCATCGAACAATCATCTGAAGAGAAGGTTTTCTTATCCATTCTTCGTGATATTGTGCACCTTCATGTGTCTGTCAAAGAGTAAGAAGAAGAAACGTTGATAAATCGGTTGTGAATTCAAATGATTAGCTTTTTTCGGTTGCAGTTTATTTTGGAATGCGGCTGAAGTATTTAATCGATTTACATTTGTTCAAGTCCTCTCTGCTGTTGTATTCATGTCATCGAATCTCTTAAACATGGATTTGGTTCGAATAAAACATTCTTTTATTTAATGTTATGTGCTTTAGCACTCATTTTCAGGCACTTATTTTCAGGCTATCAAAAATCCTGGAGCTGACATTGGTATAATTTTGTATGTGACCGCAGTTGCCCTGGCCAATTTATTCTTTTATTGCTACTTTGGCGAATACACCAGCAACAGTTTTTCCGATTATCCGAAAATCTTTTTTGAATCACGTTGGCATGAGATTCCGGTCAAATATCAGAAGTATTTTATAATGATGATAAGTAACAGCCAACTTCCGATGACATACGATGGATTTAAATTGGTTGCACTCAACTTGGGTACATTTAAGATGGTATATCGATACAATATATGTATACTTTTTGGTTAAACTTTATTAAAGAGACCCTTTATCCCTTTAATCTCTTATTCCGTTGATCTAGGTACTCAAAACATCTGCATCTTATTACTTGATTATGAGAGCTGCTGTTTTCAAATGAACTGCAATCATTCTCAAAACATGCGATTTATGATCTGGAGGGTATTGCACAAAGCATCTGTAATTTTACTATGGCATTTACTCTGGAAACATTTCTACGGGTTTACCATTTAGGAAATTCACCGTAGTAATTAGGGTTTTAGAAGTTTACAGGAATTGTAGATTAATTTACAAGTGTATATATACACCATATATCACCATCACTTCGAATCGCCGAATTTTAGTAGTAATTTTTATCAATTAAATAAATATTTATATTAAAATAATTACAAAAAAATTCACGAAGTCATTGAATCTACGATTAGTATTAGCCTAATACTAATCTGAAATATCAAACATTCAATATGCTTATTCTGTGTGATTCATCTTCTTCGGATTGACACTGACGAACTCGCTTTCGTTTGTGCTGGTCTTATTCGAAAACATAGGTTCTCACCAGAGGTCTGAAGGGTCCAATTACCAAGTATTTGTCAGATTGTCAGTCTGTGAAAAATAAAAACACGGCGTTTTCGTAAGTACTAATCGAAAATTCAGCTTTGATGTTATTTGTCGTAAGCACTAATTGACTTTAAAATTCAACTTTGTTGGTTTTTTCATGAAAGAACATGCATGTTATTGACTACTAGCTGCTTTGAATTTCGTTGAAAACGAGCAAGCATATCCAGGAAAACATTTTTATTATTTCAATGTCATTCTAATAGGCATTAGAAGAATTACCAATTGTTGGGTTTTTTCCCTGTAAGCATTAATCGACTTCAAAGCTATCAAAGTCTGACTATGCTATTGATTTTTTTTAATCAATGTTTTTTTCGATGAAAACCCATTGTTCCAATACTATTTATTTTGTATCGTTTGATGTTCAATTTATTGTTAACGTTACCTCTTCCTGCAGCACACATGTGTACTCAATCTCCAGTCACTCTTGTGCTCACTCTATCGCGAGTTGTCTTAATAAATTTCAGTGATTTTGTATGTTATTATATTTCTTTTACGATTTCTTTTTGCAACACAGCGCCAATATATAGTGTAATTAAAAGATGACCTGTGTGTTCTTCTGCTAAGTTACTCTGTATTATTGAATTCAGTTCGAATGGTTTCGCACTTAACAGATTATTCGATATTCTGACGATGCAAACTAACTGAATAATTCTTTATGTAAACCATTTTTGATTGAATATTATTAATGTGATTTTTTCATGGCGCCGGGTTTTGTGCAATAAAGTCTGCGAATATTTTATAGACTTAAGTGAACTGCCGTCAAAATGAAAGCAAGCGAACATAAAACCATGAAGGTTTTGCAGTTGAATAGAGAGCTTATGGCTCTTTTTAGTGTTCTGAATATAGGCGATGGTACACCTTGGATCATTTGACTGCGTCGTCTGATTACAATTGTATTGATGTTCTTGTGTTTGGCATTTGGATGGGTTTCAAGTGTCGTTTTCATCATAAAATATTTAAAGACTGACCTAGGGAGCGCTTTGTATGCTGTATTTCAAGTGGCCGGCGAATTTAGTGCAAATTACACCGCTTTTATTACGTGTTTGTATCCTGAATCTGTTGTAAGCTTTTTCACTAAACTCAATTATGTTCGAGAAAATGGTAATTCTTAACTCTCAATAATATTCACTGTTCCGTGTCCCTTAGGGCTCTTTTTCCAAGGCGCGCAATTACAATCGTTCACGATCTCCTCCATACGTTTGTTATTGTATTTGTATGGGACGATTGTAATCGTACGTCTTCGAAAAAGAGCCCTAACTCATTGTATTTTACTTGATTAATCATTTGTTATTTCCATAAATTTCCAAGTCATTGACCAGAGGAAGGAATTAGCCAAGTGTTTTGACCAAGTTGATCGCCAATGTCATAAGCTGACCCAGCTGATGGTCAACACTATGCTCATCATATACATTATCCTATCGATCGTTCAAGGCATTTTAAACGCCGCTTATTGCTACTATTATCGTGATGACGGCATTGATCCTCAATGTTTATATATTCCGTACAAGTTTTCGTAAGGTTCATTCCCGCTGTCATATTAGTTTCGTATCTAATTTTAGTGAAATTTTTGGCGATATTCAAGGGCTCCGTGGGATCAAAACAACATTGTCGGCAGATGTGGTACGATTTTGTGGTGCGCACTCCAAGCCACCATTTTTACTTACGTGACTACAACATTTTTGTCATTCTTCATATCGACTAGTTTACAATTCAATGCCTTTCGGATTTACATGAAAGGTCTTGTTAATGAATTGGACAATGCCATCGAACAATCATCTGAGGAGAAGGTTTTCTTATCCATTCTTTGTGATATTGTGCACCTTCATGTGTCGGTCAAAGAGTAAGCTGATGAAACGTTGATAAATCGGTTGTGAATTCAAATGAATGGCTGAGAATAAAAATGAGCTTAGCAAAACAAGATATGGAAAAGCGTATCACGATTTTTTGTTATATTGAAAGTGAAACATAAATTTTGATTACTTGAAAGCGCATTTCAAAATATCTGTTGACTAGAGAAATTATGTTTCACTTTAAAATCGGATGGAATTCATCATACACATGTCGAAAATTTTTTCATCAAAAATTTAAAAAAAAAATGGTGAAAAAATCGCCAAAATGGGTCAACTTCAAAATGCAATATCTCTCTTATTTTCCAACCAATTTTGATGTTTATTATATGGAATCGCACTGATTTTTCCCTGGCTACATTTTTCTACTGAGAGTCACACCTCTAGGATGCCCAGGAAAAAAGTTTTTTTTAAAATTTTGTTCACATGTTGGTTTTATGGCCCTGCCAAGCAACTTTGAACTATTTTTCCATTATACATTGACATTTCGCTCCTTTTACACATTAAACCGCGTCGATTAAGACCATTTCCACCAAATTTGATAAACTTTTAGCGAAATGTTTGTTGCAGAATATGTGAAAAAAACGATATTTTGGCTTTTTTCTCGTGGATTTTCCCACAAGAGTCGAGTTAGGGGTGATTTTCACCATTGATCTTTCTGTATATTTTATCTACGAGAGCAATTGGGTCGATTTACTTCATTATGGCATATATAAAATGATATATCGGACATATTTGTAGGCACAATTTGGGGAAAAGGTCACTTTTTTCGGCCATTCTTCACTTGTTCCATAATAAAAATTTCAAACTAAACCAGGAAAATGTCTTGAGTAACATAAAAATCATTAATTGTGATCCGAAAATTAAGAATAAAGTAAATGTAAATATCAATAATTATATTTTGAATGACTTTTCTTACATTTTTTGTGGAAAAACAGCTATTTTGAAACATTTTTTTCAAACGAGCTCCTCCCCTGTAGGAAATGAAATTTCGCATATGGTCCACAAACAAAAAAATCTTGTTTTGACTAGTACTAACTGGTGCCACCCCTCCATTTTTGATTTCAAACGAAAATCGAAATTGATACACCCTAGTATTTATGTCATCGAATCTCTTAAACATGGATTTGGTTAGAATAAAACATTCTTTTATTTAATGTTATGTGCTTTAGCACTCATTTTCAGGCACTTATTTTTAGGCTATCAAAAATCCTGGAGCTGACATTGGTATAATTTTGTATGTGACCGCAGTTGCCCTGGCCAATTTATTCTTTTATTGCTACTTTGGCGAATACACCAGCAACAGTTTTTCCGATTATCCGAAAATCTTTTTTGAATCACGTTGGCATGAACTTCCAGTCAAATATCAGAAGTATTTCATAATGATGATTAGCAACAGCCAACTTCCGATGACATACGATGGATTTAAATTGATTTCGCTCAATTTGAAATCATTTTTGAGTGTATTTTGCTAAATCAAATCCAATTTCATCAGTCAATGTTCATCGAATGACTATTTTATCTTTTGTTTGTTATTCCGTTGATCTAGGTACTCAGAACATCGGCATCTTATTACTTGATTATGAAAGCTGCTGTTTTCGAATAAACTAAGAGCAGTGACGTACGGTGTGTTTTTCACTTAAACGTTCCAACGAATATACCAAAAAACCGAACCAACCCAGGAGTCTAGTTACTGAAATAAATAAAATAATCATCAAACGAAGTGATAAAATCATCAGATATTCTGTCAGCATTCAGCAATCAGCATTTGATATTAAAAACACATACCCTTGTGAAAATAAAACGATTGAACAGACAGTCGTTTGGCAAACGGCTAAATTGGGACAAAAAACGACTGGCAATCGCTTGGAAATCGATTAAAAACGATTGGCAATTGACTGAAACCGTCTAAGATACATAAAAATCGGTTTCAGACGTCCATTGTCCCAAATCAAACGACTACAGTCGTCTAACAGTCGACTGGCTGGCAATCGTTTTTTTTTCACAAGGGTATTTCATTAACTTTCATATAAGAAAAAAGTACAATTTGAGTATTAATTATTTCTCCGCCAAAGGTATGTTTCAATAAACATTTTCAATTGAATCAAAACATCTGTTCCAATAATCTCTTATATGCTCTTGACGTAATGCAAATATAGACTCAACAAATGTCCATATGCCCAATATAAATTCGACGAAAATTTCCTACGCGACTTTTCATGTGCGGAAAAATTAAATGTGGTAATTGAATTTGACATATGCCTCTTATCTTCTTAATGGCTCAAAATTTGGCGGTGAAACAAAAAAAAACATGTTGTTATTACATTTCGTGAGTAATAAATTTATTCATAGATTATTATTTCGTATTTAATCAGCTGTAATAAAAGAATAATTTATTCGTGTTTTCTGTCTGCGCAAATGAGTTTATGTGAGCAAACACAAACCATTCTTGACGTAATTTATAAATGTTTTTGGATATCTTCTATTCATTTTATTGGTGTTATTGATGTGCGAACGGATTTATAAGAGTACAAGAGGCAACTGGTATCTGAATAAAGGAATCAGTTGATCCGAATTCGACTTCGAAGTGACATACAAATACTTAAAAAATGAGATTGGTTGGAAATTTTGCTGCAATCCTTGCAATTTTCGCTATTTTTGTTGGTGCTCAATGTGGACCCAAAAGAAGGCGTCATTTGTAACTGCCCAATGATACCAGCAACGAATTAGTCAACCAAAACGGTCATCAGAATCAGGGCTTATACACACGACGAGTCAATTATATTAAACATCGTTGAAATTGCTGTTTATTTGGTGAGACCAGAATTGCACCTCAACTAGATCTTACGATACCTTTGATACAAATGTGGGCCAAATAGCTCATTAAACTTACAAGTCTTTTGAAATAAATATATTACATTAATGTTGCAACACTCCTTGAAATTGAAAATTTACAATAAACAAATATTTTTGGTATGGATGAATAACAAATGGTAATGTTAATTTGTTTAAAAGGTAAAATAAATTTCTTTTTAACTCCATAATGTGTTCAATGATAATGTCTTTTCGCAACATCTATGAAAGAATACATTTTGTTGAGTAAAATATATGCAGCTGTAGATTATTCGGATGCAGATGTAGATTGTTCGTATGAATCAGTTGCACTTTCTGGAGAGGCTGTAGTTGGTGCAGGGCTGTCTGGACGTTGTCACTTCGGAGAGCCACATTTTGGTCCACCTGGGCCACCTGGTCCACCTCCTTGAGCGCATACAAAAGCGACACAAAGTACGAGTGCGATGAGAATTGCCAAGAATTTCATTTTTAACGATTTGTATGTAGTTAGTGTTCAATTGATAACAACGTAACTAATGATCATTCAATCGATTCGACAGCCTTTTATATCATTCGCTTCCTCGCGATTTTATTTGTGAGAGAAATGTAAATATTAATTCCAATTAGGAATGCAGGAAAACAATTCGTTGGAGATGTTTTTGAATATTTGAATCGTTGTGAAACATCTTATGGCGGCAAAGTAAAAATATTTCTCAAATCATTGAATAAACATCTGAATGATTTTTCTCGTCCACTTCCTCGTACATCATATTTCAGAGTAAGCTCTTTTGAACAAAAATATAGTACAAACAGCAATAGAAACTACTTCCTTTATTTTCCAGACAAGAAATTTATGCGAAGATCTATGTGTTATGCAAGCGCTCCGTGGTTTTGTTCTTCCAAATTTTAATTTAGCTAAATATGCAAAACAATTTAACACCACTCAAGCTGAACTTTTGAATGTTGCCAATGATCCAATTCTCTTGAATGTTTGGAAAGTCTTGAAACAGAACGTAGAATATCTTCTCCAAACTTCGATCAATGTTAAATATTATCTGAAATACAATGCTGAAGAGGAAAGTGAAGTTCTTCCAACTGGATATATTGAAAATCCATATAAGCAAAGGGAAAATACAGTATATGTTAGTGATGCATTGTGCTACAAATTTTCGTTGAAATTTCCAAATGGAACTATCTCAATGTGAAACTTCGACATCGACAATTTAAAAAAATTCTCGTTCAGTTTTTCATTACGTTTTAGATTTGATTCAAACTAATTATTTAAATTGACATTAATTGATTGTACAAGTAACTTTTTTTTTGGGTTAACACAATAAAATTTACAGAAACCTTGCACAGCCATGAACTTTTCCATTTAATTTAACATAAATGAATAACTGAAAATATGCATCAGCTTGAAATGAATATTGTTGATATCAATGATTGATGATTGTGCAAATAATATTGGTATAAATAAAGTATTTTGTTCGCTGTACAAATGCTTCACTCTTATTTAGATAATTGAAAGGTTCACTAAAAATGAAAGTGGCAAATTTTATTCTTGCGTGTTTCGTCGCATTTATATATACTGTTGTGAATGCGCAAATCTTGCCAGGTAATTTTTTATTATTCACAGATGCTGCATCGGTCATGATGAGTGCCCGCTCTCAATCGGTCCAGGTAAAAAAGAATTAACTCCAGACAAGAGATTTTTACGGTTCGAGAATATAGGACGGTATACATTGAGTTCGTGTCAATGTGATATTCAGTGTTGTTCCTTCTTGATTTTGTCGTTATCTAGATAAAGATGAGATAATTATCTTATCTTTTTCATTTTAGATAATCTTATCTGACTTATCTTGATCAGATAAAAAAAAAGATAGCATAACTTTATGAAATGTTTACTAAAAGTTTGAACAGAACCCAAAAGGAGTGAATATTTTTTTAAATACAAGCTCTAGCTTGTATTTGAACTGAATTGAGTTGGTCGTTGATGGCTGAGGATGGCTTATTCATTCATCTAGCCTCAGCTAGCCTTTGCTAGCCTATTCATATTATATGTTAAAGTGGGCGTGTGACGTTTTTGTATAGTAGCTATATAAATACATGTATTGTACAATAGGGTGCATCGATTTTTAAAAAAAGGGAGTATCAAAATTGGCTTAGGGGCGCTCTATAGTACACGTCAATACGAACATTTTTTGTACTGGGTGAAGTCTGTAAGTTATTTCCTCTCGCGGCGCTGTCAATTTGAAATTTGGCTGTTTTAGGGCTGATCCATTAGGTCCAAACCGGAAAAGTGCCCAAAAAATGTCGCCGAATTGTCGATTACCGTAATAAACATGTCTCAAAAGTCATTCGAAATGTTATCGAACATGTTCAAACAACATCAGTTCGTCTCATAGAATTGATATAGAGCCATAATATGATCTAGTATGGTCGCCAAATGAAGATTTCCTTACCTATTTTCTCGACAATGGCCAAAAATGCTCATTTTTATGAAAATAGTCAATAAACGAGTCGCAAAAATCATTTCAAATGTATAAGACCGAGAGCCGTGGAACAAATAACTTATATTTCAAAAAACGGCATTGGGCATTGGGCGGATTCGCGGTTTTATTCGCGCGACATGGAAAAGTATACTTTTTTTCTCCAAAATGGCAGATTTTATTATAAACGTCTTTATCATGATCTATTTAGTTTAGAAATCAAAAAATCTGCCAATAAAAACGGGCAATTTAATAGAAAAATGGTGTTTTACATTAATTATTTTCAGCATTTTCATCACAACATTCAGTATAAATGCATTGAACGCCCTCATCGCATGGTTTGACGTTTGACATATATAGTATAAGGTTTGTACTGACAACATTGAAAATGAATATTGTGTAACATATTTAATCTTTTTTCTAATAAATTGCCCGTTTCTATTGGCAGACCGTCCATCCGGCCGAACTACTAGAAAAACATGTTCGGGCGGCCGTTTCAGTTCGGAGTAGTGAGTCAGAAATTAGTGGTTTCACCTATTTTTTGAATTCAATTTGTTGTATGACCACAAATATGGAATGATTGTATTCGGGAATCACAGAACCAGTAAAGTTTGTCTCAGGAAAGGCCTGCGGACAACATTTAGTAGGCTTATTTGTTGCAATTTCATACAAAAATGGCATTTTTAAGTGATGAACATGAACATGAACTACGTTCTGTTTTATTCCATTCAGTTCAAGTTGTTTTCTACCTAACAGTTTTTTTTTGATATCCTGACGATGCAAAACCACTGCATATTTCGATTCAAGTGGTTTGTTTGTTGAAGTTCTTTTCACATACAATCCATCAATTCATGTATCAATTCAAAAAAGTCGTTTGACACAACGTTATTGAGTTGGTCATTGGAAACTTCTTCAAGGCCGGTTTCGTCCGCGGCTAAACAAAAAGAAATAGAAAACGAAAATCATTAAACATTAAAAGCGAAATTTTATATACATTTTCTATTGAATGTATCGATTGAATATTATCAATGTGCTTTTTTTGCCGAGATAAACATTTTGTGTCAAAATTATAGGTTCTTTCATAGTTTAAAGTGGAATTACAAATGGAATAGAAAAAAAACTGCAAAATACATTTCACTTACCTGTCATTTAGTAAAAAAACAGAAGCATTCTACGATGTCTTTCAAATGTTCCAAAATATGGCTAAAAATGGAAAAACTGTCAACTTGTCCACTTGTCAACTTTGGCTTTCAAACAAATGCCAAAAATAGTTTCATAACAAAATGTGTTTTCGGCTTGTCAATTGAAAATATTAGAGCACATTTTTATATAAAAGAACCGCATTGAAACTGGGATATTTCATTTGAAAGAAAACCATTCAGTTCTAATCAAGACATATTTTATCGAGCTAAGTTCAAATTTCTTCTTTTGGAAGCAAAGATAAAACCATGCAGGTTTTGCAGTTGAATAAAGAGTTGATGGCTCTTTTCAGTATTCTGGATATAGGCGATGGTACACCATGGACCATTCGACTGCGTCGCCTAATTATAGTGACATTTATGTTCGTGGCTTTGGCATTTGGATGGGTTTCAAGTGTCGTTTTCATTATAAAATATGTAAAAACTGACTTGGGAAGTGCTTTGTACGCCATATTTCAAGTGGCCGCTGAATTTAGTGCAAATTACACCGCCTTCATAACGTGTTTGTATCCCGAATCTGTTGAGAGCTTTTTTACGAAACTCAATTATGTCCGGGGACAAGGTAATTCTTAACTCTCAACAGTTTTCAGTGACCACTGTTCACAGTTCAATGTAGTTTATTGCATTTTATTTGATTGACTCATCTCATTTTGATATTTTCATCAATTTTCAGTCATTGACCAGAAAAAATCATTGGCCAGGTGTTTTGATCCGTTTGATAGTCTGTGCCATAAGTTGACCCAGTTGATGGTCAATACAATGTTTATTACATACATAATCCTATCGATCGTTCAAGGCATTTTAAACACCGCTTACTGCTACTATTATCGTGATGACGGCATTGATCCTCAATGTTTATACATTCCGTATAAGTTTTCGTAAGATTCATTCCCGTTGTCATTTTAGCTTCGTATCTAATTTTAGTGAAATTTTTGATGTTATTCAAGGTCTCCTTGGGATCAGAACAACATTGTCGGTAGATGTGGTACGATTTTGTGGTGCGCTATTCAAGGCAACATTTATATTTACGTGACCACAACATTTTTGGCATTCTTCATATCGACTAGTTTACAATTCAATGCATTTCGGATTTACATGAAAGGTCTTGTTAATGAATTGGACAATGCCATCGAACAATCATCTGAAGAAACAGTTTTTCTATCCATTCTTCGAGATATTGTGCGGCTTCATGTGGGGGTTAAAGGGTAAGGTCAACGCTGTAAAATCACATCTTTCGCCTTCAAAACTTCAAAATATTATTCAAATTCATTTTCAAGTGTATCAATTTCTATTACAAATCAATTTTACACACGCTAATTTGCAAATTCTTTGCTTTCAGATTATTTCAGAATGCCGCAGACATATTTAATCGATTTACGTTTGTTCAAGTCTTCTCCGCTGTTATATTTACGTCATCCAATTTTTTGAACATGGATTTGGTTAGAAAAATATTCTTTATTTGTAATTTTCTGATTCCAACTTGTCGGTTTTTTCAGGCTATTCAAAATCCCGGAGCTGACATTGGTATAATTTTGTATGTGACCGCAGTTGCTGTGGCCAATTTATATTTTTATTGTTATTTTGGCGAATACACCAGCAATTGTTTTGCCGATTATCCGAAAATCTTCTTTGAATGTCGTTGGCATGAGCTTCCGGTGAAATATCAGAAGTATTTTATATTGATGATAAGCAACAGCCAACTTCCGATGACATACGATGGATTTAAATTGGTTTCGCTCAACTTGGAATCATTTCAGAAGGCATTTTGATAAATCTAATCCAATTTCGTCGTCCAATTGTTATTGAATGCATGGGCGTAGCCAAGGGGGGGCAGGGGGGGTCAGCTGCCCCCCCCTAAACGATTGTCCTCGATTTCTTCAAGAAATTTAAGCTATGAAAACTTATATACGATGTAAGAAAACCGAAGACTCTACGGAAAAACACGAGGACATTGCAGGATTGTAGTTTATTTTCTGTAGAAAATGTTCGAAAAACGTGGAAAATACGGAAAAATCTCCAAAACTGTCTCGAAAATCGATAATATAGCGAAAATTTTCTCAAAAAACGAGGACTTTGCATAAAAATCGTAATTTTCTACAGCAATCGAGGACATTTAGAAAATGTCCTCGTATTTTCTCTGTAATGTCCTCGTTTTTCCTCGGTGATGTCCTCGAATTTTCTTGAAAATGTCCTCGATTTTTGGGCAAAATCCAGTTTTGCCCCCCCCTGAAAGAAATCCTGGCTACGCCCATGATTGAATGGCCCTCTTAATCTCTTATTCCGTTGATCTAGGTACTCAAAACATCGGCATCTTATTACTTGATTATGAGAGCTGCGGTTTTCGAATAAACTCACAGCATTCAGACGACCCAGCGAGAAGGGATTCAAAAATTATTTGTTTTGTCGAAATTTCGGACCGTAATGTTTGCACACGATAAATGACCAAATACAGGAACACATTGAACTTTGACTGCACGAAACTTTGACATTATTTGCTGCTGCCACACACCACTAATAGATTATACTCACTAAAAAATAGTGCACATGGGCCGGGGAGTTACGAAATTTAAATGCTTTAATCATATTTGACAATACCAATTGTGTTTGCGTTGAAAAAATTGAAACTTAATGGAAAATGCAATTTTTGCTCGACGAAAATATGAAATTGAAATGTGTGACTTTTTGTTTTCAGACTCAAAAGATGTTTGGCATAAAAAGCAGTTCAGTTTCAATAAATGAGGAACTTTAATTGGCATATGCAATACTCTTGTAGTTTACTATCGTACAATCAATTCACAGCCCAAAAGACATTCATACTTTCTTTAGATAATTAATTCAAATGTCTGCGTCCCAAGAAATTGAGTCTCTAAATCTACCTTCTAGAGTAAACAGTACTTACTAAATACTGTTGTTCGATGATGTTATGTAAGCTAGAAAAATTATAAAGGCATATCACAGAAATGCTAGACTGAAGTCAGTAGACATATAATGTAAATTTATATACACAATTTGGGAGCGCTTGATCAGTTTAGCGCACTTAAACGGTCATCCGCTCTTTTTAACGAGCAAAACAACGTACCGCGCTCGAGATTCACAAGCACGGTTTCAAAATACCCTTCAAACACCCGCAAAGATTGAAAGGTAAGCTCAAATCGACAAACCTTTATTTATATTTAAACAAAATATCAACAATGACCTGTCTATGATGGTTTTAGATTATTTGTATCCGATTCGAGACTTGATATAACGTATTCATGACACTTATCAACCTTGTTTTAGTTTTTAGTTTCTATATAATCTGTCTACATTTTTAGAGAATTCAAATAAAAATTGAATTACATTCGTAATCTTGACTTTTCCGCATTGATAAGACATTTGCTTTTGCTTTCGAACGATTAATTTATCGACTAATCAAATGAAAATGCATCGGTTTTGCCAAGAAAACGAGAATAAATGACGTTTTTCCTTCATAGAACGAAGGAGAAGGTGTACAGAGGGGCGAATTCTGGGTTTTGCCCTCTTTGGGGACCAAGCCTCCGTGATTTATCCGGGTTTGGAAATCGAAGAAATCCGGATTTTCCCCGGTCTAGAAATTAACGCAATCCAGGACTTACCCCCCCTCTGGACAGCAAAACTATGGAGTTCACCGGGGCGTGGGATACGTGTTTCTATGTATTAGTGCATCTGCGGTGCCCATTGAATAGCACATTTCACTGATACACAAAGATAACAAATAAATAAATAAAGAAGCGACCTTCCTAGAGACAAATGAAATGGGAAACATCCGGTGACAAAATTGAACACATTTGCTTTGATCAAGTAAATTAAAAACACGCCAAAGACAAGTTATTCCCCATGGAAAACTAAGATTCAGGTCAAAATTTGATATGCGCATTCTATGTGCGAAAGAGTAATAAGTACATTGCATGTACGGAAAAGTAATTACAATTCAAATGAAAGTTTCCAAAAGAGTTGATCAAAACATCGTCGCTATTTTTAGATTCTACGCTTTTTTTAACCATCAAACTGTTGCACGCCTTTAATCATCGTTTTTCGAAAAACCGTCGCCTTTGATATGAATCCTCCTTCTTCCACCTTAACTTTGTGCATTTATAATGACCCATACAAATCTTTGTATGTCAGGTAAATAAAATCCGTATAAAAAGGCCATGAACGATTTCATGATGATTGATTCAAAGAATATTGGTTGAAAACAGGACAATTGATAGTGAAGTGATTGTTGAGTGTAGTTAAGTTCATATTCAATGTCTTTGAATAAATCGTTCACAGATAAAAATAGATAAAATAACAAAATGGTCGAACCAATGCGTCTAAACCGTGAGCTGATGGCACTTTTTTGCGTTTTAGCAATTGGCGATGGTACACCATGGACCATTCGACTGCGTCGCCTGATTACAGTTTCATTTATGTTCGTGTGTTTGGCATTTGGATGGGTTTCAAGTGTCGTTTTCATCATAAAATATGTAAAGACTGACTTGGGAAGTGCTTTGTACGCAATATTTCAAGTGGCTGGCGAATTTAGTGCAAATTACACCGTTTTCATTACGTGTTTGTATCCCGAATCTGTTAATAGCTTTTTCAATCAACTCAATCATGTCCGAAGAAATGGTAACTCTTAACTCTCAATAGTTTTCTCTGTTCAGTGTAACTCATTGCATTTTATTTGAATAATCTCATTTGTTATTTTCATAAATTTCCAAGTCATTGACCAGAGGAAGGAATCAGCCAAGTGTTTTGACCAAGTTGATCACCAATGTCATAAGCTGACCCAGCTGATGGTCAACACTATGCTCATCATATACATTATCCTATCGATCGTTCAAGGCATTTTAAACACCGCTTACTGCTATTATCGAGATGACGGCATTGATCCTCAATGTTTATACATTCCGTATAAGTTTTCGTAAGACTCATTTCCGCTGTCATTTTAGCTTCGTATATCTAATTTTATTGAAATTTCGGTGATATTCTAAGGGCTCCTTGGGATCAAGACAAAATCGTTGGCAGATGTGGTACGATTGTGTTTTGCGCACTCCAAGCCACCATTTTTACGTACGTGACCACAACATTTTTAGCGTTTTTCATATCGACGAGTTTGCAGTTAAGCGCATTTCGCATTTACATGAAAGGTCTTGTTAATGAATTGGACAATGCCATCGAACAATCATCTGCAGAAAGGGTTTTTCTATTGAAACTTCGTGATATTGTGTGCCTTCATGTGGCGGTTAAAGAGTAAGGTCACCCACTGTAAATGGTGTTTCTTTCACCTTGAAAACTTCAAAAATTTTCAATTTTCGAGTGTGTCAGTTTTTATTACAAAACAATCAAATCCACAAACTTTGAATTTGTTGCTTTTAGATTATTTTGGAACTCTGCTGAAGTATTTAATCGATATACATTTATTCAAGTCCTTTCTGGTGTTGTTTTCATGTCATCGAATCTTCTGAATATGGATTTGGTATGGAAAAAAAGTCTTTCATTTACATTTTAAATTTTAACACTTTTGTCTTTTTTAGGCGATCCAAAGCCCTGGTGCTGACATTGGTGTTATTTTGTATGTGACGACAGTTGCGCTGGCCAATTTGTACTTTTATTGCTACTATGGCGAGTTCACGAGCAACAATTTTGCCGATTATCCAAAATTTCTGTTCGAATCCCGTTGGTATGAGCTCCCAATCAAATTTCAAAAGTATTTTATTATGTTGATTGGCAATAGCCAACTTCCCCTTACCTATGATGGATTTCGTTTGGTTTCGCTCAATTTAGAATCATTTTTGAAGGTATTTTTGTTGCATGAAGCCGTTTAAGTCAGCAATCAATATTTCATTTTGTTGATCTAGGTACTAAAAACATCTGCATCTTATTATGTAGTCATGAGAGCTGCTGTTTTCAAATAAAATGGAACCAGAACCAGGGATCTTTATAACATTGCTTGTAAAAATATGTGGATTTCTACACTATGAATAAAAATCGATCAAAAGGTTGAACAGAAACAAGATTATTTACTGTTGTGCCAATGTAATTTCTATTTTTAAGAATTGTGAAAATGTTAAAATCGTAAATTGGTTCTGAAGAATAATTAGTTAATCATTAGTTAATCATAACATTTGATGTTGAAATAGGTCTTCTTAGTCTTTCTTTTGAATTTTTGCCCTAAGCGCATGAAAAATGAATAACGAATTTCAAACAGTAGCTCTGTAGTTTCTGTTTCTAACGGAAATCCATTCCCTTCACTTCTTTTCCATTCTCCCAATCATCCAACGCTTTGAAATGTTCTGGTAAGTAAAAAAGTTGTTCCCAAAGTATCAAGATACCAAGGTAATTAAATTTCATGAACTAAAGCCATATTTTTGGTTAATAAGCTAAAGATTCTTTGGTAAAAAATAATGTCGTCAACGGAAAAATGCGAATGTGCCTGATTCAATGTCACTAAGGGGACACCAGAGTTCTAAAAAATCGATTTAGTTCAGTTTTGAACATATTTTTCTCTGTTCGCTTCAATTAATTTAATCAGCTCGAAAACTTGTCGAAAATTTTCTTCTGACAAATTTAAAAGATCGACTTTTTCAGCTCGAAACTGTTTAAGTTTCCTCGGTTAATAATTAAAATATTTGCGTCTTTTGAAACTGAAACTTTGCCGCATCAATACACTGCTCGACAAGAGCTAAAGTGTTGTCATTCACAAACTTAGTGATAATAAGCGTTTGTTTGGAGGTTCCGTTGTTCTGTCGTTCACAGGGACCAGGGACCTGGGGCTTATCCTTCATGACTATCATCAAATTTTTTGGTGCTAATTTGATTTTATTTCAACCTTAAGATTCAGTACTTTCCTGTTTAGTTTTGTCTTGTTCCATTTAATCAACTTTCATCAAACAGTGTAACTGAAAAACAATTAAGTAAAATTGGTTATCAGCTAAAAAAACAATCCTAATTAACAACGCATTCAAACTTTTGTGCATGCATTTCTAATGTCCGGTAACGATTTTCTCAATTTCCGATAATCTTTTTGTTCATTCTTTGTTAACATGCAAAGAAAATTAGTATAAAAGGCGATGAACATTTCCAAGATGCCTCATATGTGCTAAGGTAAGTTAGTTTGAAGGAACTTGCTCCATCAGTCCCGTTTTTTTCATCTGTTCAAAGACTATTGAACGAATTCGCAATGGAAAAGCCAATGCAATTAAACCGTGAGCTGATGTCAATATTCAGTGACTACTATGTTTCATCCGACATATCACCGTGGTATATAAAACTACGTCGTCGAATTTTACTTGTTATAGTCATCATAATGGTGGCGTATGGATTAGGGTCATGTGTTGATTTTATCATAAAATTCGTTAAAACAGATCCAGAAAGTGCATTTTTTGCGGTTTTTCAAGTGGCCGGCGAAGCAAATGCTTGTTTTACAGTATTTATTACGTGTCTTTATCCAGAGTCTGTGCGTCAAGTCTTTACTAAATTTAAATACTTGCGTGAGAATGGTAATGAAAAATCAATTTTAATGAAAAAACCAATTGAGTTTAATAAATATCAAATTTTCCGTCTTTTTCGTAAATTTATTCCAAAGTTGTGGACCCGAAAAAATCATTTTCAAAACATTTTGAAAGTGTTGATCAGAAATGTTATAAAATAACAAAATTGATGGTAGTGAATTCATCAGCCGTATTTGTTTGCATATCAATTGTGCAAGCGACTTTTAGCATCACTTTTTGCTATATTCAAGATGGTCCAATGGACCCAGAGTGCTTGTATTCACCGTTTAAATTTACGTAAGATTTTTGGTTTAGTTTTTCAATGTAGTACAATGCAAAAACACTTGGAATAATCATTTATGTTATTATTTGTTTGCAGTTCACCATGGAGTCAGGTCACTTTGGTCGGAAAGTATATAACAATGACATACTGCATAATGGCTGCCATAGTGATGGTCTCTGTGTACACCATATTTCTGTCGTTTTTTATTTCCTTGAGTCTACAGTTCGATGCATCTCGGGTTTATATGAAAGGTCTTATTGACCATTTAGATTATTCAATTCCAGGACACAACGACCAAGATATTCAAATGGCATTGAGTGATATCGTACGCTTTCATAGTGCTGTTAAAGAGTAAGTACTTGCTTACGTTTATAGTTCAATAGATGCAGAAAAATAGGTTTTTATACATTGACCAATGACCATTTTATACTCGATCGATTAAAGTTCATACCGGACTTCGGACTAGGACTCGGACGATTTGTATATGCTTCAATTAGTTTAGTTATTACGTTTTGACCTATTGATCTTCAAAATCCAAAATATGATGACCTTTTTTTGGAGAGGAATCACCTTTTCTGACTTCAGTTTTCAAAACCCATTCTATCTAGTGTAAAGGTCATCAGCTCAGAAATTCATCGACGGATCCGAGAATTCACAGAGGATTCGAAAACTTAAGACTGTTGTCAAAAGGGGACCTAGAGGGTTATGTCATGAATCTATGGGGGGTCCTATTTTAAAATATCGGAGGTCTTTGCCCATTTAGTGTTTCAAATCGCAATTTATTCCAAGGAGTAGCGTATTATTGACAATTCGTCTCTTTATCATTCATTTATTTCCAATATTTCATGCCTGCATCCCATCGGCACATTTAAAGATTCGAAAATATTTTAAATTTTTTAAACAAAATCATTTTTTTGTTTTTCAATTTATATATTACATTTTTGCAGTGTATTTTGGAGTGCAGCTGACGTTTTCAACAGATTTATATTCATGCAAATCATCAGTGCGATTGTGTTTATGTCATCAGACCTCTTAAACATGAATATGGTTTGAATTCTCAAGATATCTTAAGAAATCTGGTTTTTGTTGTTTAGCAAAACTGAGTTTTTTTTTAATGTAGGTGCTTAAAACTCGTGCCACTGACCTCGGTGTAATTTTATATGCAACCGCCATTTCCGCCGGTAATCTTTACTTATATTGCCATTTTGCCGAATTTACAAGCAACAGTTTCGAAATGTATCCACAATATCTATTTGAATCGGATTGGTATAAGTTACCAACTAAATATCAAAAATACTTCATATTATTGCTCGGAAACAGCCAACAACCAATCAATTATGATGGTTTCCGATTGGTTTCTCTCAATTTGGGCACATTTCTCAAGGTAATTGAACCATCAATTGTTGATTTGTTTTCAATTTTGAACAAAATGCTCATTTAAATCTTTCATGGGGTTCATTCTAGGTTCTTCGTACTTCTGGATCCTATTTTCTAGTGATGAAAGCCGCAGTATTCAAATGAATTAAAGAAACACATCGAAACCAATGCGTTCTAGATTCAAACAATGTTGATATTAGACGCTAGAAGTAAAGAAAATCAATTCAATGGACGGACTTTTATGATCATAGTTTCAAAGTTGAGAATATTAACCTTTGTTGTAACTTGACGTATTTAATAATAATCATTTATGTGTTTATTCTGTTATGAATTTTATCAACTTAGTCTGAATCCTCCAGACAGAAATGTTATAATTTATATCCGCTATATTTATTTACGATGGATTTTTTAATTAAATTTCTATTTGTAATTAGTCAACACGTGAGACATTATCTGAATGTCAGCTATCAATGTATCAAAGAGATGTCTGTGCTTAGATTTAGTATCTGTTGTAATAATGTTAATATTTCTGTCAATTTTATCGCTTTATCTTGACACCTAAATAAACTACTTTTCTGAATGAACGTTGATTTGTTGAATCAACAATGTTGATGAATGTTGTCAAAATTGAGTGTTCATTGAATTGACATGTCATTTTAGTAAAGAATTAAGTTTTCAACATCGAAAAGTGGAGAGATAACAGTATCAACTCATTACATCAATTGTCTGAATGTTATCGTTGATGTGATTTTAATTCTTTATGAATGAAATGGTATCTTTGTGCTTCACGTAATATATATTGTAATAGTTCAATTTCACTTCTTTGTAAAAATGTTTAGTTTGCACATTTTTATCGGCATTGTTCATTTTATCATTTAATAATTGTTGCATGAGACGTATGAAAATATCATTCAAAGTTATATTTTATATAATTAATATTTTTTATAACTAACTGATAGAAATTCATGTTGAAAGTCGATTCAAGATTGTATTCGTTTAAATCCTAGTTTAAATCTACTTCAAGAGCTATTTCCATAATTTGAGCATGAATTTGGGCTTATTAATTAAATTCTATGCTAAACCCAAAAATCACTCCCAAATGTTAACATGCCCTTGAGATAGAATGAAATTCCAATAGGAATCTCGTTGCATTTCGCTCGATCATTTTAACTGTAGAATTAAATATTGAGTGGATATTTAGGTAAATTTCAAATTTGTCCACCGCTATATTCGTATAATTGAACTGTTGCATGTCAAAACCGGCTGTCATCATGAAAATATGAGCTCGTTACCATCACTTCACAATAAGTTTGAGATACTGTGGGTGTGTGAACCAAACGACAATCGAAATAAAGAACAAAAATGTCAGTATTACATACAATTATCATTGCACCACGTTTTAGTTTGTAGAGGCATCAAAATCAAGCTTTATCGAATTTACTCAAAGTAGTGACGAAATCATTGTGTGCTGTTTGCTTTGCGATACAACTTTTCTATAGTATAAACACTTGCGAAAAATGTTCAATAAATGGTATGTCATGGCATCATTGAAAACGTGTTACTGTCAGGGATTATTATAGGCTGAAAGTAGCAGCCAATCTCAAAATAGCTGATATTGCAAAGTAGCAGCTGAAAATAGCAGATATTTTCCAAATAAAACAGTGGATTCCATTGATAGTCACACTGAATCTTTTCGAGTCATGTCTTGAAATTTTCAGATTTGCTGCTATTTTCAGCCCATAATAATCCTTGCATCTACTTTAACAATCATCAATAATAATCGTGAATCACGAAAAAAACGGTGTCATTTGGAAGAGATAAAAATAAAATTCCAAGTGAAATTGTCGTACGTGTTATTTGTTTTCTTTAGTATTTTTGACGGAACTTTCCATGCACAATATATTTTAGCTATTTTTTTTAGCTGTGACAAGGCACAAGTTATTGATATGTCTTAATTTGGCACATCACTTTTGAAGCAGTTAAAGCCTAATATTCCAGTTGTAAAATGTACGATTCAACTTGAGTAGAAAATAGAAAACAACTATAATCTTATATCGATTTCATTTGGAATGGCTGTGTTGATAAAACGTTTCATGTAATGGTTAGATGAAGTCAACGTAACGACGTATCTACATATGAATGCCAAATGACATGTGAGAATATCTGAACACCTGGTTATCATTGCTGATCAACTGATCATACACACACACACTGTGTTTAATACATGCAAATGAAAGAATCTCATTGGATCCATACCATAATGTCATATTTGACACATAATAAGTGTAAATAAGATACAGTTCTCATCTTTTTTTAATCTGTATTTCCAGATAAAATACAAAATTAGTGGATAAAGTGAAAAGTTTGCGAAAAAAATTGTGAAGAAAAATAAACCAATTCATGAAAATGACATCATTTGATGAAATACGCTCAAGAGATGACAGCAAACAGGTTAACGCACTTCGCAGATTTCTATCGCAGGTGTGTTTTAAGTTAGTTTTGATGAATTCCATGAAAAAATCGATGATTTTATTGATTAAAATGAAATTGAAAGGGATTTTATCGTCCAAATGTGAAATAGTGAAAAAAATATATGGATTTTATTTTGAATTTTATGACATCTTTTGATACCATCAGTTCGTGGCGATAACAGTCAAAAATATGCTCCTATTCGATATGGGTCTGTGTAGTTCGTTTCCCGGTATTATAATACCAGCTTTAACTGGAATTCCAAATGACCATAATCATAGTGAATTTCTTTCATTGACACCAGCTCAGGCCTCTTGGCTGGGTAATTACATCTTTTCAACACTTTAACTAACATTAACTAGTTTTAACAAGAGGAGAGACACGATTTCAATTTTTGTGGGAATTCCAAAAATTGCAACTAGTTTTTCTAGTTTCGCAGTCGTGTCTCTCCCCAAGAATTGTACCTCATTCAACTGAATACAATTGATAATTAATTCTAATAGGAAGCATTGCCTTTGTCTGTGAACCACTTGGAAGTGTCTTGTCAGCTCTTATTACTGGTGAGTCTAAGAGAACTATTAAATGCAAAGATTTCTCACCTCGGTGGGAGTGGGATGGATTTCTTGTGAAAATAGCTCGAATGACCGAAATCCGTTTCAAATTGTCCAAAAATTGTCTGGCAATCCATTGATTTTGCTCCGGGATACGATTATAAATCCATTTTTCAATCGATTGTCAGTCGTTCGATCGTTTAGTAGTCGCTTGAAAGTCAACTGATAGTCGACCAAATCCGTCAAATGTACATAAAAACCTTTTGGAAAACGATTTCAGATGCCACGTCAAATCAAACAGTCGGCACTCGGCAATCATTAGGGACAAAAAATATTTCGTCCGAAAATAAGAGCAAAATCATAAATCAGTTTAAAATCCTTAAAAAAAAAAAAAAAGATCCCCTGGGTCGAAAACGTGCGATGATGGTTGTGAATATTCCCCTCGCTATCGCCTGGTTCATGATGTACAATGCGAACACTGTTTGGGAAATTTTTATCGCAAATACTCTGATGGGACTTGGAATTGGTTTAATGGAATCGCCTATCATCACATACGTTGGTGAGGTTTGGTAAGTGTAGAGATTTGACTTGAGTTAAGTGTAAAGTGGTTGAATCTTCTAACAATAATCTTATGCTAATGTTAAAGTGAGCCTTCAAATCGTGGTATTTTGATCGCTTACACCAATGTTGCTGGAACACTTGGGATGTTAACGGTATTTGTTCTGAATACATTGATGTCCTGGCGAACGGCTGGTCTATTTTGTCTTTCGGTGCCAATAGTCACTGTAATTGCCCTATGTTTCGTGAGTACTTCATCTCATTCAAATCTGTTCTGGTTGTAAAAAAATATAAATTTTCAGGTTCCAGAAACGCCACTGTGGCTGCTATCGAAGAATCGAACGATTGAAGCGGAAATGGCGCTTTGTTGGTTGCGTGGCTGGGTGACCAAGGAAGCAGTAGCCAATGAATTTCAGGCTCTTCAGCGCTATAGTAAACATTCAAAAGCATGTGGCTCATGTATCAAACAAAATCTTAAATGCATTCATCCATTGCCAACGCTGTTCGAAAAATTCGCCGAACTCAAACGAAAGCAAACAATCAAGCCATTTGTAATCGTTTTATCACTATTTGTTATTGCTGAATTTTCGGGCATCACCGGTATGTCACCATTCATTGTGCAAATTTTCAAAGCATATGGAAGCCCAATAGCTCCTGATCAGGCAACTGTGATTTTAAACATTGTCAATAATCTAGCGAACATTACATTTTTGTGTTTGATTCGATTTACTGGCAAACGAAAATTATATTTCACAATGCTTTCGATTGTTTGCCTTTGCTCGGCCATTGTTTCGGGATATGGTTTTGCTATTTTGCCAAATGGTTACAATTCATTCGATCAATCTCAAACCATTTCATTGGAACGCCAACCACTTGGATATATTCCATTTGTTTGCATCATTTTATGGAGCTTTTGTTCGTATTGTGGCGTCAATTCCTTACCATGGCAAATGCTTTCGGAACTCTTTCCGTTTAAGTGAGTATGTCAAATTCACTCGACTTAGTCGAGTCGACTAATGTTTCTGATGTCGTTCACGTCAATCTGCTTTGAATTTTCTGTTTTTTTTTAGAGCTCGTGGTATTGCAGCTGGACTATCGGCAGCTTTGGATTATTTCTTAAGTTTCGTTAGTACAAAAACGTATTTTAATTTAGAAACGTCATTATCAATGCCCGGTATTGCAATGCTAAATTGTGTTGTTAGTGTCCTTGGGATTTCTTTGATGTACAAAATTATGCCAGAAACAGAAAATCGAACACTCGAAGACATTGAAATGCATTTCTCTGATAATTCGAAAAAAATCACTGATCGCAAAATTGCCAGAGTTAATTCGAAGCAGAAACAAACATTTAATTTTGACAATAATGTTGACACGAATGGAATTGGAAACAAATCTACCAACGTTAATGCGAATAATGAATCGAAATTTCATTCGAGGAACGAGTATGATAATCGTAGCTTTATTAATGATGCATGAATTTTGTAGTGAAAATAATAATTTCAAATTATTCATTCTGAGTGTAAAGTAAATGGATTTGTTTATCATTTCATTAAAAATTAAAAAAAAAAAGTTATTTTGTCAGTTTTTATAGTTTTATCATGTTGCGTCATGAGTTTCGACTCGTGACATGATGTTACGTGCTTGGGTAAGGGATGGGCGGTGTATTTGGAATGTTCCCTCAGATATCTTAGAATTAGACCCCGGGGCTTCAAGACTAAATTAAATGGATTGGATTTTGCTTGAGCTAAGGAAAAGAGGCCATACGCTTTGGAATTGAAGGTAAATTTGGAATTTCGTTCTCGATTTTTGGAGCCAGACCTAGGGATCTGAAGATAGGTCCCCTCTGGAAATGGTCAAAAAAACCTTTCATGATTACAATAAATGACGACTTGAAAAAACAAGTCGTGTTTGGTTTTTTCAAGTTTTCAAACAAAAGTCTGTTTATTTAAATAAACGTCGGTTATCCTCTCGTTATTGGAAAAACTTCACTCAACATCGCATGTAGTAATTGAAGCAAATATCAAATTTCATCGAGCAGTTCGATCAAAATGTTTTGATGTTATTCTATACACATTTGCATCTAAACAGAACGCAGCTTGACTCAGCTGATGATCGGTTGACGAAACGCAAATTGACGGTGTGAACAATTATTTCCATTGTTTTCTTCTGATGGACGTCTTTCGCAATGTGATTGGAATCTAATCTATGGAGCGCTGATGTTGGCATTTCTCGATTTCATCCTGTAAATCATTTCTTGCAAATCACAAACTGACAATTTATTGATAAATATGCTGAGTGTACAATTCTCGAGTCGGTTGTATACAGAAAACTGTGACCCAGATAAAGATTTTGTAACAATTTGTTATAAAATGGATTTTATAGGATGGCACTTCCGACAGATACTCACGAACTCGTCAACAAAATAACGTTCAAAACGGTAAAAATACAATATTCACTCATTTCATTTCGCCATCAATCATCGATTCAACAAATTTCATCAAATATTTGCCGAATTGATGAAGCTAATTTTCTTCTTTTCATGTGAATTGTCTGAAAAAAATGAACATACAATGCTTCAACACATACGGAATATCTTTGAATAAAAGCAATTATAGTCTTTTGTCTCAGTTTTAAATTTATTAATACACGTTCCAAACGCTGAGTTTAGAAATGGAGATTTATCACAATGATGAATTAATATGTGAGATTGCAATGAAAGGCAACACAGAAGCGGTACTCAATTTGCCACTTGTACACACTTCAATGTTCTATGCATGGAACAGTGTGATGTTACTGATAGTAAGCTTTGCGTCACTTTTTCGCTGTGTTTCTTATTATTTTAGTTATTATATATTAGTATCCATAAGGTCGTGACGGTAAATGTTCCACTTCGATTGAATTTTGTGTGAGTACCTTAACTTAACCTTGTATATCGTATAGAAATTTGTTTAAAAATTTCATAATGAAATACACAAAATTCAAATCCGTTTATTGTTATCGGGCCGAATTGTTCTACTTTATTCACAAACTGACTTCAAACCAAGAAAACTACTAGAAAGTCAACCAAACACAGTCGGATTAAAAGAAAATCGTCCAGAAAACCCCGAAATCGTCCTAAAAAACCGAAAATCGTCCCAAAAAATCCAAAATTTCTTAACATTTTTCGAAAAATCAACGTAAATTTCATAAAATTCCTTCGGAAATTGTCCTAAATTACGGGTAAAATTACCGAGCGTTTATTTATGACCTAAAGTTTAGTGCAAATTTACCAACATTACTAAAGTTAGTCTCTTTAAGAGACAAATTTGAACTAGATGCAATGAACTGTTCAATCTCCACTGTATTCCACCGAACACAGCTATTCGTACACGTGTCTAATGCATATAACATTGATAATGAATTGCTTTAAGTGTAGCTAGAAATATTCTAAGCGAATAAAGTAGATAAACGTGAACAATCAAAACTGTGTATGTGACCATTGAAGCGGAGAGTCTGTTAAAATTGTGTGTTTAATCATATTCTCAGTGCATGCGACATTAAATGTGGCTGGTTAAATATTTAAGTTCCGTATTAAGTTTGCTAAGTTTAGTTAATATTCAACATCGTTATTTGAAATATGTTCACA
This sequence comes from Aphidoletes aphidimyza, assembly GCA_030463065.1. Classification (NCBI taxonomy): domain Eukaryota; kingdom Metazoa; phylum Arthropoda; class Insecta; order Diptera; family Cecidomyiidae; genus Aphidoletes; species Aphidoletes aphidimyza. Next base: position 39,743,486 of record CM059999.1, read on the forward strand.
GGTCAAAAGGCAGTTTTCATTTTGAATTTGAGTAACAGAAACAGATGTCTGTGAAGTGATTAAAAGCGATTGAAAATCGTTGACTGCGACTAATCTTTAACATTCATTTGTTGGAAAAATTGATTATGTTGATATATTGACACAAATTCATTTGCCCATTCACTTCGTCGCTCATTCACACATTTATCACGTGGGAACGTGTTCGCAAAGCGTTTTCTCTCATTCTTTCTCTTATTCTCATTCTGTCTACAAATGGAAAGTGTAATTAAATGTTTTTTTTCTTTTAGATTATCATCAGACTGTGCCATTATCAGGCAATATCAACAATCTGTTAATTCCATTTTAATTAATGCATTTAAAAGCGAGTCTTTTATGCATGAGCTGAAATATGTGTGATTCGCAATCTGGTAGTTCGTTTATATTTGAATGCATTTATTAATTAAAGAAGTTTTGAATTGTGAATGCAAGTGAAAAAGTGGCCAATTTAAAAAGTTGCAGCAAGTGCCAATGAAATTGTTGAGTGAAGCAGTTGAGCAACTTAAGTTGCAACAAATTTGTTCTGTTCCAAATTGGAACTTCCAACAAAAGTGCCGAATATAATTTCGAAACATTTAAATCAATTACAATTTTATCGCTTGTAGAAAAAAAAATGTTCAAAATTGCAACAAACAACATTCCAATAAGTTCACGCATATTGAAAACGTAAATAAACATTCAGCAGATAAAACGACACAATAAAATGACAAATTGCGATTAAAAATAATTAACGCTGTGTCAAAAGGGTGTGCGTTGCTGTTTTTTTTGTGTTCTTCTCTTGTATGTACTAAACATTATCAGCAGTCGATTTCTTAAACAGCATTTGATAACTAATCATTTAACATGAATTAAGATTACAGATGAACGAAAAGGTTGCAATGTAGTAGCAATTTTTGAAGGCTTTGCTAAGCATTTATTCTTTCAATTAATTAGTCTGCCGATGGCAGTTGGCGCAGTCACGTCACAGTTGTGTTATTGTTAATCATTGATCAGTTGTCACATTGTTACAAAGTTTCAGTTGAATTGAGAATAATAACGATTGTGTTCTAGTTTCCTGTTGAATTAATGTTCCGTTTGTCATCAACACCTTTAAAATCTTGATAAATAGCCAAAATGGTGTCGGAAAAAGATGATAAATTACCAAAAGATGATGATTACGATAAATACTGGTTTCGGCGATATTTTTCACAGGTAGGACATGCGACTCGCACGGTGCAAGTGTAATAACACATTTTCAAGCGACAGGCTCAATAAACAAACGTTTTGGGCTTTTTTTTTGTGTTCAGATTTTAGCTGCAACAGTAAAAATGATGCTTACATTTCAATTTGGCTTGTGTATGTCCTTTTCGGGAATTATAATTGCCGCTTTGAGGGGTGTCACAAATGAACACAATGAAAATGAAACACTCCGATTGACAGACACTCAAGCATCATGGTTGGGTATGTAAATCATTTCAATCGCTTAATTTGTTTTTTTTTTTTTGAATTTTTAGTGTGATGTCTTGAAGACATTTCATTTGAAAAAGAGTCCTAAATTGCCAATAAACATTTATTTAATAGCAATTTTTAATAAATTTTACAACAGGGAGTATCATATATATTTGCCAACCAGTGGGCAGTATCATCTCAGCCATTTCCACAGGTAAGATATGTCTTCGAATAGCTGTATCAAGACTTATCAGTTTGAACTAGAGTTTAAGGTATATTCATTCACCTTGGCTGACAAAAATAAAATTTTGGCGAGCAGAAAAAAAAATTGGCGTGCAAAAAAAAAATTGCCGCTGAGATTTTGCGTGTGAGCGAAATTTTCTGCCACAGGCAAAACTGCCAGTTTTAAACTGGAGACTGAAAAAGAGAAAAATAAATTTTCACTCCAATTTTGTTACACACACATTTTTTGCTCAAAAGTGGAATTTTTTCGTCATTGGCAGAATTTGTTTGTGTTTTTTTTTATTGTTCATGCTAGGTGAAGATTGAGACAATTGTTGTTGCCGCTGACAAAATGTGTAAAAACTGTATTTTCATTCAAAATATCTCTATTTCGCGTGAAATAAACGTTTTATTGCCAAAAATATTAAAAAACACACATTTTGCAAATTTAACCTCAAGGGCACTTGAGTAGAGTGATAAAAGTTAAATTAGTTCGACACAAAAATCAAACTAAAGTGCTGGCAAATGTAATTTGTTTCATTCGATTTCTTTTGAATAGCAGTGTCTATATTGACCTCTTTACCTGTTGTGTTTAATCATAGATTATCTGGGACGAAGAAGAGCGATGATGATTGTGAATTTACCATGTGCGATCGCATGGTTTATGATGTACAAAGCCAGTAGTATTGTGGAGATTTTTATCGCAAATTCATTGCTGGGTCTTGGTGTTGGTCTTATGGAAGCACCAATCATGACATACATCGGTGAAATTTCGTAAGTTTTAACTTCATTTTCTTCACCCTTTGACCAGACGGTCACGATTTTGTTGTATTTTGGCCAATGGTCAACATTTTTATTCAAATCCGGATACGCTTATGGACTTGGGAGTTTAGGGTCAAGAAGAATAAAACAAGAATATTGTTGAACAATATTTAAGAATATTGTTTTCGTCCTTATCGAAACATGATTAGTTTTTGCAATTGGTTTTCCCATAGCGAAAGTGATAATCTGAGATTACAAATCTCATCAATATTTGTACACTGATAAGTAATCAGGTAATCACTAATCAACAACCAATTACCAGACATTTGTCTAATCGAACTACCGATGGCGCTACTTTGAATTTTATAAACACTTGAATTTTGTCAACACTTGAAAATTTTAAGTTTCGAAATACTGGACATAAAAATTGCGTTCTATCATTCTAGCGAGCCAGCAACCCGTGGAATTTTGGTGACATATACAAATTTGGGTACATCATTAGGTGGATCGGTGGTGTTTTTCTTAAACACAATGACCGAATGGCGAACAGTTGGATTGATTATAATGTCTGTGCCAATTGTAACCGTGGTGGCACTTTACTTTGTGAGTGTGTTTGGAATTCCCCATTGGTTTTCATTTAAGTCATCATTTTTTTTTTTGCTCAATCTTATGATTTTAGGTTCCTGAAACACCACACTGGCTCATTTCGAAGGGTCAAATCGACCGAGCTGAAAAAGCCTTACGCTGGTTACGTGGTTGGGTACCCAAGGAGGTGGTGGCTGATGAACTTCAAGCCCTCAAACAGTTCAATGAACGTTCAAAATCGTGCAATGCATGCATCGAACAAAATCAAAAATGTCCACATTCATCGCCAAGTTTGGCCGAAAAATTGTCGGAATTCAAGCGAAAACGAACCATTCGACCATTTTTCATCGTAATCTCATTGTTTATCATTCTTCAATATTCCGGTCTATTTGCGATGACCCCGTATTTGGTGCAAATTTTCAAAGCATATGAAAGTCCATTGCCACCCGATAAGGCAACGGCTGTGTTGAGTTTCTTAAATGTATTTGCAACAATTTTATTCATGTCATTGGAGCATTTTGTTGGCAAACGTCGTATATATTTAACCGTTTTAACTGGTGTATGTGTTTCATCGTTTGTTATCTCATGCTATGGATTTATTGTATTGCCTGCTGGATACAATTCATTCGATAAATTGCATGAGTTGCCACCATTGAACGGTGCACTCGTTTACATTCCATCCATTTTCCTTATTGTATGGAGCTTCTGTTCGTATTGCGGAATATTGATGATGCCGTGGCAAATGCTTTCGGAAATTTTCGCTTTCAAGTAAATTTCCATTTAGAAGAAGTTATTTTTTTTTGTTGTTCACCGGAATAAACTAACACAATTTAACTATTTCAGGACTCGAGGAATTGCAACTGGATTGGCCGCTGCTATAAATTATCTGATGGCTTTTGCCACCATCAAAACGTATTACAATCTTGAAACGACATTATCAATGCCCGGTGTAGCCGCATTTTACTGTATTGTCGCATGCTTGGGATTGATTTTAATGATTAATATTTTACCCGAAACGGAAAATCGTTCACTCGAAGATATTGAATTGCATTTTTCCGATGATAGCAAAAAAATCACCGACTGGTACATTCCACGTCATGCCAAATTGACCAGCAAATCAAAAGATATGAATTGCCATTAATGACATTGTGTTAATGGCTGTGATAAAATTATACTGAACAGTTAATCACTTAGTTTTAAGTGTAAAATATAATCAAAAACAAATAAACAAAAAAACAAAACAAACAATTAGATTTATAAGTTGAACATTGCTCTCAGCGCAATGGGTTTTTAGAATATATAGAACAACGTGATAAATCACATAAATCATAATAAAGATAATGGAAAAAATGCTAGGGGCATTTATCTATTCAAAAATTCAAAAATACACGAGAATATTCACGCATTTGTTCATATATTCAAAATATACATGACATTCACAATATATTCAAAATATACACGATATTCACAAAACATTTGAAAAATACACACCATTCACACAATATTTGAAATATACACGCAATTCAAAATACTATATTTTAGTTGCAATATCAAAAACGACATTTAATACTACATATATTTTGAATTGCGTGTATATTTCAAATATTGTGTGAATGGTGTGTATTTTTCAAATGTTTTGTGAATATCGTGTATATTTTGAATATATTGTGAATGTCATGTATATTTTGAATAAATGAACAAATGCGTAAATATTCTCGCGAAATTTGAAATTTTTCATTTTTTGAATAGATAAATGTATATTTTTTCCTAACACAACCAACTGCAACGTAGTCCGAGGCGCCAATTAAGTTGGTCCAATTTTCATACATAAAAACATGCATCAATTAATTTATAAATCCCGCTCAAATTTATATACGAACATTAACACAAATATTCAAATATTCGGGAGTTTATGTTCACATTCACAAATATTCACACTATACAAACACATTCACGATAACATTCACAAATATTCACAGCATACAAACATATTCATAGACATTCAAAATATACAAATACATTCACACATTCACACGCATATTCATTTTGACAGAAGCCCCTAGAAAAAATGTTTCATGTTTCTAACATTATTAAATGCGAGAATTTTACACGCAACAACCTATCACCTACCTCTCTATCACGCATAGCTTCAATCTTCAATTCAAAATAAAAGAACTCAAAGTTATCGATTCCGATTTATTTTGTTTTTTTTTACAAATTATCCATCAGCTAAGGTGCCAATAATGAAATCAATCCATGTGATACATTTGTTAAATTATCAGCTGTAGCGTGACAATTGCCATTCGGCAAACAATCGAAAGCACACAATCATTATTATTTTTTTACATTTTTCGATGTAAAGTTCCTAGTCTATTCTGTCATTACGAGTAGATATTTATAACATTGGTCGACACGGTTTTTAAACCAGAGCAACGATCTATATGGTGTTGTAGCACTTGGTGGCCTGAGTAAAAACCTCAGGTTGGTTTGGCCAGGTTGATTTGGGTTGTCGTGAAATCGACCAAAAACGATTTTTAACGTTTTTTGCCCTGAAAAATCACATATTTTCGCATGTATCTTCCAAGCTAGATAATGAATTATGTTCGTTGGAAAGGTCTTTCAATCTAGCTAGCTTTCAATTTAAATTCAATTTTGCTGCATAATTTGTGCAGATTGAGTAAGCAGTTCCAAAGTTATTGACGAAAGAGTGGATGTATTGAGTGGATCCAAAAATTGACATTTTTTCACAAATTTTCGACTGTGACCAAAATTCTTTGAGGTTTTAACTCAAGCCATCAAGCACTACGACACCACATTAATCGTTATCCTGGGTCAAGCATAAAGTTGACATTTGTATATTGTAACATAATATATATTTCTATTTTGAAATCAAACTATCCCGAGAAGAAATTGTTATCGCATCAACTTGACGCCGAATATTCGCAGGCTAGTCGCATTGCGATAATGCGTATACGATTTTTAACATATAAACTTTACGCAAAATATTAACGTCGGCTATCCGCGAGTACACGCATTGCGGTCGGAAATTGAGGTTATGTGTTCCACATTAATTATTCGTCAACAATTCAACGTTGTATTTAATTTTTTCATCATTTAAGTTAAAAAAATGTTTTCAAATCATTTTCTTTTTTATTTAAAATGTTTTCAATCTTTAGATTGAGCTTTGAATCTCGCCATTATGGTAGTAAATTCATCATTTTACAGGTAATTTCGCAAGAAGAGTGAAGAAAACACGCATATATTTCAGATTATTTTCACTTATGATGTCGAATATGTATCTACAAATGATACGATTACAAACAATTGAGAATTTTTCGCACTTTTCATGCAAAATAACATGAATTTACTACTACAATGGCGAGTTGGGAAGCTTGTTCGGAACTTGTGCGTTTTTCGACTACAAAACGAACTTGTATCGTTCCAAATCGCTCGGCAATCGATTCATTTTCAAAAAAATTGGTCAGATAAGGTCGAATGCACGTCTTTCCAGATTGGTTTAGCATCTCTTGCAATGGGCTAGGTGACATTAAGTCGACCGTTCGCGCATATTCGAAAGAAACACAACTTTGGGCGCCTATAACTACCGAAATATTCATCGTAGAACTATCATATGTGCATCAAATCGGATTAATTTGAACCAAATCAACAGGAAATGTCATCGAAAGATATGAAATGTGCTTTTTTCTGCACTTTGAGTCAGAAAACGAGAATTTTCGCCTCAGAACGCCGATTTTTAAGATTTGTTACACTAGAAGTACACGAAAAAGTGTACCAATTACTCCAAAACGTGTATTTGAACTTTAAAATATAAAAAATTGGGAATAAATAAGTTTGACATGAGTTTTCGATCGAAAAATATGTCACTTCTGGTGAAATTTAAAAGTCGTTGACCTTCTGACGGTCTGCGCTACCTCTAAAAAAAAAAAATTTGCGTTCAAACTTTGCCAATCGTTTTTTTTTTGTGAAAAGGAAAAAAACGAGAGGTTGGAGAGTTTGATCCGATCACTTCGATGCAATTTTGGCCAGTCTACTGTCTAGTAATGAATTTATTGAAATTTTTTCCACATTTGCGCTCCAAAACACCAAATTGGTTTGATTTAATTTTACCCCAAAAGGAACATCTCAGACCAGTAAAACTAATTGGTAAAAGAATATCTGAAACAGACACAAGGCAATTTATAGTTTCGCCAATTTTTATTGAACTTTTACACTTAATTGGAATGCATTTGAATAAGAAACGATTTATTCAACAGTTGTTTTATATGACAAAATTTGTAACGAAATTCTAGCTAATAATCTTTGTGCTCATGCTTATGCTTCTGAAATCAGATTAAAATCAAGCTCATATAATATTCCTCCTGTTTTGTTTTCGCCGATGAACTCTATGATGACATCTGAGCCAGGTAATTGAACTTTGTCCTTAAAACAATAAGCAGCATATTCCAATCGCTGTTCTGAAGAATGTTTGAATTGGATATCGTACTGAAATCCCGGTTTGATCAAAATCGGTTTTGTTAATGCTACCTTTGTATTGCTTCTGTTAGTAAATATCACATTTTTGTCACTGTAAAGAGTTTTGGTGGCACCATCATGGGATATTTCATAAATGGTCATTTCAGCTAGTACATTTTTAGTCTTTATTGGTAAATACCAGATATCACCGAGCAAAATTGGTTTATTTGATGTGAATGTGGTTTTGTCAACGTCTTTTAAAATCAAACGATTGGCTCTTACACCTGAAAACCGACCACACACGATCAATGCTTTAGCATTCCATTGCAGAACAGAAACTTGACGACGGACTTTTTTGAACATCTTCGGTTGAAAGTCTTTGAATCTGATCATTTGCACTATTTCTTTATATTCGTCACTTGGAAATAGTTGTCCATATGATGGCATCAAATCAGCAAGCTCCTTCAATGTCATTGAACCAAAACAAATCTCGTAAAACAAATCGCCGAGATGAGCATCAACCATTTCCCTGGTTATTTTTTCTTGTTTTACTTTCGCCTTTACCCAATTCATGCATGCGTGGAACACACTGACCTCTGAACAAGATAATTCATCCAATTTCAGAATACGGCTTAACACCGAATGATCGCAGTCCAAGAAACTCGATGACTCAAATACAGCTTCCGTGTCTTCAACAATCTTTGACTCACATAGTTTCTTCACATCGTCGAGATCAAAATAGGTGGCGAGACCATAGATGGAACACACGCTGTCATTGCGGAGGGTGAGTTCATCGTTCAGGAATCGATCGCAAATGCTTTGACAGGCAGCGACATCGTACTTTTTGCCAAGGTTCACCACTTCGAACGCGTTTTCGACGGTTAAAATCACTTTGCTCCGGTAAAAGAACTGCAGAAACTCTTTGAATGCGTCTGCAGAAGAGTCTGAGATTTCAACGTCACCCTTTTCCTTCAAATCGCCGTAAAACATTGCGTTGAAGACATCGCTTCCAACGGCCAATAGCCACTTGTGTGCTGGGATCCGCTCACGATTGTCGTTGTCACCAAACACAAAGTAGACGTCCGCTGTTTCGCTTTTTAGATACAATTTTTCTATTATTGCCATCAGGAAATGATTCTCGTAGCCATCGTCCGATGCTTGAATCGATGCCATTTTTTATGATATTTGGGTTGTTTAATCAACAGTCAATTACTTTTTTGAACTGTTTTTGTGTTCTCCGTGTCCGAAATCTAATCAAGAGAATTCAATGTTATAATAATTTATGAAATGAAAAAATAGTTTCTTGGCCAAAATGTGAATTGAATCAGATTTGGTGGTTTTGTTTACCTTTGATTTGTTTGATTCACTGATGAATTGAAAACGATGAGAATATTTTACTGACAACACTATGAACAAATGCGCTATTTCAATGTTTTTATGGAGAAAGTTTTGTTATATGAAAGATATTGAAAAAAAAAACACTCAAACAGAATTACAAGAATGAAATCAAATTCTGATATTGTAAACGGTAACAAGTGTCAGTGACTAATGAGCTCGTTAGTTGTTGACATTCATCATATGAATTTTGTGACAGTTGCTTGTCGTGAAGAACGCATTCGCTCTTCAACGACTTAGAGTGCGCTGTAGTTCATTTATGTTAAAGCGCCACAATTTGAAATGTCAATTCAAGGAAATCGATTCCGCAAGTTTCATTTGAAATGATTGATTATTATTTAATTGTATAATTAGTCTCGAATAAAATGATCTTTTTGATATGTTTCAAATCTGTGAGGCCGTTGATATATACAGTTGAAAATTCTGTATTTAGCCGCATTTGCTATATACAGGTTCACTAAAATTTTACTAAATCAGTGAATCTGTATTTAGCAAATACGGCTGAATACAGAATTTGGATCTGTATATATCCATGGCCAATCTGTGAATATGAACGTGGCTTAATTAAAAATAACTTGTTTTTTTCATGTATTTGAGTACGCATACAACGAAGTTTCCCCACATCCTTTGTGAGCCCGTAGCTCCCTCGTCTATCCATCGATTTCGAAAAAAGAACACAAATAATTTGCGGGTCGTCTATACCTTTCAACCGCGGGTCTACTTTATAAAATATCTCAAACGGTACTCGACTTATGATCCATAACGTCGGTGTCATACCCGAAAAATGACTTTTTTCACATTTTGGACTGTAGCTAGGCCCCAATGCTTAAGAAATTCAAAATTTTTGCATTTTTGGAACCAGGAGGCACCACACTAACAGAAAATATTTGACAGACAATTTGCGTACATTTTTTTTAAATTTTGTAGCGTTGTGATATTGAAGCAAACGTAAAATGAATTCGTAATTCGACGATAAAAATGTTCACAGCGAATTATATTAATTTCTAACATATCGAAGTCTTTGCCGCCAGGTTGTGGTAAACTAAACACAGTATCATATGTTGAAAAAAATGTATTCATATCATTGTTTTTTGTGTTTTTATTATGACAGGATTTGTAGAAAATAAAGACTTTGAAGCAAATCCACACACACAGAAATTTTCTCCGATTCATCTGACGGAATTACTACAAAAAACGCTGTATGTATGCATTGCTTACAAAAAATGAAGCATTCCCTACAAAAAGGCCCCTTTCTAGTTATTCAGTGCAAAGTTTGTATGCAGCATCAAATCCAAGCTCTGAATTTTCGAGGCAAAACCAATACTTTTCCTAAGCGCATTTAATTTGTTTATATACACTATAAACACAGGTGTAGGAAAATTATTGTAATGAAAATTCATACTTCGTTGCTAAAAAAAATTCATACATGCTTCATTTGAAAGATATTGAAGTTCTCTAGTTGTTTTACATATTCGAACAATGAACAAAATTTATCTTTATGTTGAAAAATCATGGAATGTGACAATTTGAGTTAGTGAGCCTTAGAAAATCGTCTAAAAATCAAGTAATAAGAGCAAGATGACCTGATGATCTGAAATAGTGCAAAGAAAATCAAGTTAAAAGGCTATATTCCAATGTTCAAAGTTTAAACCTTTTAAACCAAAAATAATATTGAAATTACTTTTCCAAAACTTTCCAATGTGCATCGAATCAAATTGAGTCCAGTAAAATAGACCGATTCTTGAGACTGTGCAATGATCAACACAATGTATTTACGTAGCTCAGGTGGATAATCGTACCAATTTAAATCGTAGACAGCATTTTGGATGGATGAAATTCGATTGGTGGCAACATTTCCAAAATAGCAGAATAAATATGGCCAAATAAAAATGCAACTGATTGCAATCATATTGTAAAAAATTTCAAATAGGTTCAAGTCCCTGGCCGACTAGAATGGAAATGATAGAATCAACGGATTAGAGGAAATTAATCGAATCGAACCAATTTTAGCAGAAGTGCTTGGACATTTAAAACCCGGAAATCTTTTCTGTTATCAAAATCGTGTCGTTCTGACGTCTGTCAATGCATCACAGTCAGCAATGTCAAACGTTTCTGAGCTCACGGAAGTGCTCAAAGCCAAAAAATAAATCCAAATGAGTTTAAAAGGACGAAGAATTGTTCATGAATTAGTTTTTTTCTCAAAATCCAGATTGATTGAAGCCAAGCAATCGAGACTGATTTTTTGGTTTTTGAGCACCACGAAAAATTTAAACCTTTACCCGTGTGTTTAATTTTCTACGGAAACCCTCCTCTAGAAACTTTTTACCATTCAAATAAAAACTCAACAACATTTACCATTTCCGTGCGGTACATCGTAATGCCCAATGGTATGGCGCTTGGTAGAAGGAGTGAAAATATTGAGCCACTGTTAACAGTTGCAGTGGCTTTGAAAATGCTGAAATTATTGTTTTGAGCAAATCAAAATCAGATCGAGCAAAATTTTTAAACTAAATTCAATAAAAGAGAATATCATGATTTTTCTAAACTCACTCATACAATTGAACATGGATTTCAATGGCTCTTTGTATTTGTTTTCTGATTTGACGATTGTTGTTGTTATAACTGCGCGCATTTTTCTCTTTTTGATTTTGTTCACTGCATTTTTGAGTTGAACGTATCAACAATTCAAAATGATCACAAATCATTCGAATGTAAAGGCAACACACAAAAAAATATGTTGTGGCTGATGTTAGGCACAACATATATGAGAAATCCATACTGGCTGTAAAAAAGTACAAACAATACCTTCCCCAAATCGTCATCTGATCGAATGGAACATTCATATCATATAGAGTTGGCCACGTTGATGTGTCAAAATTACCCACAAACACGTAATAAATTAAGCAAAATATGATCAACACATACGGTGACAGAACATAGACAATGCAAAGTATTATAGCGAGTTTCGTATATTTTCGACCTTTTTGCTCAGCGTTCCAATATAAATTATTCACATCAGAATTGTCACCTGAAATTGATGCACAAATTCGTCGATTAAATTTTGAAATCATCAACAACAACATTAACCACACAGAGGTGTAAAAACAAACCTTCATTGACAAGATATTGCAATTTTTGATTTAAATCCTGAACCTTTTCCACGTTGAGCCCAATATTAAGGAAAACACCAATCGCCTGGCCGATTGTAACAAATCCAAGGGCTGCATCCAATTTTGATGTAAAATCCAATGAGCTGCTACACATTCTCGTTATTGATGATACCATCACACATATGAATATTGAAAAGATCAGATAAACAGTAATTAACTTGAATAATTGAGTTTTTGATTCAGTTAAACGATTGGGATAGATTCCCAATCGGCCCATAAGCGCTTGATTTGTTTCCAATACATTAAATTTAGACATTCCAAATTGGCTATCGTACAAACACGATGTTTTCTATGGGATTTATAGATCGCAACTAACTGTTAGTTTTCAATCCACGTAATTCACATCTGTTTTGGTGGACATTGAGTATTGAAACATTATATCGTCAAACTGTAATAGATTGAATGACACATTAATTAAATCGAATATTTGTATGCGTCTATCAATGAGACCATTTCATTCAATATTTTATGTCATTTTACAGCACAGTGAGAGTCACATTGACACATATCAATCATTGCAATTCAAAAATCCCATTAAACAAATAGGTAGGATTTTCACCATCGGAAATTAAAACACAAACAAAATTACGTTAAAAACAGAACTTTAGATTTTCAATTCATTTAGAATGTCAAACTACCTTTCAAAATGACAATCAAATCAATCCATTTTGATTGAGAGACACTTATTTGCTGGTTACAAAAATCTGACGATTCTGGCGTGAACAACTGATGTCTACATATGAATGCTCCAAATATGCTGCCAGTTTGCTTGAAGAACCACAGCAAATTATTTTCGTTTATACATTCAAATTTCAATCGAAAATTATAAATCGCATCATTGATACTTCAAAAGGGTGGCTAGTGATGTGAAATCAGAATGGTTTAGTTTCTCTCGATATTATTATTGTTATTTTTCATTAAATATTTTGATTAATCAATAGGTGTTGTCTATGTCTCGACGATGAAGATCATTCCACTTGAAATACGATGAACCAATATTTCTGAATCGACAATTAAAATGTGACATGCAAACTTAGCACGGAATTTCAGTTTCATCGAACCCACTGGGTAATAAATAGATATCTAATTCTATTGTCTCTACTAATTTGTCGTTTCGTAATATGAATGTGTTTATGAATGACCCGTTCAACGTTCAGGTTCCCACAATGCTAGATAACTGAGCAACTTCATGAAAAAATTGGCTTGAATTAAGCATGAAATTGAGTGAGTTTCTTCATTGAGTAGATGACAAAAAACTGAACAATTTGATTTTCGATTTTTCGATTTATCCGATATGCGAACAAATGTTGTGAAGGATATCGAAAAAAAGGTCAATTCTATCTATAGTGTAAACCGCGTCTCAGAAAAAATTTATAGGGCATTTGATTTTACTCTTGAACACTTTGACACACTTGAACACACTATCACTTTGCAATTCGAGACTTCTTTCTTGAAATATATTCATATCAAAATTCGATTTTCTAGGAATTTTGAACATTTTCACAAATGGTCACATTCCGTGAATTTTCAACATAAAGATACATTTTGTGATATTGTTGGAACTGTAAAACATCAATAGGGACTTCAATATCTTTTAGACGACGCAAACTGCATGAATTTCGATTGAAAAATACGGTCAGGTGGATTTAAAATGTAAACAGTTGAATTTTCGAGGCAAAACCAAAATGATATTTTTGATAAATAGATGATCAGAAAACTAATTTTAGATGGTAATTTTCAGAATTTAGATGATACTTTTCTAATTTTGGATGATTTAAATCATTTATTCCAAAATTAATCAATAATAATTTCAAATGAAACTTGCGAAATCGATTTTCTTGAATTGACATTTCAAATTGTGGCGCTTTAACAAAAATGAACTACAGCGCACTTTAAGTCGTTGAAGAGAGAGTGCGTTCTTCACGACAAGCAACTGTCACAAAATTCATATGAGGAATGTCAACAACTAACGAGCTCATTAGTTACTGACATTTGTTACCGTTTACAATATCAGAATTTGATTTCATTCTTGTAATTCTGTTTGAGTGTTTTTTTTTTCAATATCTTTCATATAACAAAACTTTCTCCATAAAAACATTGAAATAGCGCATTTGTTCATAGTGTTGTCAGTAAAATATTCTCATCGTTTTCAATTCATCAGTGAATCAAACAAATCAAAGGTAAATAAAATTACCAAATCTGATTCAATTCACATTTTGGCCAAGAAACTATTTTGTCATTTCATAAATTATAAAGTTGATTTCTTTTAATAAGATTTCGTTTACGACAATCACGAAAACTGTTCGAAAAATACTGGAATATCGATTGAACAGACGAAATATCATAAAAAATGGCATCGATTCAAGCATCGGCCGGTGGCTATGAGAATCATACGCTGTTGGCAAAAATAGATAGTTTTTACCTGAAAAGCGAAACAGCCGACGTCCACTTTGTGTTTGGTGATGAAGATAATCGTGAACGGGTTCCAGCACACAAGATCCTATTAGCTGCTGGAAGTGATGTCTTCAACGCAATGTTTTACGGCGATTTGAAGGAAAAGGGTGACGTTGAAATCACCGACGCTTCTGCGGACGCATTCACAGAGTTTCTGCAGTTCTTTTACCGGAGCAAAGTGAACCTCACCGTCGAAAATGCGTTCGATGTGGTGAACCTTGGCAAAAAGTACGATGTCACTATCTGTCAAAGCATTTGCGATCGATTCCTGAAAGATGAACTCACCCTCCGCAATGACAGCGTGTGTTCCATCTATGGTCTTGCTACCTATTTTGATCTTGAGGATGTGAAAAAATTATGCGAATCAAAGATTGTTGAAGACACGGAAGCTGTATTTGGGTCGTCGAGTTTCTTGGACTGCGATCATTCGGTGTTAAGCCGTATTCTTAAATTGGATGAATTATCTTGTTCCGAGGTCAACGTGTTTCACGCATGCATGAATTGGGTAAAGACGAAAGCAAAACAAGAAGAAATAACCAGGCAAATGGTTGATACTCATCTTGGCGATTTGTTTTACGAGATTCGTTGGCGCAGTGGACAACTATTTTCATGCCATCATATGGACAACTATTTTCATGCGACGAATATCAAGAAATAATGCAAATGATCAAATTCAAAGATTTTCAACCGAAGATGTTCAAAAGAGACCGACGTGAAATTCCTGGTCGGCAATGGATTGAAAATGCAGTGATCTTATGTTATCGATTTATACGGAGTCATAACGACGTTGAAAGAACTTTTTTTAAAGACATTGAAAGAACCACATTCACATCAAAGAAACCAATTTCGCTGTGTGGAATCTATTGTCTTGGTCTGAGGAGCAATAATAAGCTATCTATTGAAATGACCATTTATGAAATATCCGATGATGGTGCCACTAAAGCTCTTTACAGTGACAAAAATGTCATATTAACTAACAGATACGATTTAAAGAAGATAGCATTAACAAAACCGATTTTGATCAAACCGGGATTTCAGTACGATATCCAATTCAAACATTCTTCAGCACAGCGATTGGAATATGCTGCTTGTGATCTTAAGGACAAAGTTCAATTACCTGGCTCAGATGTCATCATAGAGTTCATTGGGGAAAACAAAACAGGAGGAATAATACGTGAACTCTGTTTTAATCTGATTTCAAAACCATAAGCACAAAGTTTATTCGCTAGAATATCATTACAATTTTGATATACAAAATAAAGTTGAATAAATCGATTTTCATCCATCAAGTTAAAAATTTCAATAAAAAGAGTTGAAAACAACAATTTCCTTTTGTCTCAGTGTGTTTATGATATTTTTTTGATATTTTAATGAAAATATATGTATAAGGTGGCTCTCATCGATTTTTCCATGCAAAATGTTGGCGGACACCCTCCAGTTTTGTTTTTTTGGGTCAAGACAAACATATTTTCAAAATTTCAGATCGATACGAGGACTCTAAGCCGATTTGCCAGAATTTTGAGAGTGAAAAATTTTCGCAGCGTTGTGTCTCCTTAATTTTATTTCCTTCTTTTAAACCATTAGTCCCCTGGGTTGCTACGGTCCTGCTCTTATCAATAAATTGCGCAAATAGGGAGGGGCGGGAGAAAATTTAACACCTGGGTAAAGTTTCAAACGCCAATTCAAACGGCTTTGCATTCAGTTATTATCTGTATCATTTGTTCATCCGCAATGTGTCCAGGTTACAGCTCAATTTTTTGAACTAATTTCATTCAAGATTTAAAATAATTTCCGATTCAATGTGGTCAAAAACCACAAAATTAGTCTCGATTTGCTCGTAATGTCACTTGCTTGGCTTCAATCAATCTGGATTTCAGCAAAAAAACTAATTCATGAACAATTCTTCGTCCTTTTGAAATAAATTAAACTCATCTGGATTTATTTTTTGGCTTTGAGCACTTCTCAAGAATCGGTCTATTTTACTGGATTCAATTTGATTCGATGCACATTGGATTCGATGCATTTTCCTTGCACTATTTCAGATCTACAGGTCATCTTGCTCTTGTTACTTGATTTTTAGAAGATTTTCTAAGGCGCACTAACTCTAATAGTCGAAAAATCCGCATTTTTTTTTTTTTGTTCATTCACGATTCAATAGTGGATTTAATGCGAAGACTATCACAACAATATTTTTCATTCATTCGATATCTTTGAATAAATGAGAATAAATTGAATTACATTTGCAATCCTGACTTTTCCGCATTGATATGAAATTTGATTTTTCTCTAAAAAACGAGTAAAATATACTTTTTTCATACAATTTGTACTGTATTTGGACGCGGTATGTGCACTGAAGTGCACGTCACAATGAAATATCAACTGCAATATGGCTAATTTTCAACACAAAGTAAATTGGCCTTTACCAAATCATGGAACGTGAACCCTTTGCGATTTGGGAATCCATTCGTGAAATATATTCATATCACAATTTAATTTTCTAAGAAGTTCGTTAATTTTCACAAGTGTTCACGTTCCATGATTTTTCAGCATAAAGATACATTTTGTGCATTGTTCGAATATCTAAAACAACAAGAGGACTTCAATATCTTTCAAACGATGCAAATTGTATGAATTTTCATTGAATCAAATTAAATGAAACTCCGATTACAATACATTTTCTACACTATAGTGTATCTATACACATGAAATGTGCTTGGGGAAAGTAATGGTTTTGCCTCGAAAATTCAACTCCACCGAGCTTGAGTAAATAATTACCGGTCGGGCTCAAATTTTGACCAGAGTCTCAGTTCACCATGGGAACAAATTTGCCTCTGCAATTTTTGATTTGGATACTCGGTGCTGGTAGCTTCGGTGCAAAATGGCGTCGTTGTAGTCGTCGTTGACGTCGTAGTCTGTACGTTAGCATGATAGCTCCTGTACTGGATCTATTGTATGTCTATAACTAAACTATAGTTATTGCAAACCAATATTTGTTAAGTCTAGTCAAATCGCGCAATGTTTGTCGTGTTTTTTGTAATCATTCCATTCATTTTGTTTAACAGATTATCTCAGATATGTTTCAATCAATATTATCACTTCAAATTTCAATCCATTAGAAAATCAAAAGACCTTTGATTGACACATTTGACGCGTTCCAGCCGTAAATTGTATAATTATTCATTTGTCGGGATAACAAATGTAATTCAATCTATTTTTATCGTGAATAAGTCTTTATTTTCCACAAATCCTGTTGTGATAAAAACACTAAAAACAATTATATGGATGAATTTTTTTCAAATTTGAAACTGTGTTTTGTTTACCACAATCTGGCGGCAAAGACAACACTTTGATATGGTAGAAACTAATATAGTTCGCTGTGAACATTTTCATCATCGAATTACGAATTCATTTTACGTTTGCTTCAATATTTATTGAATGTACAATAAAATAATCAATAATAATTTCAAATGAAAATTGTAGAATCGATTTCCTTAAAAAATTGAGACATTTCAAATTGAGGCGCTTTAACAAAATTGAGCCATAGCGCACTTTAAGTCGTTGGAGCGAGAGTGCGTTCGTCATGACCGGCAACTGACACAAATGTCAAATGAGGAATGTCAACAACTAACGAGCTCATTTGGCACTGACACTTGTTGATAAAATTATCATTCGCAATATCAGAATTTGATTTTATTCTTGTAATTCTGTTTGTGTGTTCTTTTTTTCAATTTTTTTCTCATAACAAAACTTTCTCCATAAAAACATTGAAATGGCGCATTTGTTCATAGTGTTGTCAGTAAAATATTCTCATCGTTTTCAATTCATCAGTGAATCAAACAAATCAAAGGTAAATAAAATTACCAAATCTGATTCAATTCACATTTTGACCAAGAAACTATTTTTTCATTTCATAAATTATAACGTTGAATTCTTTTGATTAGATTTCGTTTACGGCAAACACGAAAACTGTTCGCAAAATACTGGAATATCGATTGAACAGTCGAAATATCATCAAAAATGGCATCGATTCAAGCATCGGCCGGTGGCTATGAAAATCATACGCTGTTGGCAAAAATAGAAAAACTTTACCTGAAAAGCGAAACAGCCGACGTTTACTTTGTGTTTGGTGACGACGACAATTGCGAGCGAGTCCCAGCACATAAGATTCTATTAGCTGCTGGAAGCGATGTCTTCAACGCAATGTTTTACGGCGATCTGAAGGAAAAGGGTGACGTTGAAATCTCAGACTCTTCTGCAGACGCATTCAAAGAGTTTCTGCAGTTCTTTTACCGGACCAAAGTGAATCTAACCGTCGAAAACGCGTTTGATGTGGTGAACCTTGGCAAAAAGTACGATGTCGCTGCCTGTCAAAACATTTGCAATCGATTCCTGAAAGATCAACTCAACTTCAGCAGTGACAACGTTTGTTCTATCGATAGAATCGCCACCTATTTTGATCTCGAGTATGTGAAAAAACTATGCGAATCAAGGATTGTTTACAACAGAGAAGTTGTACTTGGTTCATCTAGTTTCTTGGACTGCGATCATTCAGTGTTAAGCCATATTCTTAAATTGGATTAATTATCTTGTTCAGAGGTCAGTGTGTTCCATGCATGCATGAATTGGGTAAAGGCGAAAGCAAAACAAGAAGAAATAACCAGGCAAATGGTTGATGCTCATCTCGGCGATTTGTTTTACGAGATTCGTTTTGGTTCAATGACATTAGGGGATTTTATGGACTTGAAGCCATCATATGGACAACTATTTTCAAGCGACGAATATCAAGAAATAGTGCAAATGATTAGATTCAAAGATTTTCAACCGAAGATGTTCAAAAAAGTCCTGCAATGGAATGCCAAAGCATTGATCATTAGTGATCGGTTTTCAGGTATAAGAGGCAATCTTTTGTTTTTAAAAGACGTTGTAAAAACCACATTCACAGCAAATAAACCAATTTTGCTGGGTAGAATCTGGTATTCGCAAATAAAGACTGAACGTCTACTAACTGAAATGACCATTTATGAAATATCTCATGTTGGTGCCACCAAAGCTCTTTACAGTGACAAAAATGTCATATTTACTAACAGCTCTATAAAAGTAGCATTACCAAAACCAATTATGATCAAACCGGGATTTCAGTACGATATCCAATTCAAACATTCTTCAGAACACCAAGTGGAATATTATCGTGGAAATCTTAAGGACAAAGTTCAATTACCACGCTCAGATATCATCATCGAGTTTATCGGGGAAAACAAAATAGGAGGAATAATATTTCGCCTCGATTTTAATCCGTAATTCAAAAGCATAAGCCCAAAGTTTATTATCTAGAATATCTTTTGTTATACAAAATAAAGTTGAATAAATCGGATTTGTTTTCAAATTCATTTCAATCAAGTTGAAAATTTATGAAATAAAAAGAGCCGAAAATAAAAATTTCCTTTGTGTCATAGTCTGTTTGAGATATTCTTTTGCCAATTAGGTTTACTAGCTTATGGTGAGTCTTTTGGGGTAATGTTAAATCGAACCAAGTTGATAGTGTTTTGATGGTTTGGAGCGCAAATGTGGAAGTTCAAAAGTTTTGATAAAAAAAAAAAATCTTCTGTGGTACACTATTCGCATATTCTATGGTAATTTTTCTAACAATGGCAAAATAAGAAATCGCTTCACCCTAGATAAGTAACATAAATCGACTTCAGCCTACCGATTCCAGCCCAAATTCCAAAAGCCAGAAAATGCCATCAATAAATAAAGTGAAACAAAGTTATTGAATCTAAAGCCACTTCTACATCGAACATTTTGAATTTTGCATAAAATGAGCCAAAATACGTTGTCTTTGTATCAGATCAATTCCATGAAATTGTTCAAAACTGATCAAAAATTGACAAAATATTTATTGATATATAAATTAAAGAATTTAACTTTAGAGGACAGTATAGGGCACTCAGTGCCCTCAGAAAATTCCATGTATTTTGTATGGAAAACTTTCGGGCTATTGGTGGATGTTTCGAGCCCAAAACTTTGGTATTGGCTAGTTTTTATCAAATGAAGCCAATTTTAATGCAAAATTCTGTGCGGACAGGTGGACACTCATATTTCGAGAGGATTTGTTAGGAAAAAATTCGTTTATTTTGTTCAATTTTTTTTTTCAAAATAAATTGAATTACATTCGTAATTCTGACTTTTCCGCATTGATATGAAATTCGGTTTTTCTTTTTTTCTGAAATTTCGACCAGTCAAGAGAGAATGAAATGACGACTGCAATATGACTAATTTTCAACACAAAACATCGTGCGACAAAATAAATTTTGCGATTTGAGACTACTTTCTTGAGATATATTCATATCAAAATTCGATTTTCTAAGAATTTCGTACATTTTCACAACTGTTCATATTCCATGATTTTTCAGCATGAAGAAACATTTAATGCACTTTTTGAATACGTAAAACGTCAAGCGCGCTTCAATACCATTCAAATGACGCAAGCAACATGGATTTTCATTGAAAAATACGGTCAGGAGAGTCAAAAATGTGAAAATCAGTTTTTGTGTAAAAATGTACTGAAAACCCGACTCACGTGCACTTGAATGCACCTTAAATCCTGTAATAATTCTGAACATATTTGCTTTTGTCACTTTGGGATTTGAGACTCGGTTTGAGAGTTATCGTGTTAACATACATACACAGACGACGACGACGACGACGACGACGCCATTTTGCACTGGAGCTACCAGAACCGAGTATCCAAATCAAAAAAGTGCAAATCAAGATTTTTTCCCATGGTGAACTGAGACTCCGGTCAAAATTTGAGCCCGATCGGTAATCATTTACTCAAGCTTTGTCTAGTTTAATTTTTGAGGCAAAATCAATACTTGTCTGTTGTCACGGTATCAAAAAATGTATTTTAACCCAGGATTTATTGATACCGCGACAGCAAAAATATATATTTTAACAAACTTCAAAAGCCAAATCTCATTTTTTTCATAGACAAAAACACTGCCAAATGCAATTTTTTTATATCTCGTATAGTTTAGGATCGGATTACAGTTAGCCTGAACAACTTTATCCGGATAGAGCATTTGGAACGGGCATGGGTATACTGAAAAGCTTTGCTGAACATTATGATACCAAAAAGTCAAATCTAGCCACCACAAATATAGCAAAATGTTCAAAAAAATGCAATTTTTTACCATTTTTTTTTGCACACAAAAATATTTCATAAACGGTTGGAGATTCGATTTTACTGTCCAGAGAAAAGTTGTAGATCTTGACGTGGTAAACCATTTCTCAGCTATTATGATATTGTCTTTTTTTTTATCTGAAGATAACGCATAAGATATCTTATCTTTTCTTGAAATTCATTCATAAACATATTCATATCACGAAACGACAAATTAGTGGTGGGACTAAATTTTTTGAAATGTCACATCTGTTTCCATGTATTCTATATGCTTGGCTTGAAAAGTCTCTTCACTTCAATGAACATTTTCTATTTTTAATGAATAACACCTATTTATTTCCCAGTGGGTTTAATGAAACTGAAATTCCGTGCTTAGTTTGCATGTCACATTTTAATTGTCGATTCGGAAATATTGGTTCATCCTATTTCAAGTGGAATGATCTTCATCGTCGAGACATAGACAACACCTTTTGATTAATCAAAACCCATTTGATGAAAAATAACAGTGATAATATCGAGAGAAACTAAACCATTCTGATTTCACCTCACTCGTTACCCTTTGAAGTAGGGTTGGGCATATGAGAGATAGCTATCTCGCTATACTATTTTTCCAAAAAAAAAGGTATTTTGCAAAAAATAGCTATTTCGAAAAAAATGCGGAATAGTATAGCTATACTAATATACATAGTATAGCGCGCCCATCCCTACTTTGAAGAATCAATGATTTGATTTATAACTGATTTTCGATTGAAATGTGAATGTATAAATGAAAATTATTTGCTGTTAAAGGTGTACAACGGACAGGGTGTTGTCCGTCCGTGTGGTGTCCATCTGTCAAGAATTGTTGTCCGTCCGTTAGTCAGTTTTTCAAACAAAATTCATGTTTGAAACGTCCGTCCGTCCTCCTTCTCAAGTCGGACAAAATGAAAAATGTCCGTCCGTTTTTCTTCTCGAGTCGGACAAAATGAAAAGTGTCCGTCCGTCCTATTGGAAATCACGGACGGACGGACGGACGGACGGACAACATCCTGTCCGTTGTACACCTCTATTTGCTGTGGTTCTTCAAGCAAACTGGCCGCATACTTGGAGCATTCATATTTAGGCATCAGTTGTTCATGCTAAAATCGATAGATTTTTTTTTTATCCAGCAAATATGTGTCTTTCAATCAAAATTGATTGATTTAATTGTCATTTTGAAAGATAAATTGACATTTTTAATGAATTGAAAATCTAACGTTCTGTTTTTAATGTAATTTTGTTTGTGTTTTAATTTCCGATGGTGTCATTGTGGATGAATGCTGTAAAATGACATAAAATATTGAATGAAATGGTCTCATTGATAGACGCATACAAATATTCGATTTAATTAATGTGTCATTCAATCTATTACAGTTTGACGATATAATGTTTCAATACTCAATGTCCACCAAAACAGATGTGAATTACGTGGATTGAAAACTAACAGTTAGTTGCGATCTATAAATCCGATAGAAAACATCGTGTTTGCACGATAGTCAATTTGGAATGTCTAAATTTAATGTATTGGAAACGAATCAGGCGCTTATTGGCCGATTGGGAATCTATCTTAATCGTTTAACCGAATCAAAAACTCGATTCTTCAAGTCAATTACTGTTTATCTGTTCTTATCAATATCAATATGTATGATATTATCATCAATAACGAGAATTTGTAGTAACTCATCTGATTTTACATCAAAATTGGATGCAGCCCTTGTAATTGTTGGCACTGGCCAGACGATTGGTGTTTACCTTAATATTGGGCTCAACATAGAAAAGGTTCTGGATTTAAATAAAAAATTGCAATCTCTTGTCAATGACGGTTCGTTTTTACACCTCTGTGTTGTTAATGTTGTTGTGGATGATTTCAAAATTTAATCGACGAATTTGTGCATAAATTTCAGGTGACAATTCTGATGTGAATCATTTATATTGGAACGCTGAGCAAAAATGTCGAAAATATACGAAAATCGCTATAAATCTTTGCATTGTTTATGTTCTGTCACCGTATGTGTTGATCATATTTTGCTCAATTTATTACGTTTATGTGGGAAATTTTGACACATCAACGTGGCCAACTCTATATGATATGAATGTTCCATTCGATCAGATGACGATTTGGGGAAGGTATTGCTTGTACATTTTTACAGCCAGTATCGATTTTTCATATATGTTGTGCCTAACATCAGCCACAACATATTTTTTTGTGTGTTGCCTTTACATTCGAATGATTTGTGATCATTTTGAATTGTTGATACGTTCAACTCAAAAATGCAGTGAACAAAATCAAAAAGAGAAAAATGCTCGCAGTTATAACAACATCTATCGTCAAATCAGAAAACATATACAAGGAGCCATTGAAATCCATGTTCAATTGTATGAGTGAGTTTAGAAAAATCATGATATTTTTTTAATTTAGTTTGAAAATTGTGCTTGATACGATTTTGATTTGCTCAAAACAATAATTTCAGCATTTTCAAAGCCACTGCAACTGTTAACAGTGGCTCAATATTTTCACTTCTTCTACCAAGCGCCATACCATTGGGCATTACGATGTACCGCACGGAAATGGTAAATGTTGCTGAGTTTTTAATTGTTTTTTTTTTTTTATAAATTGAATGGCAAAAAGTTACCAGGGAAGGGGGGGACCGTAGACAATTAAACACCCGGGTAAAGATTTGAATTATTTTTCGATGTGCTCAAAAACCAAAAAATCAGTCTCGATTTGCTCGTAATGTCACTTGCTTGGCTTCAATCAATCTGGATTTTGAGAAAAAACTAATTCATGAACAATTCTTCGTCCACTTAAAATAAATTTTAATTTATTGTACTAAACTTATCTGCAGTGATAATTTTTTGTTAGCCGACGTTAGCTTGACCGAGGTTTACACTAGCAGTTGGTGTGAGCCAAGCGTTAGCCAGCTGTGTATGTGTATGTTGTGTGCTTGTGTGCGAACGTTGAAAAGGTTGACAGTCTACTATGACGTGTATGAATTAGTGTCGCTGGCTTACGCGTTCGTTAGCCAGTATACACCACTGTGGCAAATTAACCAGCTAATTTGCTCATCACTGCTTATCTGGACTTATTTTTCGGCTTTGAGCACTTCAGCCACTTTGAGCACTTCCGTGAGTTCAGAAATGTTTGGCATTGCTGACTGTGATGCTTTGAAAGACCTCAGAACGACACGATTTTGATAACAGAAAAGATTTCCGGTTTTTAAATGTCCAAGCACTTCTGCTAAAATTGGTTCGATTCGATTCATTTTCTCTAATCCGTTGATTCTATCATTTCCATTCTAGTCGGCCAGGGACTTGAACCTTTTTGAAATATTTTACAATATGGCTATAATCAGTTGCATTTTTATTTGGCCATATTTATTCTGCTATTTTGGAAATGTTGCCACCAATCGAATTTCATCCATTCAAAATGCTGTCTACGATTTAAATTGGTACGATTATCCACCTGAGCTACGTAAATACATTGTGTTGATCATTGCACAGTCTCAAGAATCGGTCTATTTTACTGGATTCAATTTGATTCGATGCACATTGGAAATTTTTGGAAAAGTAAAGCATTTCAGTATTATTTTTGGTTTAAAAGGTTTAAACTTTAAACATTAAAATATAGCCTTTTAAATTGATTTTCCTCGCACTATTTCAGATCATCAGGTCATCTTGCTCTTATTACTTGATTTTTAGAAGATTTTCTAAAGCTCACTAACTCAAATTGTCGAAGGATTCGAGTTTTGTTTTTGTTTCTTCACGATTTAATAATGGATTTTATGCGAAGACTTTCACAACAATATTTTTCATTCAGTCGTTAAAATCTTTAAATAAATGAGAATAAACTGAATTACATTTGCAATCCTGACTTTTCCGCATTGATATGACAAAAAATTTCTCTCGAAACCGAGCAAAATGCATTTTTTTCTGTGTTTTTTTTTTCACAATCTGGCGGCAAAGACAACACTTTGATAAGGTAGAAACTAATAAAGTTCGCTGTGAAAATTTTCATCATCGAATTACGAATTCATTTTACGTTTGCTTCAATATTTATTGAATGTATAATAACTCTCGAATGAAATGATCTGTTTGTTATGTTTAAAATCAGTGAATATGAACGTGGCTTAATTGAAAATAACTTGTTGTTTTCATGTGTTTGTGTACGCATACAACGGAATTTCTCCACATCAATACCGTCGTCCAGTAGTGACAATAATGTTTTACGGCGTGTTGAATGTTGTCGTCGATGAGCGACAATCGTGCAATTCATAAACGAGACTGAATTTGTGCGCGTCGCTTACCGACCACAGCAATATTGTCGTTAAATACGCAATGAAAAAAATGAATAGAGTAATATGCCAAATCCAGGATATTTTGTTGTATGCGTTCACAAAAACATTCAGCGTTGTCGTGAATATGAACAGAGATTGTTTGTCTATGTTTTGCTGTTTTCATGTATTTGTGAGCACAAATTCCACCTCCCTAATGATGATATTGCTTTTATTTCTGGGTTACAACATTGTCACCCAGGAACGACAGCAATATCATCATTCAGTGAAAGAAATGAATAGAGTAATATGAAAGAGTAGTTTTGGTTGTATGTGTTCACCATAGCATGAAGATAATGACAGCTGGGCAACCAACGTATACATTCTCACATTGTGCTGAAAATGGAATCATCGGTAAGCAACACGCACAAATTTAGTCTTGTCAATGAATTGCACGATTGTCGCTCATCGACGACCACATTCAACATGCCGTAAAACATTGTTGTCACTACTGGATGACGGTATTGATGTGGAGAAACTTCGTTGTATGCGTACACAAATACATGAAAACAACAAGTTATTTTCAATTAAGCCACGTTCATATTCACCGATTTTAAACATATCAAAAAGATCATTTTATTCGAGACTAGTTATACAATAAAATAATCAATAATAATTTCAAATGAAAATTGCAGAATCGATTTCCTTGAAAAATTGATACATTTCAAATTGAGGCGCTTTAACAAAAATGAGCCATATCGCATTCTAAGTCGTTGGAGCGAGAGTGCGTTCGTCATGACCGGCAACTGACACAAATGTCAAATGAGGAATGTCAACAACTAACGAGCTCATTTGGCACTGACACTTGTTGATAAAATCAACATTCGCAATATCAGAATTTGATTTTATTCTTGTAATTTTTATTTCTTCAGTTGTGTTTTTTTTTCAATATCTTTCTTATAACAAAACTTTCTCCATAAAAACATTGAAATAGCGCATTTGTTCATAGAGTTGTCAGTAACATATTCTCATCGTTTTCAATTCATCAGTGAATCAAACAAATCAAAGGTAAATAAAATTACCAAATCTGATTCAATTCACATTTTGGCCAAGAAACTATTTTGTCATTTCATAAATTATAACATAACGTTGAATTCTTTTATCAGATTTCGTTTACGACAAACACAAAAACTGTTCGCAAAATACTGGAATATCGATTGAACAGTCGAAAAATTATCAAAAATGGCATCGATTCAAGCATCGGCCGGTGGCTATGAGAATCATTTCCTGATGGCAATAATTGAAAAATTGTATCTGAAAAGCGAAACAGCCGACGTTTACTTTGTGTTTGGTGATGAAGATAATCGTGAACGGGTTCCAGCACACAAGATCCTATTAGCTGCTGGAAGTGATGTGTTCAACGCAATGTTTTACGGCGATTTGAAGGAAAAGGGTGACGTTGAAATCACCGACGCTTCTGCGGACGCATTCAAAGAGTTTCTGCAGTTCTTTTACCGGAGCAAAGTGAATCTAACCGTCGAAAACGCGTTCGATGTGGTGAACCTTGGCAAAAAGTACGACGTCGCTATCTGTCGAACCATTTGCGATCGATTACTGAAAGATGAACTCACCCTCCGCAATGACAGCGTGTGTTCCATCTATGGTCTCGCCACCTATTTTGATATCGACGATGTAAAGAAACTATGCGAATCAAGGATTGTTGATGACACGGAAGGTGTATTTAGATCGTCGAGTTTTTTGGACTGCGGTCATTCAGTGTTAAGCCGTATTTTGAACTTTGATGAATTATCTTGTTCAGAGGTCAGTGTATTCCACGCATGCATGAATTGGGTTAAGGCGAAAGCAAAACAAGAAGAAATAACAAGGGAAATGGTTGATGCTCATCTCGGTGATTTATTTTACGAGATTCGTTTTGGTTCAATGACATTAGAGGATTTTGTGGATTTAACGCCATCGTATGAACAACTATTTCCAAGCGACGAATATCAAGAAATACTTCAGATGATCAGATTGAAAGATTTTCAACCGAAGATGTTCAAAAAAGACCGACGTGAATTTCCTGTTCCGAAATGGAATAGAAATGCAGTGATCCGAGGTGATCGATTAGTACAGAGTAATAACACTTATTCGTTTTTTAGAGATGTTGAAAGAACCACATTCACATCAAATAAACCAATTTTGCTCGGTGAAATCTGGTGTTCCACTCGAAATAGTAATCACCCACCAATTGAAATGATCATTCATGAAATATCCCGTGATGGCGCCACTAAAGCTCTTTACAGTGACAATAATGTCATATTTACTAAGAAGATAGCATTAAAAAAACCGATTTTGATCAAACCGGGATTTCAGTACGAAATCCAATTCAAACATACTTCAGCACAGCCAATGAAATATGCTGCTTGCATTCTTAAGGACAAAGTTCAATTACGTAACACAGATATCATTATAGAGTTCATCGAGGAAAATAAAACAGGTGGAATAATATTCCTTCTCAAATTTAGTCTGATTTCAAAAGCATAAGCACAAACATTATTCGCTTGAATATCATTACACTTTTGTTATACAAAATAAAGTTGAATAAATCGATTTTCATTCATCAAGTGAACAATTTCAATAAAAAGTGTCGAAACTGTAAATTGTCTTGTGCCTCAGTCTGTTTCAGAAATTCTTTCGCCAATTAGGTTTACTAGCTTAAGGTGAGTCTTTTAGAGTAAAGTTAAATCGAATCAAGTTGATTGTGTTTTGATGGTTTGGAGCGCAAATGTGGAAAATATTAAAACTAAAAATAAATTCAAAATTGATATTTACTTCTTCCTACTTTAGAAACCCGTTCGAAGTTGAAATTCTATTTGAAATAGCTCAGTTCTGAAAATTTGAACATTTGAATATTTCGAATAAATGTGACATTTCATTCGAACTTCCATTTTCGAACATCCATAACCATGACATTGAATTCATTCGCGACCCGAGTGACAGATGCTTATTGACAGCTCATTCAGTAGAATGTTTACAGCCGGTTAAATGACACCAAACAATTCACTGTTGCATCGTTCTCAACAAAAAAAAATAATCAAAATGTGTTTTTCCGACGAACAAATTAATCGAATTTGTGGTGTATTGATGCTGAACGATTTGAGTGAGTTTACATATTGCTGTCGAAAATGTGAATGTGAATATTCAATGGGTTCAGATTTGGAAGCACACATTCTGTTGGAGCATGTAAGAGAAGTGGATGACATCGACCAAAGTACTGTGAATTACAGCCTCTTAGAAATAACACCAGTACCAACACCACCAGAGATGAAACCTCCTGAAGACGAAACACTTGAAGCTGATACGGTTGAATTTCTTGAACAAATCGATGAAGCGATGCCAATAGCGAACAATATCATTGCAACAACAAAAAAATTACCAGTTAAAATTCCACACGAACCGATTAAAACACGCAAATATCAATTTAAAACAAAAAAACCGAAGAAAAAATCAACACCAAAAGTATATTATTGTGATATGTGTCCAACCAAAACGTTCAATTCATTGATTTCAATAAAACAGCACATGAGATTTCACATCATACGATTGCGTGAACCGTGTTCAATTTGTGGTAGACGACCACGAAGCCTAAAAAAGCATTTGAAATCGGATCATTCGATTGAGGAAATGTATAATTGTGATTTTTGTGATGCAACATTTCGAACCAAACAAAATCGTGAAAAACATATGCGAAAGCATACAAACGAACGTCCCTTTC
The DNA here is from genome assembly GCA_030463065.1 of Aphidoletes aphidimyza. NCBI lineage: Eukaryota > Metazoa > Arthropoda > Insecta > Diptera > Cecidomyiidae > Aphidoletes > Aphidoletes aphidimyza. The sequence goes on from CM059999.1 coordinate 39,773,255, forward strand.
AGTGTGTGTCATGTGACAAATCGTTTACATCACAAGATGCACGAAACAAACATAATATGCGAAGGCATATCAAAAAAATGCCACATCCATGTTTCAAATGCGAACGAACATTTATGTGTCCATCGGAACTGCGCGAACACATAATAGCTTGCCATACCGAAATACGTGAATTTTATTGTGATATTTGTGGTAGCGATTTTCCAACCCGACGATATCTAATGTTTCATCTGCGAACGCACAGTGAGAAGGTGCATTCATGTAAATACTGCGGCAAACTATTCAAAACACAACCAGCGAAACGGTGTCATGAACAAGCTGTACATGAAAATAACACTTATCACAAACTTGAAATTGAAATACTTTAAAATTTCAACGAAGATGACATTTAATTAGCTATCTTTTGAGGAAAAGAACGAATCAAACGAATTCGGCTATGAAGACAGCACAACAAAAACATTTTTCATTTGAAATTTAAACATTTGAATTTTGATGCATTTCCATCTCCATTTCCATTGTTTCATTAGTTGATCTTAATAAATTATATGAACAAAAAAACAGCATAAAATGTCATTGTTTGCATTTTTTTCCCAATTGATGAAGTAATAGTGGAACGGAACAGCAGATTTTAACTACATTTTTCGTAATTGCGAATAAATTCACATGTGATCAATGGACTAATTAGCATGTTATTTCATTTGGCTTGGGTAAGTTTATACATTTGATGTGTATTTGTCATCTGTCAAATAAAACCAGCGAATAATCTCTTCGATTCCCTTTAGTTGATTGCATTATAGTTATTGCTGCCTTGGTACTTAATTTTTCATTCTCAATATGAAAAGAGACAAAATGCTGCTTAATGTTTAGTTAAAAAAACGTCAAGGTTTTCAAAACATTAGAAAAGATATAATTTTCTCAACAATTTAGTTGAAGAGTAAAACATGGTCTACACTAGCCGAGATGGAGTTCAATTTTTTTTTCTTTAACTTGTTTTTTTTATGAATGTGGACAGACATATGACAATCAACACCGTTTTTTATAAAATTCAGTAAAAGATTGCATTTTGTAGAAGATGAATTTTAATGGGACTTTAGGTTATAGTTTGGGCTTGGTAATCTCATGTGATACAATTTCAGCGGCTAATCGATAATATTTCAAAATTCATGGATTTAGTCGGTTCTCCTGTCGAAATATTGTGTGTCATGATGTGTCAGCACATTTCATTGCCAAATTGAATGCATACACATTTCAAAGATTTGACAGTCTGAGAAAATTGTCCCTCAGGTAAATCAACCTTTCGAACTTCGATACGATTCGATTCATTTTATCATCAAAGAAGCCTTAAGATACTCGATTTTTCGTCAAATCAGTTGAAAACGATCAAACGAATTTCTCTTCAAAATTTAGAACATTTTGCAGGCAATAGCAACAAGTTAGGCAAGTAGGCATTTGTGCTCGTGATATAAAATCGTCGGTAGGTATGATAAAAGAAGAATTATTTTCTGGAGACACGCTTCTTGTACGTTATCAGAATGATTGCTTAGCAACTAATGCAAATTGGAATATGAATACAGTCTTTTGGCCCAAGATACACAGAAACAAAATTGTATGACATTTTAGAATCAAACACTATGCGACATAGTCTATGCCTTAGTACCTTATAGAAATAAACACTCGTTGAAAATGGCCAGTAAATTTTCTTTACAATTTTGTTTAAAAATTGAATTTCGAAATGGACAAATCGATATTAGTAAGCACGAAAACTGTAGCGTATGAGTCGATTCAAAGTCGTCACACAACAAGATTATATTAAACGTGCTTCCAGACAGATGGAATGAGTGTCGTGTATTCAGTTCATGAGACTCGAGATAAGCCAAATGATCAAGCTAATTAACGCAACCATTTCTCCTCTTGTATGTTCATGATTGACATAACTTGAATTTCGTACATTTATAAAACAATTGTTTCTCTCTTTCTTATATCAAGATGAATAATTCCTAGAATTTTGAAGCCATTCTCCTCAATGACATTAAGAATTATTTATGAATAAATTTCATCGTGTTATAACTGCAAAAAAATTTCATTATTCCTTCCCAACTCAACATATATGTTTTACGAATTTAGACTTTAGACTTTTTGAATTGAAGCATTAACTGTTCGAATTTCGAAATCTGAATTTCGAACATACCAAATATCATCTGCTTTGACATTTCGACTTCCAAATGTCAGTCGGTGTGTTTTGACATTTCAAAAAATAATAATTTCTCCTGTGTGAATAGAGTTTACTAAATTGATCAATACGCTTATTGTTTTTTACCAAATTCCCTTTTCCAAGATGTGTTTAACAATAGAACAATTGAAACAAGCGTGTGGATTTTTATTGCTTAATGATTTCAATGTATTTATTTACTGCTGTAAAATATGTCCAAATGAATTTGCCACGGGCTCCGAATTGGAAGAGCATATTTTGTTTGAGCATCCCGTTGAACAGAAGCATAACGAAAATGTGTTTGTGAACGATTTTATCTCTGAATCAGCATCGAAAGACGATCAAAATGAAAATCATCATGCAAACCTTGGAATTGAGTTTGATGTAAAAGAAGAGCCAAATACAGTCAACGATGTCTGCCAATCAACTAAATTTGTATTGCCAAACGTTTTTGAGGATGGTGGATGTACAGTTGAACCGGCAAAAATGAACTTCGTCAAAGCTAAAACCGTTGAATTGATGAAAACGAATAGTAATCCGCCGCCAGGAGTCAAAAAAAAGCCATTGGAAACATCAACATCAGCTCCGATAGTGTTTTACTGTGAAATGTGTCCAAATATAACTCTAAGCACCAAACAAATTTTAAAGGATCATATGAAACGTCATATAGAGAATCGCTTGTTACCAAAGTGTCCGATTTGTCATAAAAAGCCGCATAATTTAGAGAAACACATGAAAATGAACCATTCGGATGACAAACCATTCAAATGTGATGTGTGCAGTGCGTCGTTCAAAACCAAACAACATCGTATTAATCATGTGCGAGCGCATACAAAAGAGAAACCATTGATTTGTGAACATTGTGGTAAGGCATTTGGTACACAAAAATCGATAAGTTTACACGTAAAACGTGTACATACAACAGATCGACCACATCAATGCCAACAATGTGCACGAAAATTTTTACTTTCATCACAACTTAACGACCATATATCAGCCGTTCATTCACATGAACGACGCTTTGTGTGTGAAATATGTGATTCACGTCATTCAACCAAAAATTATTTGCGACAACATAAATTGATACACGGTGAAAAGACGAAAAAATGCCGACAATGCGATAAAATGTTTAAAACACCCAGAAGCCGACGATTCCATGAGACAAAAGTACATCAACTGTTTGACATTCAACAAGAATATCGTTCGATTGGTGTTCGATTAGTTGAATCTGTTACAAAAGATACACACAAACACACACGCGATCAGATTGAAATAAACTAGTGAATTTATCAAGTTGGTTTGATGTATAGAAAGAGACCTGCAGACTTCCCCTTCATTTCCCCAGTTTAAATGTTCGGTGTTACTTTACAGTGGAAAGCAACTTCCACAACGTTGTTTTGGTATTTCATCATTTTAACACATAGTTTCAAATCCGTATTCCCAAAACAAAAAGTGCTACATACTGAGATGATGCAGATACACAACAGAAATTCGTTTGTGTAGTTAACAATCACAGACGCGATTTTTGACGAATACTGTTCCATATACCGCTACTTGTTGTTGTTATGTCGCACAGCTGTGTGTTCTCAAATATTCATCAAACCGTGAATATTGTGATGGTGGATTGAGCACTGGATCAGTGCAACATTCAATTGCAAGCTACATAGACGTGCTTTTACAAGTGAACAACAGAACAAAGAGTGATTATTATAATCATCGAAAAAAAAAACATCAAGTGTAAAAATCCAGTTGATCGGAATACGAAAAAAAAATTCCATTTCAATAATATTCAATTTGATTCAAAGTGAAATTTAATAAAATTCAAATAAACTACAATGGGTGGTAAAAAATGTAAGTGCAAAAGAAATGATTTCGAAATAAGTTTATTTTTTTTAAATTTTTTTATTTCTTGAATCCAATTGGGTACTTTTTTGTTAAGGAGTCTTCTTCAGGTTCTGTGAAATAGTTATTCAATGCCAAATTTTCATTTTTATTGAATTTTTTAACATTTCAATCAAAAATATTCATGCATTTGCGTTAAAAATTGCATTGATTTTTCACACTTATTCGGTTCGCTCTAACTGAATTTTACTGTAGCAAAATAATGATGAAATTCAGAAACAGTAAGACGCAATATCGATGACTCATTTGCAGTTCGGACGAGTATTGAAAACAAAAAGAGACGAATGTGCATATTGCGAATATCGCGATAACGATTTCAACATGCACAATCATGAAACCGTATAAAAGGCGTGCTAAAAATGTCGGGGCTGTTTTTTAAATGAATATTATTTGGAATATGGATTGAATTGTTCAACTTTTGTTGATATAAGCCAATTGACTTGACTCGCGAATTATTGTAAAATGCACATCAAATCGATTCACGTATTATTCGTCTAAGTGACGAAATATTTATTTTTTAGATAAAAACGATGAAGCAATGTATTTTACATGGTGATTTTATAACAATCGGCGAATCTTTGATTGCTGTCCATAATTCTTCCATTGCACTAATACATTTCTCATGGTGACGAATCATCATAAGAAATGTATGGCAATAAAATAAAGTTTCTCTCGTTTAGTTGAATTTGTATATCGATTGTAATAAAAATTAATATTTTTCGCTATCTTTTGGGTTCGCATGCAAATTTGCATATTATGTCTCTTCTCTAATCGCGACTATTAACTATTAATTAATAACTAATGCATTCAAACGCTCTACGACAATTCCATAACATACGAACTCGACCAACTAAAATTCTTAATATATTTGCTCATTTTAATGTGAAATATTTTCAATTCATAGATAACAAAGATGGATCGAAAAAAGTTGCTCCCAAGAACGCTGAAGAAGCTAAGCGTGCTCCGGGTGCTGGCCAACAACCGTCGATACCAAGAGAGCCAACGATTAGCCAAGCAACGCAGCAAATGAGTTTAAATGAACCGATTCCGTCTACTTCTGGCTTACAGCCAGGCCTAGGTGAGCAGCAATCTCGACCACAAGCATGGCAACCACAGCAAGACCAACAGCGATCGCAAAGTAAGCCAGAAAAGTCGCAAACTCAAGGAAAGTTTCAAGGAAAACGAAAACAACTGAGTGATAGAAGTGATGAATCTAATCCACAACAAAACGAACCGCAGGCCGGTCTATCGCGTGCTGAATTGGTTCGATCGGTTAAATCCACTCTATCTGGAATGGGTCCAAGTAGATCAAAAGCCGTTAAACCAGAAACTTCAAGCCGTGGCAAGCCACAAGAACAAGCGGCAGCACCAAATAAGTTTCCAAAAGTAATTCTGCCTAATTTGGGTAAAGGTACGAGCGGCAGACCATTGGGTATGATTGAAACCAATTATTTGAAATTGGTTAATGAAGATGTGGTCAATGACGCGTATCAGTATGATATCATAATAACAACAAAAGGACCAAAAAAACTGCAAAAGGAAGCCTTTAAGAAATTTAACGAGACGATACTTCCACGGGATTATATTGCATTTGATGGGAAAAAAATTGCATATTCACCACGGCCACTCAATATCGATAAAGAAATAGTTGGTGAGGTTACAATCACGCATCCAGAAACTAAAAAAAATTGGGACTACACGGTGACCATCAAACCGGCTGAAAATATCAAAGTCCCAATCAAACAACAGTTGACCAAGTGAGTAATCTAGTTTTGCAAACCTAAAAGGAACATTTGTTCGTTTTCATTTTGAGATTGTGATGAATTTTATCATATATGGTCCATTTAAACCTTTCAGCTATCAAACTGAACGTAATCAAGATGCAGAGCAAGCCATCGAAATCATTTTAAAGGTAAGAAACAAATTGTAATATTTCAATCGTTAATAACAATTTCGTCATCAATCATTAAAATTGATATTAACTGAATTTGATCCATCCAAAAACAGGGTGCTTTTCAACAGTACCTTAACAAAGGTGGCATTCAAAGTGGGCGTCGATTTTTCTTACCATCACAGGGGCAACGGATTTACTTGAAAGATTTTTGTGAACTACGGCTTGGCTTATTTCAAAGTATGGTTATTGGTGAATATCCACTGTTGAATGTTGACGTAAGTCATAAGGCGTTTCCAAAACGTTATGACAGTATCATTGATCTACTCTATGATATGCAAAGAGAAATGTCATCACGAGATCGACCATTTCGCATTGATCTGAATAAACCATTAATTGATATTTGTCGTGAAAAATTGGAAGCACATCTCGCTGGTCTTGATATATGTTACAGCGACAACGCAAACAACAAGCGAATCTACAAATTTTTTAGCTTGGGTAATGCACCAGCCAGAGAAACATTTGCTATCCAAAATGGTGACCGACACGAAGAAACGAATGTATCGGATTACTTCAAGAATATGAATCGATCAATTCGTTATCCAGGATTGCAATGCATTAAACTTGGTCGAAGAGACAGATACATTTCTGTCCCCATGGAATTTTGTTCGATTCCAGATTCACAAGTAAGTTTATTGAAAATTGTACCATTTCCATTGTCCGAAACATATTTATAAAATTAAATATTATTCATTTTTAAGGTGGTCAACAAAAAATGCACGGAAAATCAAACACGCGAGATGATTCGAGTGTCAGCCGGAACAACGGATGATCGAAAGAAAAAAATTATGGATTTATTGCATGCAATTAAACATAATGAATCACCGATCATCAATGCATTTGGTTTAAAAATCGATGCAAATTTTATCGATGTGCCCGCCAGACAATTAGATACACCATCGATCATGTACAAGGATCGTAAAACGGTTAAACCGCAAAGAGGCGCTTGGCGAATGGATTCACAGAAATTTCTTGATTCAAAAACCAACATCAAATGGATCATCTTGAATGTGAATCGAAACTATGAAAATTATGAATTGGATGAATTTGCGAAACAGGTACGTTTTAGTATTTTGATCTTTGATGTTTCAAGATTTTGGCGATTTATTGATTTGATACAAGGAATTGTTAGGTCACACACCTAGAAAACCTGTTGGTTTCATTTTTTTTTTGCGGTCAAAGTACATTTTCGAAGCTGGGATTCAACACAATTTCCCGAAAAAATTATTATAAATTTCCCGATTTTTGTGGAATTTATTTACCAAGTGAGCTCAAACTTGTGCTTCAGTGGATTTCATCGATGAAACCATCCTAGTGCGTCGAGGTGATAGATTTCAGGTGCATTCAATTTGATGAGAGGATTTTAAAAATGGGGTGCACCTTGAATGTGTCACTGACTGTTTTTGACCAATTTAAATGGTTTATTTTATCGAAAAAATTATCAACGCAAAGTTTAAGCTCATTTGGTAAACATGTTCGAGTTCGCACCTTGGGTGCTCACTCACCAAAGAGCCTAGAGGTTCGCAAAATTCACTGGAATCTCTAAAATCTCGTGTTTTTTTTATGAGCGCCTATCCTTTCCACCTATTAATACACTGATTTTGTATCGAGTGCGTAAATGTGCGCCCGTAGGCCTTATTAAGTTTAAACGTAAACATATCGTTTTGACCTCAGAATACGAAATTAGGGGTTTTCATCAACAATTTCACACAGAAACTCAATGACAGCCACCCCAGTGATGATTGATGGATCTAATGACAGTATCTATGAATTAAATATTTTCTATCTTTATCAATCAACAGCTATACAATTGCAGCACATCGAATGGTTTGCAATTAGATGTGCGTCCACTTGAAATTGTAACGATTTTACCGAAAAGTCGTGATTTTGATTTCACAATTCGCCGGAAAATGCAACAAATTGCCGATTCCAAACAATCACAAAACAGTATTGGAATCGTTTTTTGTGTCATCCCAAACGCTGGTCCGATATATGCAAAAATTAAGCAAATAGCTGAACTACATTATGGTGTGCTGACGCAATGTGTCAAAGGGATTACGATTGATAAAAAACGACGGGATCTCAGTACAGTGTCAAATATTCTGCTTAAAGTGAATGCCAAATTAAATGGAACCAATCACAAATTGGCAAATTCGGCCGTTATAAAGTATTTTGACAGAGAACCGATGATGATCATTGGTGCCGATGTAACACATCCGACCCCTGGTCAACAAGATGTTCCAAGGTATTTTCGCTCATCATTTCAAATTGTGTTCACAGTGCAATTTTCACATTTTTTTTTCTTGTTTTTGTCATTTTCAGTGTTGTCGGAGTGGTTGCATCGCATGATCTAAATGCATTCTGTTATAACATTGCTTGGCGTTATCAAACAGGCGAAATTATTGCTGATTTAAAAACAATTGTAAAAAAACATTTGCAATTTTTTAAACAACACAACGGTTTTTTCCCAAAAAAGATTCTGTACTATCGTGACGGTGTGTCAGAGAGCCAATTTGATGAGGTGATGGCAACCGAAAAGCAAGCAATAGCTCAAGCATGCCATGATGTTTATCAAGTTAACGAGAAGATCGCAAAATTGACGATTATTATTGTTCAAAAACGACATCATACACGCTTTTTCCCAGGTCAAACTGGAATTAGCACTGACAAAAACAACAATGTTCCACCTGGAACTATTGTTGATACAGATATAATTCGTCCGGATGAGAGCCACTTCTATCTAGTTTCTCATCAAGCCGTACAAGGTGTGGCCAAACCAACAAAATATTGCATTTTATTGGATGAAGCCAACCACAAAATCAATGATATACATACACTTACTTTCAATGTAATTCAAAATTTTACTATTCATTTTCTTTTCCAACAAATTTGTCACATAACAATCAATGAAATTTTAAATTTATCTATTTTCAGTTATGTCATATGTTTGCACGTTGCAATCGTTCAGTGTCATATCCAGCGCCAACTTATTATGCACATCATGCTGCTGCACGTGGCAAAGTGTACATTGCGTATGTAGTTGCTCATTTGAATCAATATAAAGGAATTTTATCTTTTTTGTTATAATGATTTTTATTTTCGTTTTCTTCTTTTAGTCAACAACCAGTGGACATGAATGACTTAGATGCGGCAAATAAACGCTGCAATATCAAAATTATCAATACCAATCCAAATTACTTTGTTTAAGATCATATGGGGGTCAAGATCGGTGTGTACTGAAGACGCTTGAGCCAAGAAGGATCACATTTATGGTCTATTGCATATATTGAGTATAATTCAATCCAAGAATCCTCAAAATTTACGATAGATTCCGAATAATTGTTTCCTATCACCCTTGCTTGTCCACCTACACACGAAATAACATTGAAGTATTTGTCCTTTTATCATATTTATCCTTTATTTGTATACATTAAATGACATGGATTAACTCCAAATTCTATGAAAATGGAATAATTTCTTGTTTTACTTTGTATTTTCCATATTATCACATCAAATGACATAAAATTGTCCAAATAAAGTTTAAATTGCATTAAAATGCGCTTATTTGCTTTCATATTGCTTTTACTTTTCGTATTTTGATAGAGATTTTGAATCGTTAAACGGATCAATGGTTTGTTCTTTAAATGATTTATTGGTCTTTGAAATGTCTATATTGTGCCCAAAGTCATATGATTCAAGCTGTCAATAAATTAAGAATATGACACAGGGCTGCTGCACAGTTGATATATTCATATATGTTGACTTCACTCGCATTGAACCGATACTGCAATTGCATTTACTTCAATTTAGCTGTTTTTTGACACACACAGGTAAACATTGGCAATTGGAAGAGGATGTACTTGACGCATTGTAGAGCAACATAGCGAGCTGAGAGCTATGTTTCTTTTTAGTGCGACACGTTACATCCTTATCCATTTGACAATATTTGCACACAGGTAAAAGTAAATGAACTGAATTACATTCGTAATCTTCACTTTTCCACACTGATATGCAAGAGGATTTTAGCCTCAAACAATTCATAAACTAATCAAAAGATACGAATTTCAATCGTCTCAAAGACATATGTAGATTGATAAATGGTTCTCAAAAATAATATACGACCATTCCATACCCGATCGATCAAAATTCACATGGACCATCTCGGATTTGAAAAATTTTTATATGGTTCGATTAGTTTAGGTCCAACTAAGAAAAATCCGTGATCGGTTGGTCGAAATTTTCAACTTTTTGCAAAAGTAAGGGTAAATTTTGAAAGGTATTGAGGCCTACTTTATACATTTGATGGAAATTTGAAGGAAATGTTGATAATTATGTATAGAATATGTCAAAATATGCTATATTATACACCGTTGGAATGGTATTGACCCCCAGAACGAGAAAATATTTACTTTTTGACATTTTGAGTATGACGTAAAAGTGAAAAAAAATGGAAAACGGACACCCCTGCATTCAAACCCAAATATTGGGATGGGTATGAAAGTGTCCATATTTTTGATACAGCCAGATGAAAGGGCTTGAGGTCAGCTATCCGAAACCGATTCTAACTCAAAAAAAATTTGTATACGTGTTTTCGAGATAATCGCGTTCAAAGATTCAAAAGTCGTTTTCTATGTCAAAAATGACTTTTTTCAAAAATGTTAAAAATACAAAATAAAGTAGGCCTCAATACCTTTCAAACGAGGTCTGTGCGGTTTTTTTACCATTCGAAATAGTTGAGATATCGATCGTCAAAATTTACCCTTACTTTTGCAAAAAGTTGAAAATTTCGACCAACCGACCCCGGATTTTTCTTAGTTGGACCTAAACTTATCGAACCATATATAAATTTTTCAAATCCGAGATGGTCCATGTGAATTTTGATCGATCTGGTATGGAATGGTCGTATACTGACTTGCATGCGACATAAAATGAACGACGAATTTATGAATTTCAAAACAATAAATTAATGAAGAATAAATTCTCATATTAGGTTGTCACCAGGGGTTGATACATTCAACGATTTGTGGAAAATTCTTTCAAATCCCTTCGGATATCGACGATCGATTCTTTGAATCGGCTTAGACCTTCGAGAATTTTCCCTCCCCTCGGTCATCACTTTTGATTCGAAATTAAAATCTAGTTCCTCAAACTGGATAAAACTGACAACAATAAAATACTTGTATTTTACATTTGTCTTGGTCCATAAACCAGATTTTAAGTCGCAAAAATCATATCAATATATCGAACAAAGAGAAGCAAAACCGAAATTAAAATCGCAACAGCAAATAAACTAGTGATTTGGAAGTCTCTGGACCATTCAACTTGATAAGTGACAATACAAGTATTCAGTAAATGTGAACAGTTCACCAGATCCAGTTCAATTAATTTGCGATTATCTCTCTCCCACTTTTGTTTTTGGTTCGTCATCAAAATGAATTCATATAAGAAACTAGCATATTCATGGCAAAAGAAACAAATATTCAACTGTTGTTTGTAAACATTCATCGATTGATATTGGATTGCACCATAAAATAAATTGTTACCAGTTGATTTTTGAATTCGATAATCGAATTTCGATTTAAAAGTGTTCTTAAATCGAATGAGCATTTCCATATTTAGTTAGACTCTTGAATTTAAAGTGAACAGGATTCGGCTTGAAACTGGTGTAAGTGGAAGTTTCTCAAAAAATATTCTCAAATAATTTCAGATTCTAGATTGACTTTGAAAAAAAATCGTTTTCTAGTGATACCGTAGAATGAATGTGCTTTTGCAGTTGCACGAAAAAATGACAAATTTATCATTTTCTTCATCATCATCATCATCATCATCAAGTGATCACGGCAGTCAATCGAATTGTTGCGCGGAAAATGACGGTAATCGTTTGATCACATGTAAATTCGGTGAATGTGAAATTCGAAAGAAAAACCATGATCGACATCTTGATAATGTGCATAAATGTAAATTTTGTTCGAATTACATGCCAAAAGCGGCTTTTGAAAGGCATATTCGACGAAGACATCCGGGAAATGGCGTTCCCACAATAGAACAGCCTCAAATTGCGACGAATTGCACACAAACCGTTCAGGGGACAATTAAAGTGAAAATCACAAACCGACCGCCGTCACATGCACCAATCGGCTTCATTCTTTCGGATAAAATCACAAACGAACAATTTAATCGACTTATTATTGAAAAGCGCATCCAAGCCGTGAATGGAGGAATTTTTATCAAATGAGGCATGGCAACGTCTAAAAGTTGAAGAATCAAGTCACTTTTGATTTGGAAGGTCAATGATTACAGTGTTTTATTCGAAATAAAATCAAATGAATGCAAATATATAAAAGTGAACGCATTTTTCTCTATAATATCTTGGTGTCTTTAAAGGAATTCACGGCTACCGTGATTGCTAAAATCCAAAAAAAAAAAATCCGGATTTGCCGTCATAGATCCGGATTTATTTTTTGGATTTAAACACGTGCGGTGGCCGTCTTCTGACGTTTCTACTACATTTGTTTGGAAAAATTTCAAAGTTTCAATGAGGTTATCTCTCCAGCTGAAAATGCATCAAGCGAAATGTAGTTCGACCGAATGATCGACAATTTGGTGTGGTAAACAGAGCGACATTGATTGATGGCCACCCTGGATGCTCAAATTGAAAAAGATAAAACCACGTTTTTATTACATATAATCGTGAATGCAGATGGATTTTTTGAATTGAAGCACTTACGGTGACCGTGAGTAAAATTCAGATAAATGACTCACAACATGAACTCAAAACAAAAACACGCACTTCAGCGGATGAAGCGATATTGTATTCCGTGTTATTTTTAAATAGTCGGCGATTGATATAGTCGTTCTTTATTTCTAGCAAGTGCATTTCTCTCTTGAATTGAAAGGTATATTTCTATATTGATTGAATTGATTTTGTGTTTGATTAAAAAGTGCGTTCAAATAATAGGAACATCAATCGGAAAAGAAAAACTGTTCTTGTGTCTTTTTATAGTATTTTGGCTCTTGAAATTGTATAAGCAAAAACAATAGACAAACGATGATGATGGAATGTTGATATATACCTGGATTTTTGGATTATAAGTTGTGTCCTCAAGAGAACTACAATCCACCCAAATAATCAACATTTTAAATGATAATAATAAATTATCATACGTGCAATTTTTTTATCGAACGACATGTCAAAACAGTTTTTAAGATGGCAGAGGGAAGAAAAGCAGAGGGATGAAAACATAACATATTGCAATGAAAAGTATTACATGCGTATAAAGCAGTCGCGTTCGTTGTATCGCAATGGAATTTATCGAGATTTAGGTTTTGTTGGTGCAATAAAACGTGGTGCACTGCGATTCGAAGGATTGGTAACGTATTTCAACGAACCAGACGAAGACCAAAACGATCATACATCTGAAAATGATGCAATTTGCCTGGTGGATTGTGTTCATTGTGGTGCACAAGTGTTGCAACGAAATTACGATAGACATCTGAAAACTGTACATAAATGTCGATTTTGTTGCCATTTTATGTCAAAAGAAGCTCTTCGTGGACACATCAAGCGAAAACATACGGTTGTTTGTAGCTTCTGTTCCATTAAAATACCACTCGATGAAATTGAACAACACAAACATACGCATTATATTCGATGCAAATCATGCGCAACAAATATTTTTGAGAGTGATTATGAAATTCATGTTCAGCAAATTCATCCATTCGACTCGACTGATGGACAAATTGAAATGCAACAGCTTTGTGGTGTTGGATTACGCATGTTTTTATTGTTATTTTTTGGCATATTTTTAAATTACTATTACTAGACTAAGTGACTGATTTTTGTGTATCCTGCGTGAAACTTCTATGACCAAAACAAACAATAATAAAATAATAAACAAATAATAAATCTTGTAATGCGCCAAATACAAAGTGAATAATTCAATGAAAATACATTTGAGATAAAAAGCAATCTAAAAAAAAAATCTAAAAAATGTCCGATAGCTTCAAATAAGCGTTAAGCTTATTCAATTGATACTCAGTGAGAAAATCAAACAATTTTCTTAGTCAGTTTTTCCCAAGTAACATCCGATATCCGATCCAAAAAAATTTAGTCTCGGATCGGATTCGGATCTATGAGAACTGCATCCACGGACGTGGATACCTCTCAGCGATACGTACCGATAATATTTCTATAGTCAACCCAGTGTCTGCCTCTAACTCATATCAGGTTCTTCAATACTGACTGGCGAACAGTGCTATAAATAGCACAAATTAACCACTCACAGTGCAAAAAAAAAACATACAAAGAGCTTGCCGTGAATGAACAGTGAACACAGAACATCAAATATCAACACAATAGAAGTCTGTATAGTATAGCTGCTTCTGTCTGACTCTTTTCAGTTCATTTTCTGTTTATATTTCGGTTGAATGTATTCGACACTGCAGTAAATACTCGAAAAATGGCTATTCTTATGCATTTGAGGTGTCATTGTTCAACAGTCCGTTATGTTCAACAGGCTGACAAAGACGTACGGATCAATTCCGAAAATAATAAGAATTTCTGATTTTGGTTAGCTGAAATTTTGTGTGAAAATCGATGATAAAATTTATTGTATCAAATACGATACATATAGCAAATAGTATTGTGAAGTGAGAGCGAGTAAATGTCCGTCCAAAGTTAAAGTTTATTCCATAAAATATCATCAAATAAAATTGACTTTTGAACCCGTCAAAGTTCACTTTTATAAATTTAGATATTGAATGTGAACATCATTCAAAGCTATGAAATTTGAAACTGAACCAAACGGAGTTCATTGAAAATGTTGTGTTTTTGTAGGATTTGTTAAGCAACTATTGAAAATGGCAAATTCAAATGGATATTCATTTGAGGATGATGACTATGATTCACCAGATGACTACAATGCTCAATCAGCCGAAAGCGATAATGATGATGATGGTAACTATCTCGTAGATTGTGATCACTGTCCCTCACAAGTTTTGGCTAGGAACTATGACAGTCATCTCGAGAACGTACATAAATGTATCCATTGTTCCAATTACATGCCAAAAAAATCCATTCCATCGCATATTCGAGATAAGCATATGAAAAAATGCAGCCACTGCACCACTGTATTACTGGAGAACCTCATGCCACAACATGAATTGACACACTATGTCAAGTGTCAATATTGTCCAAGCAAATTTCTACCACAAAATCTGAACAAACACATCAGTGACAGTCATCCATTTCATTCCACCGTTGGAATGATTTGTTTGGAAAAAATTACCAACGAAAAATTCAATCAACTCATTAATGACAAACGCATTTATGCTAAAGACGGACATCTTTTTATTAGACAATAAATTACAATGTAAAAGATAACGCTTTTTTGTCCCTAAGGCTCAATTTATTCAACTTAATGCAATAGTAGAAAGTATATTCAATTTGTCTTAGTAATAGATTCATTTATACATTAAAATTTGAAATAAAGTTGCATTTTGATAATGATGTTCCAGAAGTGATAGCCTTTATTCATTTGAAATGAAATTATTTCCTTATCAAAAAGTAAACCATCTGTACAACGTAATTTCTCCTATACGTATACAATGTGCAGAAAGGCAGCACTGCGCCAAATTTGTGACTTCACAACGTAAAAACCCAGAGCTTACGAATAAAAACAAGAAATGGATGTTTCAAAAGGGCATTGATAAAACGTTTCAACCAGACCGAGAGAGAGCGAGAGAAAGAGGTCAAAGGACTTCTTGCTATTATTCTCTTTTAAGATTATTTGAAGCACGCAAAAATCAAGCAAACACAGAAAATGACGAATTTTCGACATCACTCAGTGTTTTCTTAAGCTTTTTACATTCAATCCTCATGTTCTTTTCAGATCGGGTACACCATGATGGAAGCCTAAGATGTTAAAATATTGGTTAAACACTAGAAAAAATATCGATTTATAAAAATGTGAAGAAAAATAAAAAAAAAATCCATTCAATTTTTCTGATTGTTGCATTTTTGTGAGAACATCACCGAACAACCGACCAACAACGAACTCCGAAGAAAACTCCGATGGTAAAATCATTCCGATACCGACCATTTTCGATAAAGCATTTTGGTAGATTTTGGCCAAATTCCGTCCAAAATTTAAAAATATAATTGATTAAGACCATTTTTGATATCAGGAATAGACTCCTCATGAAAATGTATTATAGACTTGAAGCGCCAAAAATATATCATAGTTGACTATCGACTATAGCGCTACGAAAATAATTTTATTTTGAAATCAGAGCCATTGACACTTCAAGGCTTACCTTTTGTTTAAAAAAAAATCACTCTTCATTCTACAGCTCGCACTTAGATCATTTAACATTAAGAAAAAATTGCATAAATATTTACATATGGAAAAGAATCAATTCATTTTCTTATTTTCAGTTTACAAATTCAATTTAATTCATTTTAATTGAACACGCACGATAAATTGACATTTATATTGTTTACTTTTTTCCAATCCAACTCCCAATTTCAGACATAGTTTGAGAAGGTGTATTTCCAAGTTTAATCAACACAGATTTTGTTTTATCATTAAAATCTTTTTCACATCCCTTACTATATCCTATTGATTCCAAAAAACTATCGCCAAGTTTACGTAAATCTTCCCCATTACACTGTTTTGCCATTTCATAGTTTCCTATAAAAAGATTGTCTCCGTGACAATTTAGTTCAGAGTATAACGTCACATCCAACGTATAAAGGCTTAGAAATTCAAATGATGAAATGCGATTTCTCCATTCCGCTTCTAAATTGACGCATGTTTGGCGGCAACTACAAACGGAATCATGATCTCCTTGAATTCCAATGTCTTCGTAGACTTCAATGCAACACATATTTTTAGTAGTAACACCGAGTGCAGCATCAAGGAAGTTGTTTCCACGAACAACAGGTTTGATTCCAAAAGTGAAAAAAATAATTGAATATATTGCATATATCATCATTTTATCGATTTAAAATATGAAAAAAAACTTTGAATTTGAAAATGTTTGTTGGAATTTTTTCGCAGTTAACTGACGTAGACACTATGTTATTAACGATTGTTTTAGTATTTGGCAGGATTATATTCGGCTGGTACACGTAGAAATGAACTGTTAGACATATTTATTCCTTCTCGTCTTTTATATTGAGCGATAACTGATCGATTACGCTATTTTTGTACCAAAACGGAAGATATCACGATGTTTACTCTCAGCATATGACAGAGTTGGAAATTCCACACCAAATTCAATCGTCCACTCACAACTGGCGTACGGCACACATTTGCCTTGTATTTTAAAAACACAAAAAAATTACCGTTAATCTTCTGCTCTATGCAAATCAATAACAATGTGCGCGCACACAAAAATTACAAGGCAAATGTGCGTCGCACACCAGTGGTATCGAACCCATACAATTGACAAAAAACATGAGCTAATTTAATCAGAAATGAAATTATTTTGTTGTCTTCATTATAACAAAAAGCAACAACGAATAAAGAACGTTAATCAGACACGAGTTCAAGCAACAAACTACGAGGTCATTCATCACACAGCGAAATCATATGTAAGATAAAGACAGAAATTGAAATGCAAAAGCTTTGTGGTGTTGGATTACGCATGTTTTTATTGCAATTTTTTAGCGTATTCTTAGATTATTATTATACTAGACTAAGTGACTGGTTTTTGTAGATCCTGCGTGATACTTCTATGAATAAAACAAAAAAATAATAAACAAATAATAAATCTTGTAATGCGCCGAATGCAAAACGAATATTTCGTTTCAATGAAAATACATTTTAGATAAAAAGCGATCTAAAATAAATTGAATTACATTCGTAATATTGACTTTTCCGCATTGATATGAAATTTGGTTTTTTGTTTTTCTGACATTTGGACCAGTCAAGAGAGAAAGTTCTGGTTCTGCCATGAAAACGGGCAAAATGTTATTTTGTCATACAATGTACTGTATTTGGGCACGGTATGTGCACTTTAGTGTAGTTTAGTCACTATGAAATTGCTACTGCAATAAAGCTTATTTTCAACACACAACATCCTGTATTCACGCCGCTATGGAACGGCTATACCAATATGGCTCAAATTAAATTGGAAACATTCGCTAATAATGCTGAACAAATTTGCTTTTGTCACTTTGGGATTTGAGACTCGGTTCGAGAGTTATCGTGTTAAAGTACATACAGCGACGACAACGACGACGCCATTTTGCACCGTATGTACCGAAACCAAGTATCATATACGAAATCCAACCCGACTGAAAATTGAGCTCGGATTGGATCGGCTTCCAATAAGCGTTAAGCATATTCAATTGATGCTAAATGAAAAAAACAGAGCGGTGCACTGACGAGACTACGCTATGCAAAGCACACGGCGTAGCCTACAACTCGCCCTAGCGTGTTTGTATGGTCAGTGCACCGCTCTAAAAAAAAATGAAACAATTTTCTTAGTCATCGCTTTTTGTTCGAATTTTTTCCAAATTTGTTTAAACTCGGATCGGATTCAGATCTATGAGAACTGCATCCGTGGACGTGGACACCTCTAACTCATATCAGGCTCTTCAATACTGACCGGCGAACAATGCTATAAATAGCACAAATTAACCACTCACCGTGCAAAAAAACATAAAAAGAGCTTGCTGTGAATGAACAGTGAACAGCGAATATCAATTCAATCAGTCTGTATATAGCATAGCAGTGTTTTCAATCGCGTTCCGATTCCGAAGTCCGACTGACCCGCATTTGGACCTTTTCGGACTCGGTCACAGCCTGCAGTTTTCGGATCGGTCTCGGGCACCCAAGATTTCGGGTGTTCGGACCTTTTGATCCGGATTTTCGGTCGTCCGAATCAGAAGTCCCAATCGATCTCGAAGTACCCGAAGTTTCCGATATCCCAAAGTCGAATTTTCGGTCGTCCAAGTTCAAAGCCCGATCCAAGAACAATCCCGATCGGTCGGACTGCGGACGATTTTTTTTATTTCTATTCGGACGCGGATCGGATCGGATGAGCTCTAGAAAAGTTCGGTCTGACTTCGGACCCAATTTTAGATCCGATTGAGAACACTGATAGTATATAGCTGCTTCTTATCTGTCTCTCTTCAATTCTCTTTCTGTTTATATATTCCGTTCGATATATTCGACGCTGCAATAAATTCACGCAAAAATAGCCGTTCTAGTGCATTTGAGTTGTTATTGTTTAACAATCGACGGCCAACAAAGACGTGTGTCGATTACAAAAATTATCAGAACCTTTGATTTTAGTGTTGCAATTTTATTTAAAAATCGAGAATAATTTATTGTATTTGATAGCAAATAGTAGTGAAAGTGAGTAAATTTCCGACTTAAGTCATAGTTTGTTCCATAAAATATCATCAAATAAAATTGCCCTTGAACACGTCAAAGTTCTTTTTATATATTTAGATATTGAATGTGAACATCATTCAAAGCTATGAAATTTGAAACTAAACCAAACGGAGTTCATTAAGAATTTTGTGTTTTTATAGGATTTGTTAAGCAACTATTGAAAATGGAATATTCAAATGGATATTTATTTGAGGATGATGATTATGATTCACCAGATGACTACGATGTTCAATCAGCCGAAAGCGATGATGATGATGATGGTAACTATCTCGTAGATTGTGATCACTGTCCCTCACAAGTTTTGGCTAGGAACTATGACAGTCATCTCGAGAACGTACATAAATGTATCCATTGTTCCAATTACATGCCAAAAAAATCCATTCCATCGCATATTCGAGATAAGCATATGAAAAAATGCAGCCACTGCACCACTGTATTACTGGAAAACGTAATGCCACAACATGAATTGACACACTATGTCAAGTGCCAATATTGTCAAAGCACATTTCTACCACAAAATCTGAACAAACACATCAGTGACATTCATCCATTTCATTCCACCGTTGGAATGATTTGTTTGGATAAAATTACCGACGAAAAATTCAATCAACTCATTGATGACAAACGCATTTATGCTAAAGACGGACATCTTTTTATTAGACAATAAATTACAAAGCAAAAGATAACACTTGAGAAATTTATTTTGTTGTTTTATTAAACGTTTTTTTAAGCATTTTTGTCCCTAGTGTTCAATTTATTCAACTTAATGCAATAGTAGAAAGAATATTCGCTTTTGTCTTACTAATAGACTAGGGGGTAATAACGAGACATTTTCGATTGGATTTTGAAGAATAATAATAATACATGTGGATTTGACATGATTTGAATGAATACGCGTGCATAATTGTGAATTCCGGTGAATTCTGGTGAAATTTTGGTATCATAATGTCAAAATTCACACATACAAACGCAAGTGCCGCAGTACAGTAGAAATACACATACTTCGCTTATTCTTGTTCAAGTAAGTAGTGGGGCTGTTACTACTAGTGGTGCTCTTCACACTTATGAAAAACTGCTATTATAGTGGAGCTCTTCACACGAAATCACTAAAATTCGTCAGATTCACAAATATTCACCGATATGCACTGAATTCACTGAATTCAACATCGACAATTATGAGGATTTTTTGTGAATATGAGTGAATTGGAACGTTTTTTTGGGATTTTTGATAGATTCCGTGAATATGTGTGCATATTATGAATAAAATGAATGTTATTACCCCCTAGCTAATAGATTCATTTATACATTCATTTATACATTGAAATTTGAAATAAAGTTGCATTTTGATAATGATGTTCTAGAAGTGATAGCCTTTATTCATTTGAAATGATATCATTTCGTTATCAGAAAGTAAACAATTTTGCAATTTATGTATAAAATAACTCTATCACCTTCAAATTAGAGGTGTCCACGGTCCTGAAGACCGGTATTATCGGAAATTCACTCCAAATTGTCAATTAGTTTGGTTTATTAAAATTAATTGGTTGACACCAGGTTCCAGATTGGATTGCGGATATCTGAGATATAAATCCGAACGAAATTCGATTCAAGTCAAATAATCACGAAAAAATGTTTTACAAACGATTTCGTTGGAATTGTTCCCCTTTTTTGTCGGATATCGATCGGATCGATGAAAACTATATCCGTGGACAATAGACACTGGACACCTGTACTATGTAATTATTCCTACACAATGTGTAAAAATAAGATTACACTGAATCATTTGAAGAACGTCACTAATTCAGTTCAACAAGAAGATAAATTGTATCTGAAGAAAATTAATATTGGAGGTAAATTTTAACAATTTTAGGTTTCCCAACATTTACCGAGGCCAATCTACGATCGAAAATTATACATGTTGTTATACATACATTGTAATATGTGGACAGCCGGCCACTGTGCAATGTCTCAATATGCTTCAATGTAATTATGATTAATCAATGAATTGAACTTCGTGTTCGTCAAAGCATATTGCATTTTTGCATGCATTTTTCGGAACGGCTGCCGGTGTATGCGCAAACACCATTTAATGAAATTGATTGAAAAAGAAAAAAACATCCGATGAGAGAGAAAAATCAAGAATCATAATCGTTGTTTAAATTGATTCGTAAAACACAAACACAAATTCAGGAAAGGGCGCAATCTGAACTGAATCTACACACCTGTTCGCTGCATATGTAGCATTGGAGCATTTGGTTTTCTTATTATTTTTATAATAATGAAGACCAACAGATGCTCTTTTCCATTTGTTTTTACTTGGGTTCCGTTCTTGATTCATTTCATGCGACATGATAAACGAAACCATTTCCAAAAATATACACAAAAAAATGCACAAATAATTTTATAGACTTAAATATTTATAGAAACTTAAAAAAAAAACAATAAAATCAACTGATCTGAAATGGCTAACTTTCCCAGCTGACCGAAGATTTTTCAAGGAAACTGGAAATGTGTCTGTTTATCACACGGCGATCTTCTGAAAAGAATCTCAAAACACAAGAATTGGCTATTTCTTCTACAAAAGTATTATAATCAGCCTTGGGTTCCGATGTAAATATTCACGAAATCCATTTTTATTGACACCAGATGGGAAATTTACAACGAAATAATACACATAAACAAACTAACATGCATGATTTATGCAGATTGTCACTGCATATGGATTTTCCCATCGACATTTAGCGTGATGTTATGTACGGAATTTACGGTTTCAAGACTTCTGCTAAAACATTTACTCTACTCACAGAAAGAGAAAGGGAAAGAGAAAGAGAAAGAGAAAGACACATATACAATTGGAGCATGAATAGATAAAGGCCAAGAGACGACTATCCTAGCCGATGTATATGTATACTTGGTTCAGCTGGTTCGTCTGCTTAACCAAACCCAGCATGTCATATTACAACACAGCATGCTGATTTGTCTGCAAACGCGACGTTGGCGCCACCACTGGTCAGAAGCAGAACTGTTTTATAATGGAAATTTGTATCTACCAATATTCATTGTAAAGTTGTGTTCATCTGAACGTGCTTCTGACAGTACATATTAGCACGCTGTGTATTACAATAAACTAGCGCCGTTTTGCCATGTGTTCACAACCGTACGCACCATAAACAATAGTAAGACTACAACCAAAAGATCGATACAAATATTTTTCGATTCATATCATCACAGCTACTGTACTGAATACAACTGGCAGGCAAAACTAACACACACGCACACGCACACGCACACGCACACGCACACTCATACAAACGTAACGTTAAACCATCGTTGTCGTTGTGCAGATGACAGAGTGCTGAGTGTGTAAGACACTTCTCGGCGAGTAGCATTCTTTGGTGTGTTTGCTCGAGCCGATATATAGTTTAATTGTTCAGTTGCCATCAGTTGACTGAACGAAACGGACGGCATTCGTCGTTCTCTCTACCGAAACACACACAAATATACCGGGAATATTATTTCATTCACTTAAATAAGATATTTTTTTATATTAATTTTTGTTGGATATCGTTTGAGTTATTTTTCCTGCTTTCGTTTCGCCCGAATTTCGCATATCAGTTTTTCGATTTATTATTTTTTTTTTCGTTCGCTTTTTACACCAAAGTTTTTGTTTTTGCACCAACGAAAATTGTAAATATCTGAGAGAGAAAAAAAAGTAACGCATATTAGCGAACACCAATATCAACAATTTGAATAGTGAATTGAAAAGAAGCAGCCCAAATTAAAGTTTTTGCAATAAATAACAGCAACTGGAGCCGAGCAGAGGATATTTGCCAAAAAAATAAATTAAAATATATCAAAACACATGCAAATCTGCTGATCAACTCAAAAATTCCCTGTAACACAGATTTCTTATGGGTTTTAGTGAAGAAAAAACGTTGAAACAAGACAAAAAACTCAAAAAGCAGAATAATTGTTGTTTAAGTGAAACAAAATGTCATTGTAAAGATGAAAATTCGTTCTCACCCATAAAGTGTAAAATGAAGATTTTGAAGAAAATCAAGCGACGCATGGGACTAGGTTTGTATTTTTATTAATTCATTCTTAGCACTCACATTTTGTTGTTGTTGATGTTGCTTTTGTTTTTGTTGTTGTTGTGAGAGAAAATGGTATTTTGCGAAAAATGTCTTGCTTTTACGTTCAATGAACGAAATGAATTTGATGGAACGAATGAATCAAGTATTTGTCATGTTGCTGTGGTTCTTGTGTTTAGTAAAAATGGTTATAAATAGCGCCGCCGTTGCGTTTTTTTGTTAATATTTCCTTTGATTCGATGATCATTTTGATTGATTTAAGATTCAATTGTTGCGGGTAACCGGCGAGTGTGTGTTTATTTGTCGCTTTCACAATGCGCTGGCCAGTGAATTTGCATCGACATTCAAACATTTCATCGGATCAAGTCGGTTTAATTTCATCAATTTAAAATACAATTAACTGCCAATTACGGTGTACCAAGTATTTGTAAGTTGTTTTTGTTTTCTTCTTTCGATAGAAATTCTGGAAATTGTCTACATCAATTTTTATTTGTGAAAATTTTCATTTGAAATACACATCCAGAAGTTTGATTTCTTTAATTTAATCCAAACTTCGATACGTGAGTATTGACAAGCCGCCCCTTAGCTAAAATGTAGTGCAAGTGAAGAAAAAATGTGTTATGCCTAAGTTTAAACATCTGCCATCGCCGATTTCATTTAACTCCGAAGCAGTTGTTTTTTCCTCTCCTCATTTTTATTTTTCGTCATTCTATGGCCCTGCATACATGCACACACACACACAAATACATCTGCGTGCATACATTTACCATGGATTTCTTGGTACAGACATTAAACAACAAGCTGCAAAATACAATGTATGATTGTGTTAGTGCATATGCTGCTCATAATAACAACGAAACATAAATGAAAAGTAAATTCGGATACATTTTTCGTGTGTTATATCTGAGGGAGAGAAAATACAATTGTCGATGCGTACCATAGTTTCACCCAAAACAAAATCGGTGTTTTTGGCCGTTTCTCATTTTATCCGTATTTTTATTTCATGGATTCTCATTTTCTCCGATCATGGATTCAAATGAATAAGATAATAAAAATGACTGCCCATTTGTTTTAAACGTGATATTTGTGTTTCGACTTTATGTGCCGACTAAATGTTGGTGGACGCATATCACATGCTATTATTTTTTGAACCCCATCCACGCGTAATAAAATTCGATTATTGACGATTACAGTGACCGATGTCCATCTGTACGTTTGGTACATTGATCGGTCAGTTTTTCAATGTTGTTCATCATTCAAGTGGCCCAGCATACACGATTTTTGGTGAATAATTATTTTACGCAGGTGTTGATAATTGGTGCATTTCTGCAAAATGCATCCGATTCAACGTAAACGCATTCATCGGAGGAAGTGAACTCTTGAAATTGATGCATACAGTTTTAAAGAAACACCCGGAACTAAATTGAAATGAGCACAACAACGCTGTACTGCATCAATGACGGCTTCCGATTACCTTATTTCGTTCTTGCTAAGAAAAAAAGAACAAATGATGAACTTCTGCATCCTTTTTGGGCTGTTTTTCATCATGTTGGCTCATCATGTTGGCTGAGTGTATCGATTCACATTGTCTTTGGTGCATTACAATCCTGTTTTAATTGCGTTTTCCAAATGACATCCTCAGAACCGTGTATAAATCTCATTTAATCCTTCTTACACTCTGGAGAGACATTTTCCGCTGTCTGAAAAAGCCAAAATCCATTCGTGTTAAGAATGGTTTGGGAATTCGTCATATGTTACATTTTTGTCGGTTCCATAACATGCATTAACATCTCCTTGATGCAGCCTTAGAATCACATGTGCATATGGTTCATCGTAGACCTTGAAGGCTAACAGGAAAAAAACATTCAAACGAATTATAATGGAAAATCTGAACTAGGGAGACGTATTAAGTTTGAACAGAGATTTATCAGCTGTTAGTTTTTTTTCTTGTTTGTTGTATGTTCACCTTTGAAGGCAATCGAACGTTTATTATGTATGCAATCGAACAAAACGCATTGAGAGAGCAACAAGTATTGAAAAAAACTCAACCATGATAAACGAGCAGCCCCTATTCAATGCATATGCACAGATGCACAAACACTCACACTCTCTCCTCTGTTTTTAACTCATGGCACTGAATTTATAACGTTGAATGTATGCTTTTGTTGCCAAGATACAAAAAAAGAAATCTTTTGAATTTACATTGGTTGAGGCTATAGAAATTCATCGAGATGTTTACAAGCGCACGTTTTCATGAAGTGCACTGCATTTTATTCAGCCAAGATAGCATAACCGATACCTATGTTAGCACCATAAAATTGTCAAAAATATATTGCTCATTGTATTTTGCGCATTTTCAATTTTCTTTCATCTCGTTTCGCTCTTTTGATGAGGTGTGTTGCCATTTCGGGTTTTTCCGTTCGGTCGATATTTTGTCATTTTATCGCATCGGTTTATAAATAAATGAAATTTTTTAATATTTGTCATTGTCATTGAGAAAAGTTCATCATGGCAATTTTTCTCTGTTCGATTTCTTTTTCGTTTTATATTTAACATTCGCCTCAAGTTTTGATGTGCAATTTCTACTTCAACTTTTATTTTGTGTGTGTCATCATTGTGTGTTGATTTCATTGTTCTGTTCAGTATGAATAGCATCATGTTGTGTTCGACCGGTGTGGATGTGTTGGTGTATGTTTCCCTTAGAGCAGACAAACATTGCTGATCATCGAACATCTGGACAATTTCCCATTCATTTTTCTTCTGTTTTTTTTTTTTTTTCTTCATGCATCGCTTTTTGCCGAATCGTCTCCTTGAAAATTCTTTGTTCACAACATTCGTTTATGATGTTTTGAGCATTGATCGTTTCGTCTCTTTCGATTTCGAATCGATTGTGTGGGAAACAAATACGATATTGTCAATCGAAAATTGCTAATCGTTTTTATTTTTTATTTTTTTCTTTCTATTTACAGCAACAAGTAACACTGTAACATGTCCGGGACCAAATAATTTACCACCGTTGCGTTTCCATTGCGTGCATGGTAAAAACATTCGTATTTCGCGCGATGGTACATTCGCCAAACGTTTCGAAAGCTTCAAAGATGGTATAACATTTAGCGGCCGACCGGTAAAACCAAACGAACGTGTATTTATTAAAATTTCGGAAATTTCCAACAATTGGAGTGGTTTTATTCGTTTTGGATTCACATACATTGATCCGGCTACATTTAATGATTCCGCCACATCACGGACATCATTGCCAGCGTATTCATGCCCCGATTTGACAAAGCGTCCAGGATTTTGGGTTAAAGCCCTACACGAACGCTACTGTGAGCGTGATAATATTTTATTTTATTATTTCACATCATCGGGTGATGTTCACTTCGGTGTCAACGGTGAAGAAACGGGTACATTTGCAATTCCACCGCCACACAAACCACTCTGGACATTGATTGATGTGTATGGCAATTGTTCGGCAATTGAATTTTTGGATTCACGTGTTGACATGTACCAACCGGGCCATCAGTCAGTGCAGACAGCCAATGACATTGAAATCGATCGTATTGTACCACATTTGCAATCGTTGACCGTCAATGATCAACAACGTCCACCACTATCGCGCAGCCGATCCAGCACATCGTTGCAATCATCACGCGCATCATCTTTAACACCAGTGCCATTTCATCGTACGCACGGCCGAAATGTCCATTTATCACACGACAAATGCATTGCAAAACGTGTTGACACAGAGTTTTGCCAAGGTTATGTATTTACCGCACGTCCAATTCGTATTGGTGAACAGTTGATCGTGCAAGTATTACACACCGAACCAATGTATGTGAGTGCATTGGCATTTGGGCTCACATCATGCGATCCGGCCACATTGCAACCATCCGATTTGCCAGACGATTCGGATTTACTATTGGATCGCCCCGAATACTGGGTGGTTTGCAAAGATATTGCATCGAATCTGGTGCGTGGTGATGAAATTCGCTTTTCAATCGCACCAAATGGTGAGGTGCAAATCAGCAAAAATGATGGTCCAGCCCGTGTTATCATGCATGTCGATCAAAGTCTTACACTCTGGACATTTTTTGATGTGTACGGTTCAACGCAATCAGTTCGTGTTCTAAGTCAAATGTCACCATCACCACAGCACCAAACTCCAATTTCCAACTCAACAACTATGCCATCAATTCAACGACCCATTTCACAACGATACACATCACATAATTTAACACCAGCCGAATCAATCAGCAGTATTGAAGTCATGTCACCAGCACAAATCACACAATCACGACGTTCCATCCCAGTTGCAACACAACCAGCACCGCCACCAAATCGTGTCATTTCAAGCAGCGATATGATTCAATTGCAATCGGGTGGTACTGTTTTAGTAGTCAATCTTCCACCAGCTAATAGTAATAATGATATTAGTGGTAATAGTCAAAATCATCAACCACAAATCATCCAAATGTCAAATCCACCGGCCAATTCCACAGTTAATCCGGCTTCGATTACATACTCCTCCAATTATGTCGAGGTAAGCATCTAGTGTATCCACTACTGACTTCACAACAATTTCAAATAACGTTTTTTTTTTTGTTTCAAGTGTATTAATTTGATGTGTTCATTTATTTTTGTTCATTTCCGCAATAGGCAAAGCCATCAAAACCAGCTTCAACACAACAATATAGCTCATTATCACAGTGGCACGATGCGAATACGGCAAATCTTGGACAGGGAAATGCCGAGTGCACCATTTGCTATGAGCATGCAATCGATTCAGTGTTATATACATGCGGTCACATGTGTATGTGCTATGAATGTGCTGTGAAACAATGGCGTGGAATCGGTGGCGGTCATTGTCCACTTTGCCGAGCGATTATTCGAGATGTTATCCGTATCTTCAAGTCATAAATTTTATCAACACACTCACAAACACTCGGAACACACCAAACCACACGCGGAAATGGAACAATTGCCAAAAAATACATACCAAAAAAAATTAACTTAGAAAAATGAACTAAAATGCCAAAAAAAAGTAGCATGAAAAGAATGAAAAAGCATGAAATCGAAAGAAAAAACACATTGAATATGAAATTAGAGATTTAACGACAACAACAAAATTTCCACCGAATGAATTTATCGAATTAGAAACCAACTAGCTAGATCGTATCGGTTGCAATTGTGATTTCAAATTATCACTTTTTTACCATTCATATGAAATAGGATAGAGAGCAAGTTATTTGTGTTTGCGCGAGCATTGAACAAACGATACACACAATGTAAACATTTAAAAATTATTATTGTGATCGAATCAAGATTTTTTTTTAGAACAACAATTTTGGAAGACTCTTTTAATCGTATAACGCATCGAGAGAAGTTCAAAATTATTGGGAAAATTATTGATAAACAAAGAAAAACAAAAATAATGAAATTCGCGACATGAATATCAATGTATTTGACGAATTTTGGCATCGCAAAATGAAATTCCGATACAGACAATGAAACTCAGTAGTTGGAGTTGTCAATGAAATCCAAATTATTGTTAAGCTACGATAAAAATGAAATCCATTCAACAAAACATACAAAAATAGTCAACATCAAAAGCCAATAGCTGAAGATATCTTTTAAATCGTTCAAAACGAACGCCAACAAATTTATTTCCAATATTAAACAACCGATACATAATCAGCTTGACATTACAGCTCCAGGCTCATTATTGTTTTTAATAGCATTGTTGTTTTTTTCTCTCTTTTTTTTGTTCATTTAAAAAAACAACACACACATAATTATAATATTGAGACGAAAAAATTGACGTGTGTATGCATGTATCATTTGTATATTTATTTATATATATTATATAATTAATTAAATTTTAACGATATTTATTTTGATAGCTGCTATTTATTAGATTAAATTGACATTTCAAACTGAACGATAGTTCAGTATTGAAGACATTCAATAAAATGATCCATTTGGATTTATATGAAAAAGGAAATTGTAAAGAGAAAGCCCAATTGTTCAGATGATTTGTGTTTGTCGGATGATTTGGTATTCGGTATCCATTAAACTCAGCCATCAAGCACATGAACTATCAATATCTTTTTCGTGGTTTAGTTTTGGTTTAGAAAATAAAGCCATTTAGCTTCTATGCTTAACCAAACTGCGTTGTAGACTGGGGCAAATATCCCATTTTCAGATACTTGGTCAGCAATGAAATAGCACATACAACGCGCCACTATTCAAATTCTGTTGCTGTTCGGTTGGCTGATGATAAAAACGGAAAAAAAATCTCTTTTTTTTCACCAAAAAAATATTTCCCCAGTTTTCCATCCAATTTTCCTCTGTTCGATTTTCCACTGGTTGTTGTAGTGGACGATTGTCCGTCGAATTTGTCCGCCGCGGTGCACGCACTGACGATGATTGTGTTCTTGGTTTGGAATTTTCGGGAATCAGTTCGACCGGTGAACGTATTATGGGCATGGTGCAATGGCGACACAAGTCAAATCAGTCGAACACTTGACTTGAATCATTCCAAAGGATTACATTCACCGTTTATTTCACATTCTTCTTTGGAAAATCAGTTGTACATACCTCGTTATTTTATTTACCTCAATGATTAAAATGCATTTCATAGTGTAAAATTGCACTTTCTACTTATTTTTTACTGCTAGCCTTTCATTTTCATTGTTGTCTTTGCCATATACATTTCAAGCCGTGAGTTTCTGTGCAATTCTTTTATTAATAGACATTCGAACGTAAATGCAGACAAAGCAACTAATTGAATACATTTGCATCCGAAAAAAAACCATACAAGTCTGTGTGACAAATACATAAACACCGTTGCGTGCACTGAATGCTGTTTATGTGTTGATTGCGGTGTCAAGTGAGGTTTGCCGGCATCAAGGCCTTGATTGTCAAACAATCCATGCACAATGCATAGCGATACACAAGTGTCAATGTCATTGTTTCCCACTCTTTTTGTTTATCCAGCATCTTTTTCTTTTCTATATGGAACGCACAGCGCACACATCAAATCCATGGATTGTATACAGTTTGGCATCAAGTGACATCATTCTAACTGTCATTTTCTCAAAAATTGCTGACAGTTGCATTAAAGTTCGCTTCATTTGCAGCAAACTCGTACGACTTTGGTCTTTAGATGTTCTAAGTCGATTAAACACATCATTTTGGTGATAAGATTCGTGTTTTGCTTTAAAAAAAAAAATTGGTGTAAGTCGAAAAAATGTTGAATTTTCGTAGCGATACAATGAAAATACTGTGAAATAGTGACACAAACAGTTTAAATCAATAAATTTATTGTTGTTTTTTTTTCAATTTTCAGTAATTGCGTCGATTTGGTTATTGTGTTGGTCGTAAGGATGTACGAACTTCACTATAGTACATACTACAAGACTTCGTCATCGTCAAGTGACGATGATGAAGATAACGGTGACTATTTCATCGAATGCCGCTACTGTGGATGTGATGTGCTCAAACGAAATTATGTACGGCATCTCGATAATGTGCATAAATGTGAATATTGTCCGAATTATATGCCAAAACAATCAATTGAAGCGCATGTTGAACGAAAGCACATGGAACAATGCAGCCACTGTTCCCGCTCACTACTCAAACATTTGCTACCACAACATGAATCAACACACTTTACTGAATGTCAATACTGTACAATCCGTGTCTTAGACGAGAATCTCAACAAGCACATCGCTGAAAGTCATCCATTTCGTGCAACCATCGGAATGATTTGTTTGGAAAAAATCAGCAACCAAAGATTCAATCAATTAATCAGCGAACAACGCATCTACGCTAAAGATGGACATCTCTTCATTAAATAAGCCATTTTAAGCTAAATATTAAATCGAAAAACTCTTTTTTTTTTAAAACATAAAAATTATCATTCACTTTTTCTACCATTTATTATGAAAGAAAATCCAATTTTGAAAGAAAAACAACATTGATATTTTTTTTATGAAAGAAAAAATAAAGAAGATGTAAATTCATAATTGGATTGAATATATTGGCAGTGTTTTTGCTTATTGGATTTTTATTGGCAAACACTTTTTTCAGCGTTATAGAAAAATTTGAAGCTTGAAAACCGGGTGAATTTCTGAATTTCGGTGCGATAACTACGATTTAATAAGATCAAACACGCAAATCCAACTCTGAGAAAAAAAAAACAAATCCAAATTCAACTGAGGTGTAAACACACGGTTCGCATCGATGTTGTCATACAATATGCTTGTTGTTGGCTAAAAATGAGACTAAACAAGTTCAATCATTAAAACAGTACAAAAATCACGAATACATCCAAAAAGAACCTCCACTGGTGGAATCGCCCAACTGATGGAGTTGCCCAACCGAAATTACGCCTTGTAGTATACTTGCCAGGCGTACATTCATCTTTCACATGGCATAGAAACAAACAGTATAGAATGGCATTCGTTGTTTTGTCATGAAAATGACGCCTGGTAAGTATGCTAACAAGCCGTAAATTCGATTCAAAATCTAAAAATAAACTTTGTTCATATTGCTAACTATGGCGAATGTTGATTACGTAAGTAAGTTTACACTTCAAATGGTCTGTAAACGCATTTTAACGTATGAATCCGTGGCGCAACGGTAGTCGCGTCCGACTCCAGATCGGAAGGTTGCGTGTTCAAATCACGTCGGGTTCAAACCAATTTTTTTTTTTTTTTTTTTTAATTATTTTTTTATGTGTTTTTCTTTTCTATTTACAAATTTACATCAAATGACAATTTTTTTTTGTATAAATTTTTTTAATTTTGTTGAGGAATGAAAAAAAAGAAAATATCGAACAAGTTGCCAACTCTTGGACTTTGAACGTTTTTGTTGTCAATTTGGGTTTTCTAGGCAATGGAATGATATACTTAGTTTCGTTAGCGGATGAATCTAACAATTGGGTCAAGGTGAAACCTGAATTGATGATGCTAACGAACTTCGTAATCTGGAGGAGTCTTAACACTTAACAGCTTTTTTTTCAAGCTAAACATTTCTTTTTATCCACTTCCAAATTACCTTGTTTTACAGTTTTGAGTGAACTTTGGATGACATTTCAAGGAAATGTCAAGGAAATTTAACTTATTTCATAAATTAAATTGCATTTTTTTTTAAATTGTAATGTTTTCTTGTTGTAGGATTTAATAGTTTTGAGCCAGTTTCACTCTGATCTAATGTCATTTAGCTACGAAATTGAATACCATTCAATACTATTGAATCGTCAAATCGTCAAATCGTCAAATGACATTTCTAACACATTTGAAAAAAGACGGAGGAAAAGCAAAACACTTGCCCCAATTCCATTTCATCCGATGAAAAGTTTCAATTTCAACATCAATGATTTGATCGGAAAATGGTTTGATATTTTAAAGTAAATCATTTCAGATCACTTAAGTTACTCTGAATTCAGAGTAAAGATTCACCGCCATCGCAATGTGTACGATTGTGATTCAAGCAATCAATAATTGAAATGAAGCAGATGGCAAATGGTTATTAGTCAATTGAAATGTTCATATGTTGATTTCACTGGCATTTGCATTGCACTACAATTGCATCCACTTGCACTTGACTGTTTCTGGGTTACACAATGTACATTGCACATAAAGGTAAAAGTATGAAAAATCGATGAAAAACACCTTTAAACTGTAATTTAAATGATTGTTTTGACATTTGTACAAATCCATTATCAGTTTGAAATCTGATAAAAAGGCAATTTTGTGTCATTTTCATGTTGAATTCAACTCATTTATAATTTTTAGGATCAAATGTTACACCATATAACCCACGAGTATAAAAGGAAGTACCTTTCTTCAGCTCCATTGAGTATTCTTTGGTGCATCAAACATTTCAGTACAAAACAACAATTTTTCCTTTAGTTTGCTAGTGACTCTGGTTAGGCTATTCGATTGAAGTGAAGAAAGAATTTCCAATTCTATTTCAATTATGAAGATTCTACTCTCAGTCAAAACTGATTTATTGCGTTTGGGAATCTATGCACCCCATTTTGTGGACAAATATCCATTAAATTTTCTTAATTTAATGGCATTTGGTATGTTGGCACAATCGTTCGTTTTAACCAGTGCATTTCTTATATTCGAAGCGGAAACATTTCGCGAATATGCCGATTCTTATTATATATCAAGTACGGCATTGCTTATCGGTTTTAATTGTGGCCATGCATTGTATAAAACGGCAGAAATTTATCAATTGATTGACAGTTTTGAAAATACGATTGCAAAACGTGAGTGTTTTTCAATTTTTTGACGTCAATTACAATTTTAATCAACATAATGACCAACAATACCAAACACATAAATCCAGAGTGTTACACAGTGAACATTTCACGCATACTGATTGCACAAATTAATTAGTTCATTTCAATCTGACATTTCGATTTCGTCTTTTGATGTTTGTCACATTTGAAATCAAAACACATTCTGTGGCTGCACACTGGCTTGGTCTGTGGCTTTGTGAAATTTCCAACTTTGCAAAAGTCTCATCAAAAAACGAAAATCAGAGACAAAAATAACTGAAAATTTTCAGTAAATCGTCTGGCTGTCATCTGAACAGTTATCTCCTGCATCTAAAATCATTGGCTGGTCGTCTGGCAATAATTTAATAATACTAATAGACGATTAACAGACATTTTTCTCCCAAATTAAGCCCTTCCGCTTGATTGATTTACACAAGGGAGGCCAAAAGAGGATAAATCATGATGTAGATTCTTCAAACTTCAACAGTCATATGATTCTTCAAACTTAACTTTAAACTGTTTTTGTTCGTTAAAATGTAAAAATCTATCAAAGTGAATGTTTCAGGTTTGGACAATGAAGCATCAAAATCCGTTTACGAGCAATCTCATCTTAATGTGGAAAAATTGACGGGAATCTTTCATATTTCTGCTGTTCGAGTGACATGCCCAAGTGTTATAATTCCGATTTTCGTTAAAAGTTTTTTCGTTTATTTTGCAACTGAAGCAGGAAAAGATGTTTTCGAGCTACCATTGCTGGAATGGTAAAATTGGTGTTTCATTTTTATTTTCATTAGTTTTTCATCTGTTAACAAACCATTTTTTCTCACCGAAAATTCTTCAAATTGTCACTTTCTAAGGTTTCCATTTGATTGGAAAAATCCATACGGATATTTGATTGCATTTATCATTGAAGCGCCGGCATATTTTTACATGACACTCTTCAGTAGCGCCTATATTGGCCTATTCATTGGATCAAGCCTCATCATGATTGCATTTGCTGAAGATATGAAACAAGATTTAACCACTTTTCAAATTGATAATGACGAGAAGTCGGGATTCAAAGACAAATTAATCGAATTTATTGAATTTCAATCAGATGCTAAACGGTTGAGTGAAAGCATTTTAATAACCCCATTTTGAACAAATGAAACACATTTAAATATTATTTATTTTGAATATAGAATTGTACGTGATTTTGAGGAAATCTACAAATTTGCTATCCCCGCCTATTTTTTATGGAGTCTCACAACAATTTGCAGCACACTCTTAACTGTTCAATTGGAATTAGTTGAGTATACAGGCGGATTTTCACGTTGAACAGTTGAATTTAGCTAGGAATTCAAAGTTTTTTTCTCCGTTTTCATCTTAATTTTAGGAACATGGAGCAAGTTTATTCACATTGATGGGGCTGCTGTGGATTTTCATTTGGTCATTTGCATTGTTTTTCTTCTTCTGTGAATATGGCCAAAACATTAGCGATAAATATGAATTGAATGATACGATTTATCAGTGCCGTTGGTATTTATGCCCGATTCAAGTACAACGTATGATTCCAACGATTCTAATTAATGTCCAAGATCCAATTGCTTTAAGCGGCTTCGGAAATATTGCGTGCACACGAGATGTATTCAAAAAGGTCAGGTCACCAACCAATTTCATCCTAAACATGTGCCTTGTGAAACAGAATGACTTCTAGCCAGCCGACTTTTAAACGACTATAGTCGTTTGATTTGGGACAAAAAACGTCTAAAAACGGTTTTTACGTACTTTAGACGGGTTCCAATCGATTGCCAGTCATTTTCTAGCCGACTTTTAGTCCTCTTTTGTCCCAATTTAGCCGTTTGGTAGTCGTTTACCTGGGGCAGATTGTTCGAACAACTTTTCAAATTGCAATTTTCATCTCATTTTCTCGTGATTCTCGATATAAAATAAGAACATTTCACGTGTTTTGAAAACTTCTCAACAAAAAAATGGTGAACTTTTCAACAAATCTTGATATTATTTATACATGTGCACAAAATATGTTGACAAGTTCATACATAGGTAAGTTCATAGTTCAGTTGAAAAGATTTCAAGAAAACGTGAAATGTTCATATTTTACATTGAAAATCGTTAGAGAATTAGATGAAAAGTTCAATTTGAAAAGATGTTCGAACAATAAGCCCCAGTTCAATCGTGCACGAAATAACATGTTATTTTCACAAGGGCAAATTTTCTATTTGATTTAAATATAGAAATTGTGATTTTGATTTTCAGGTTGTCAATGCGGGATTCTCATATTTTATGGTGCTGAGAGAATTCTCAAAATAAGATGCACACTTTATGTTTCAATATTGTTTGGCAATAAATTTAATCCTGCATAAAAATTCACACAAAAAATATTTTCTCAAAAGTTGATGTTCGAATCACCAATCACTCTACTGATTGTTTTTCTGGATTATTTCAAACCGAATCGAAGGCTCGAGCCTTGAAGCTTTAGTACATTCGTTAAATTAGTTGCACATGAAACAAATAATAAAAATTGTTAAAAAGCGACCCTTTATTACTTTGACTCTTTTTTCATTTTGGAATTTGTCACTCATTCTACCTAGTCGATTACCAAATTCGTATAATGTCACTAATTGTGTTTTACATGAGCATCAATTACCAAAAATCAACCGAAGAAGTGAAATAGTAACACTTTCAACTTACTAATTACAAATTCCAATTAATCCTTACCCAGAATCAGTTCAGGTAGAAATTCGGAGATTAAGTAAATGGTAGAGGGTCTTCACTAGAGATTAAAATTGACCATAGAACATTCTGAAAAAGAGATTAACATCGCCTATCTTGAAAACAACTACTTGAACTACACTGATGCCATCCAGTGTTTAACTAGTGGCATCGATTATTAAAAATATTTAAGATAATTGTTTACTAATTACTTTTTTTGCGCCTATATAAAGCTATCACTCAGCACTACATGATCAGTTTTGTGTCAGTTGCCAACGAGTCAACAGTTCATTGATATTATTGACGAATTTTATTTCCATCATCAAAATCATGGCCAAACTTGCAACAATTTTATTTGCTGTCATGCTTGTGAGCGTCGTTTTGAGTGCTCCTGCTATGAAATCATTTGGAATGAATAGGATAACGCCCGGAAGTTTTTCAAGAGGATTTAAAGTCAATCGTCGCATACCGATATCGCAAGTTCCAAAGATGTCAAAAACTAGTTTAGC
This sequence comes from Aphidoletes aphidimyza, assembly GCA_030463065.1. Classification (NCBI taxonomy): domain Eukaryota; kingdom Metazoa; phylum Arthropoda; class Insecta; order Diptera; family Cecidomyiidae; genus Aphidoletes; species Aphidoletes aphidimyza. The sequence continues at coordinate 39,810,326 of CM059999.1, forward strand.
ATTGAAGAAAATAAATTCAATGGACCACGTGATGAATGACGTTAATAAAATGCAGATGCGAATGAGGCAATTAATTAATAAAAGTGCACGGAAGATATTGAATGAAAATCTCAAAAGGAATAGAAGTGAACAAATAATTGAAAATGAATCAGGCAATGTTGGTTTTGTGAATAGCAACGATACGATTTCCAAGCTTAACAAATGTCGATTGTGTCAGATATCAGTGAGTCCAAATCAAATGAAACGAAATTCAAATGCTGATATTAGACGAAACCTCCGTGAAAGACTCACAAATGGACAACAAGTTAAAATGGAACCAAAGAATGTTGATTCTGCAAATCGCAACGGTACCGACAACAATTCATTGATAATCAAAAGTCCAAAATTGGAATCGGCCAAACGAACAATAAAACCAGCGAGTCCGAAACGAATCATCAAATCAAGACCAATTGCCGATATTATTGAAAGAAAAGTAAGCGAAAAGGTCAGAAAGGGACAAGCAACTAAAAAGCAACCAGAGAATGTTGATTTGAATCCAGAAATGGATAAACTATAGGGGAAATGAATCGTATATTGGAAATGAGGGAAAGGGATTTCTCTTCCAAGATTCAAGTCAAATGAAAAAAAAAAAAATCAAAACAAAACAAAACAAAAAATAAATAATAAAAAAAACTCAAGTCACAAACCGAAGTAAATAAAAAAAATTAGTAGCAATGTGATGGTTCCAAGTGCTCGGATTCAAGTTAAGCCCCAGATATAATTTTTCTCACCACATGATTGAGTTTCAATTAAAAGAGTTGATTTTTCTTTTCCACTAAATTGGAATCAACACTTGATAAAAAATATTAGAATTTTGTAAAGACAAAACACGAACATTATGTTTAATATGTAATTTTGGGGCTTAAACTAAATCTGAACACCCTGAACTAGCATAAGAATCAGACTAGCTGTAAGATTATTATGAAAAAACAAAAAAATGTACTTTAATATGGACGTTCGAATTTGAATGAAATAATAAATTTGGTTCACAGAAATTTCGTGTCAAAGTAATTTTTAATGTGTTTATTTTTTGCCAGAGAAAACATCGTAGAAAATAGCCGTATTTGATACCCAACTTGGGTTCATGATAAAACATATTCATTTGATTCTTTATTGATTTGATTGGCATTTGTTGTTTTATTTTTTTTTTCTAAAACTGGAAATAAACGTATGAGCTGAACTAAAAATGAGTATTGTGGACGATATTTGAATGTTTGTTTTTAGAGTCAACAATTTTGGCGGTGATTTCAGACCAGATTGTTGTAAATATTCTGTTAATTGAAAGTAAATTCAAATTATAGCAGTTTATCATAACCAAAATGAATCATAGCGCACTCTGGATCATGAACACACTCACAGCAGCAATCAACTGTCAAAGAACAAAGGTAAAAATGCACATTACTCATTGACACGCGCTACCGTTCACAGTTTCAGATTTTGATATCGAGATTCCTATTAATTCATTTCAAATCCTCTTTCTATTGAACAAAAACTATTTTCATATCGAATTTTGAACAGCCAACATAGTTGCTATTATTCAAATCATTTCCAGTTGATTGGCGAAACAAATAAATCGAAGACCAACAAGATCCGCTTTTGGTGATATTCTTTCAATATGGAATGGCATCAACGAAATCCATCAATAAACGTAAAAATATAGACATCAATGTAAATCGAGTGAAGTGAAGGCCTCAACTCAACCTTTTCACTCGCATTTTTTTCTGGCTGCCCGAATTTTTCGCATTTATTGATGAATTTGGTTCGTATTACTCTTGAATGAGTCTCGATCGAATGAATTTGATCATACCTATTAATACATATCGATAACAAATCTCAGCCCTTGGTTCCGAACATTACAATTGAAATGAGATGGTAACTTCAAGTTTACTAACTTGCAATGGGTCTATAGGTCGACTCCATTCACTTCCAAGTCTGGCTTTTATTGATTGTTATTTCCAATTTCGAAATAAGAACTTCGAAATATTCAACAGTTGTATTGAAACAATTCCAATGCTATTTGCTTCGAACTAACAATTTGAATGTTATGACTTTTAACTAATTAGATTAAACAACGTTCCAGTTCACAAATACTTACAGTCGATTTGGTTTCGTTATAGTTTCACCAATCTTTTGACAAAAATGTCTTTTACAAACGAGCAAATTCAGCAATTTTGTGGTTTTTTATTGTTAAATGATTTTGGTGCATTCATTTATTGCTGTAAAAATTGTGATGGTGAATTTTTGTCCGGACCAGAATTGGAAGAGCATATTTTACTTGAACATCAGGAGGATGTAAAGAATAATATCAAGCATATTTTTGTGAGCGATGCAGTTTCTGGGTCAACAGCAGTATCGCCATTCAAAAAACCGATTGAAATTGACTTGATTGAACGAAGACCTGAGGGAAAAGTCGAACCCAGTCTGATTGAGCTCCAATGCAATGAAATTGTCGAACAAACGTTGATTTCGCAGAATTCAAAAGACGAAAGCAAAAATGATGAGGCAATCAAAGTTCAACCCCAAGAATCAAACCGCGAACATCATGAACCAAAACTAATTGAAAAAGGTCAAAGAAAGAAGCAACCAACATCAAATGTATTTTATTGTGAAATGTGTCCGCACGTGACATTCAGTACATTGCCAATTTTAAAGCGACACATGAAACGACATACAACCGATAAAGTGCGAAAATTGCGAAAATTGTGTTCAATTTGTCAAAAAATGACATTTGATTATGAAAAGCACATGAAAATGACACACACAGGCAGACCATATCAGTGTGACTATTGTGATGCATCATTTGGTACAAATAGCACTCGATTGATTCATATGCGAATTCACACAAATGAACGACCATTTTTGTGTGAAATCTGTGGAAAATCATTTAAAACACAAAACGAAAAACGATGCCATCAAAATCGAATACATTTGAAAAATTTACCACATCAATGTCAAAAATGTGATCGGAAATTTCTACGCCCGTCACATCTGTTGGAACATTTTTTAGCAATTCATTCAGATAAACGAAATTTCATCTGTGAAACATGTGGCAAAAGTTTCACCAACGGAACGTATCTGCGAAGACATAAATTAACACACGGTGAATATGCGTACCAGTGTAAATGTTGCGAAAAAATGTTTAAAACGACCAAAACTCGACGAGAGCATGAGAAAGTTGTGCATCAAGTGATTTGAAGCGGACATTTAGTATTCACAATCGGAGGTCTTCACGGATACAGTTTTCATAGATCTGGATTAGATCCGACATTTAATCGACTTGAGCCGAGACTGAAAATTTGGATCGCATCGGAACAGATCTGGGTGATCCGACCTTCGGATCACGGATATTCAGAGGAAGATTTCAACGAAATCCGAACAAAATCCGTTTTTTTTTTAATTATTTCATTTGCATCAATAAAATATGTTTACTTGAAGTTATCGGATTTTGTTCGGATATTTTCTCGGATATCCTAGATCCGATCTGCAGATCATGATCTTATCCGAATTTTCAGTCTCCTAACGTATCGGATCCGAATATTTTGTATCAGATTTCGATAAATCCGTACTTCGAACTATCCGTGAACACCTCTCTTAATAATGGTTTAAAAGACTGAATGTAAGGGAAAATGAAAGAAGCCATACCTTGTCGGTCGAATTCACTAATTTAATAAGTGACAATTGGAAGGGCAATGTTTTCTGTTCAATAAAAAGTGTTTATTACCGGTGAATTTCTGAAAATTCAATTTTATTTCAATTTCGATTCAGATTTTCAATCATTAAAAAATTATTCTACCGACAAAAAAAAACCTATTCATGTTGTTTCAATGGTTAAAAAGTAACTTGAAGAGCTTCGAATTTAACGAACATTTTGAATGTGCCTCTATGTATGCATTCGCCTTCCATTCGAATGTCGAAATTTCCAATTCAAAAATTCAAATAGATGATTTCGAATCAGTTTTGATTCGATGTTCGAGATTCTCAATTCGAAGTTCGAAAGGGGAAATTCTCAATTCGAAGTTCGAACTCAATCACTGATAACACACAGTGTTATGACATTTCATTTATTTACAATTCGTGTGCCATATCAGTGCCATGTTAATCGTTGACCTCAGTCATTCAGTCTGCATTAGTCTAGTCAATTAAAATGTATTTAACAAATGATCGAATTGGTGAAGCGTGTGGATTTCTGTTGCTTAATGATTTCAATGCATTTATTTATTGCTGTAAAAAGTGTCCATGTGAATATTTAACGGGTTCTGAATTGGAGCAGCACATTTCATTTTATCATCAAGATGAGAAGGAGCATATCGATGGAATTTTTGTGAATGATGGTGTTTTAGATGCAACATTATCAGTTCCAATCGAGTCTGAATCTGTTGAACCGGATTCGAGTGACAAAACCAATGGATTGATTGATCGTGAAAATGAATCAGACATTGAAAATGGTTCAAAAGAGGAGAATGGTCAAGAGATTCAAAAACCAAATGCACACGAATCATCAGTCGAACCGAATGAATCAGATGGTGATAAGACTGAGGTCAAAAAGCCACATCGTCGAAAAACCATAACCGGTGTGTTCTATTGTGACATGTGTCCCGGAGTAACGTTCAGTACATTGAACATTGTACGGCAGCACATGAGACGACATCGAGCCAATAAAGTGTCGAAAAAGTGTGAAATTTGTGGTAAAAAGCCAAGAGACTTTGAAAAGCACATTCAAATGGCTCATTTGCATGAACGACCGTACAAATGTGATTTCTGTGAATCATCATTTAAAAGCAATATCAATCGGGTGATTCACATGCGAAAACACACCGGTGAACGACCATTTCTATGCTCATCGTGCGGTAAATGTTTTATATCACAAGACACAAGAAATAAACACAATATGCGAATGCACAGCGATACATTGCCTCATCCATGTTTGGAGTGTAAACGTTCATTTATCAGTCCATCACAATTACAGGAACATACATATTCATTTCATTCCGATGCAAGACCATATGCATGTGAAACATGCGGTAATTGTTATTCAACGCGAAAATACTTGCGAAAGCATAGGCAATCGCATGGTGAAAAAATTCATTTGTGCCGATATTGTGAGAAAAAATTCAAGACCACCGAAACACGGCGATGGCATGAACGAACCGTTCATAAAGCATTATAAAAGAGGCCTAAGAGGAGGAGGAGGGGAGCATAACAAGACTAAAATCTAAGGACTGGTGCCGGTGCCATAATGGATTACATTAAGTTTTATGTTTTAAGGTTTTTACGTGTTGAAAACGGGTTCTTAAAAGACTGGAAGCGGAAACCGGTTGCTGGAATTTTACGCATTCTGAATGTTATCATTCATTTGAAGTGGTTTTTGTTATTTTTACATTGTTTTTTGGTAGATAAAAAATACTCATTTTTTTAATCGTATTCTGGGATATTGTTTTATTTTTAAGTCAAACATAATTTAAATAGTTTATTGTTGAATGTTGATTTAATTTCAAATACATTCTCAAATTAAACTCTCATTTTGTACGAGAACTTTGAACGGTTCTCAGTGTTTAGTAAACACTGTTTACATTGGGTTTTGAGAATAAAAATAAAGTCCAAATGGGAATAGTCAATATAAAAGTCTTTTACTTAACAAATTCAAGTTTATAGTTTTTTTGACACAAATTTTAAGGTTTTTTTCGGGAATTAACCAGTCGAAAGATTCCTAAAATTAATCTTCAAAAAAAAAGATAAACTCAAAAAAAATTAATCTCTTTTTCCTAAATCGGCCGATTTCGACCTTATCTCTATCGATTAAGATTTCGTAACAATGTGATGTTTTATGTGTCTTTTTAAAGTCATTATTCTAATTTTGGATACTTTTCTGTAAAACAATTTAATCATATCATTCAATCGAATGATGAATTGTGTAGTGCTTTTATATTGAGGTAAGTTAGCAAATTCATGAATAAGCACAGCACAGAGAGTTATGCAGTTTGCATATTATCAATTTAGTAGATAATATGATCTGCATATTAGGTTTCAATCCAAGCAGCCCAATAACACTAGTCAGCTAACATTTGGGTCACATTTTAACACGAACAACTAAAATTATTCCCGAAGGTCTTGCGATAAACGAGTCGCAAAATGTTCTGTTGCCCTGTTCATTACTTTTCATGATGGGGGAATGTATTGAGCTCATCTTCATATCGACTCCTCGAGGCGCGAGCTCATTCATGTATAAAAATACTTGTCATGATTCATGAAGAATCGCAATATAACTATTGTCTAATATTCTTATGATGAGCGGATTTTGGGATGATTTCGAAACATTCTCCACATCTTTCACTGTTCAAGTTTCATATAAATGACCAGTATGTCTTGAACCATGACAACGAATCTGTAATTGTCCCACAAAACTCAATCCAATCGGGTGTAAAGGTGGCAACGGATACGGATGGACAGCTGAATATAGATGTTTTTGTCTGTCCGGTCCGTCTGTAATCGTTTTAGGACACTTCGAACATTGTCCGTGATAATGTTCGGATAGTTCGGCCAGTCCGAACTGTCCGAATGTATATAAAAAACTGTCGGACATCCGAGTTGTCCGTTCGGTCCGTCCGGTTCGTCCGGTTCGTCCGGTTCGTCCATAGATTTTTTCATACACTTCGGACAATGTCAATGAATGTACGAACATTCTCACGGACACATCGGACATGGTCCTTACTGTCCGAAGAAAATCACGGGTGAAACAACCTTCAGATTTGGATTCAGTAGACTTGGAAAATGATTGAAATTTTGTTCTGTAAAAACGGGTCCCAAATTGACTAAGTGTAATCTGATTAGATAATATTAACGGAGTAATCTATTTGATGCGTTTATGCAGTGCTTATTCATGCTTTTGCTAAGGTGCCGTCACTTAAATACAGGTAATGTTTGAGAATGATTCACCAAAACCATTAAGGTTGAACATCACATTTAAATCAAATTGCTCATTTGCACGTCAACAAATGTGTCATCAATTTGTGAGAACATAATTATCGGCTTAAACTATAGGGGTTCAAAAATTTGAGGACAAAATTTTACATAAATCTTTTATAAAAATTGTGAATATTTTGTGTGAACATCTAAACATTGAACCGGGTTCAATGAACATTGACTCGCTCTATTATTGGCTCGTCGCATAAGCTTTTCTAAATTATATATATATCAATTCATTTGCACCGAAATTAAAGTGAATAAAAAAAATTATTGCCACTGTGTATAAACAAAGAATACTTATGATGAAACATTGCTGTAGAAAAATGGTAGTCGATCGAAAGCTATGAAAATAGATGATGTTCAACATATTTCGATTAAGCTGTTGACCTAATCCTACGAAATTGTTCAATGTGTATGAATTGGTCATTCGAGAGTCTCGAGTCAAGACTCACTACCACAGACTACATGCTTGCCATTGATTGTATATGAATTTCTGAGTCTTTAAGACATATATTCTAAAAATGGGTTCAGTCCATCAGTCAATAATTTTGATTTGAGTTTTGTCTTTAAACAAATGCTATAAATACAATTGTTTACAACAAACCAATTAAATAGCTCCATGATTTCGAATTTCATGCCCTCTGCGACCGGATGTGGTGGCAAATTTTTGATCACAAAATTTACATTGAAAACGTTTTTCACCGTGGCTCAACATATGCTGATGTAAATGTTTTCGGGTGCCAAATCGTCGATCGCACACCTCACACGGGTACATTTTTTGATTGAGATGATGTAAATTGATGTGATCCCGAAGTTCATACAGTTGACGATACGCATTTCCACAGCGATCACATTTATGCGGTTTTAAATGCAAGTGATAACGATTCATATGGGCATTTAAAACACTCTGCGCGTGATAGCTTCGTCCACACAAATGGCAAATCTACAAAAAAAAAGAGGAAAAAATTAGTCATTGGAGAGTTTTGGGTGGATTTTGTTAGAAAAATCAACATTTTTTCAGAAAAATCTACATTTTTTTCAGAAAAATCTACATTTTTTTCAGAAAAATCATCATTTTTCCTTTTAAACTGCATTTATAATGAGAAATTGGGAAAAAATATTGACTAATGCTGCTAGTTTAGGGAAAAATGAGCTAAAAATCGATCGAGACTCCAAAAAATCTCAACATTTTAGTGTAAATGATGAAAAAAAATCGACTCACATATGGTTTTTCGCCGGTGTGCTGTCGAACATGTGTATCACGATGCACTTTTTGCTTAAACGTAGCCTCACAGTAATCACACTTGAACGGTCGCTCTGTCGAATGGAAGATTTTTAAATGTGTTTTCATATCCCGAATATGTTTGCCACAAAGTGTGCACAATGTTGGACTTGGCGGTCGTTTTATTTGTTTTTTCTTTTTCACATGTCCAGCAATCATATGCTGTTTAATACGTGCCAACGATGTAAATATTCGTGAGCAAATTTCACAATGGTATGCATTTTTCTTGGATAATTTTTTGGATTTTGTTTTTGTGGTTTTGGGTTTTGTTGTTGGTGTAAAAAAATCCTCTTCATCATCGGACAGCGAATCATTTGATTGTGGCAAATCAAATGAATGAAAATCATCATCATTAGGCAGTGATTGAATTGCATCAATGGTTTCAGTTTCATCAACATCCGTTTCTTTAGCAATGATATTAATTTCCAATTTTGATGTTTCAAATGGCAAATAAATGGCCATTTCTTCCTTTGTACTATGATCCAATGGGATTGATTCAGTTTTGGTATGTTCGGTTGATGCGTAATGCGGTGAATACACTTCAATTGGTTGTAAATCCAATGTTAAATCGGAATTTGATGGAATTTCATTCTCTTCTTTCACATCATGACCGATTGTATGCAATTCCAATTCATTTCCAACACGAAACTCTTCATCACATCGGCTGCATGTGTAAATAAACTCATTTAAATCATTTTTAAACAAAAAACCATACGGTTTTCGATTGCCCAACGTAATATCGATGCACATTTTTAAAAATTGTGCTGATAATTTAGCCGAATTTTTATCAATTTAGGTGCAATTATTTAGTTTTTGTTGTTGTTTTCTTTTTGCTGCCGAAAAATAAACAAATAAATATGATTTTTGTTTTCTTTGTCGATGCTCTGAACAAGAAATTATTTTTTTTTTTTTTTCATTTGTGTGACAGTTGAAACGTCAAAATGATGTTGACATTTCGTTTGAGAGGGGAAATCAATAATAGAGTGACGGAGACTCCGGACCGTTGGACAAATGAAGCGATAAAAACGAGACGATTGGTATCTCTAATGTTTTTATTGGTTGTCGTTTTAATTTAGAAACAGCGAGATTTTCGAGATGTTGATTCTCGTTTTTTTGAGGCAATTGATGTTTGACATTGAAAATCCTTCAAATTTTGTGAAATTAAAAGATTTAACGAATTTGGTGTGTTGATGCACCATCAACAGAACACATTTTTTTCTTTATTTGATAAATATGATGCTTAGTTTTTCCTTACAGAATGATAAATTATAGATAATTTGCCAGCAAGTCGCTTTTAGCGAATAAACACAAGAACCTTTTTTTTTGTTTTGGAGGTGTTTGAAATTGATTCTACTTGGCTTTGCCTTGGGCAGCAACACTTTCGATAGCTTTGCGTACGGTTTCTTCGTCGCCCAAAAATTGCATCGAAACAACCGGTTTGAAATTTTCATCCAATTCATACACAAATGGAATGCCAGTTGGTAAATTTAAACCCATAATGGCATCATCGGACATATTATCCAAATGCTTAACAATGCCACGCAATGAATTACCATGTGCAGCAATGATAATTTTTTTACCATCCTTCAATTGTGGTACAATGACATCATTCCAGTATGGCAGTGTACGGGCGATGGTCAATTTAAGTGATTCGAATTTTGGGAATTCTTCTGGTTTTGGATCGCCAGCATACCGGGGATCCTTGGTGATGGCATCGAAATATTGATGATCTGCTTCCATTGGTGGTGGTGGTGTGTCAAAGCTACGACGCCAAATTTGCACTTGCTCTTCACCATATTTGGCCGCTGTTTCAGCTTTATTCAATCCAGTCAAACCACCATAGTGACGTTCATTCAAACGCCAAGTTTTACTAATTGGAATTCCCGTTTGACCAGATTCCTTTAAAATTGAGTCGAGAGTGTTTTGAGCACGGGTCAACAATGATGTATGTGCAACATCAAATTTCAAACCAGCATCTTTGATGGCTTTGCCAGCGGCCAAAGCTTCTTCTTTACCTAAAATGATGAAATTGCAATGGATTATTGGGAAATTCAGAGCAAATCAACAATTTTTTCAGCAATTTCAAGGATATTTTGATTAATTTGTTACATTTTTTATCATTTTTTTTTACATGTTTCACATGAAATCACTTTGAATGACATTGATGCATCAATTAAAATGTTTCAATTCGTTCAACGTTATTATGTAAGCACAATGACAGCTTATCTCAATGTTAACACAATTTACCAATTACCTTTGTCACTTAAATTGGCATCAAACCATCCACAGAATAAATTCTTTTGATTCCATTCGGATTCACCATGGCGAACCATCACAATCTTATATTTTCCAGCCATTCTTAGGATTCGATTTATTTTTGCGGCTTGATAAAAATCAAATTGAATACAGTAATGTGCGAATTGTGTGCTCAACGTTTGACGGTATTATACTGATTGAATGCGATTCGATTGACCTTCATACACTCAGGTCATATCAGTCGGTGTGAAAATAATATCATTTCGAGTGAAGTTGACTAGTTGAAGACAAATTCCAACAAATTTAGTTTGGCGTCCCTATTGATAAAATTGTTCATATTTCGAACATTCACATTGGAAAGGCGTATTGTGTCCAATTGCAACTGGAATTTTCATTATTTGAACTGATGTATTGCAAATATTTCTTTTTACTGGTTTTTAAAGTATGGCTAAAGTTCGTAACCGTCCTTTATTTTACAGGTTTTCCCTGTATTTTCAACCCAAAACCTGTGTCCTTTATATTGATGAAAAAACCTGTAAATGTCCTATATTTCCAAAAGCTGCTCAACGAAGACAAAGTTTCGACTGTGAAACGTTGGACTGAAATATTTAACCATTTTGAGAAGAATGATTGCGAAATGGCTGAAATTTGCCAGGAACAACTGCATCTGTAGAACGAGTTTTTCTGGAGTAAACAAAACGTGAACATCAAACAATTGACTATAGAAACGCTAAAAAGCAATTTTGACGGTTAAATCAATCTTAAATATTCATGTTTAGAATTTTATGAATATATCAAAACGAAACCAAAATTGCTCCGTGAAACTGTTTCAAAAGATAAATTCAAATTGAAAACATTGGATGGTGAAGTTTTGACGATTGTTGACGATTCAGATGATGAGTAAATCGAATCCTTTTTTTTTCATTTAATTTTTTTACAGTCATTTTTTTTTTGTGGAAAAATTTAGTGTATTTTGATGTTTTTTGGTCGAAAAAAGATGCGGGCATTAATTATAGCGATTATCAACGATTATCCTCTCATTTTTTTCCAATATTTATGACGACAGTGAAAGCCTCCAGATTACGATTTTTAAATCGGATCAATTAAATTGCCACCGAAAGCCAATCATTAATGCGGAGAGATACTTAATGCGTTTTTGATTTGTTTACATCCAAAATTGAAATTATTGCTCATGATTTGAATTGCAATCGTTTGAATTGCATTTGTTTGATTTGCAAATGTATTGAAACAACAGTATTCAACGAAAAGCTCAAAAAAATGAAAAATCATCCTATAAAATAAATGCATTTTGCTGTAAACCTACCTAATGACAATTATTTGTTCTTGGAAATTTTCTTAACATGGAAGACTGTAGTATTCGGTATTATTATGGGTTTTGGGACTTCTCAATCAATTTTTTGTATGTAATGCAATTCAATCGGATTTTTTTATGATTTATTTTTTTACTTTTCTGCACATAAAATGTAATTAGGAAAAATATGTTGGTTTTGCTTCGAAAGTGCAACTAGAAAATAGTGTAAAGTAAGTTGTGATACTGATCGCGTTCAAATTTTCATTAGAATCTCAGTGTTTCATGGGAAATAACATGTCATTGATTCTTTTTAAATCGGATCATCAATTTTGGTACTTCTTATGCAGAAAAGCGTTCTCCTCGTCGTCAGATGTATTTTATCACGATAGCTTTCGAACGGAGTCTCAAAGCCTCAAACCCTAATATGATCAAAACAAATATCGATTGAAACCAATGCGTTGATTTTCATGCAAAATAAAGAATTTCGTGAAAAAAACTCTGATTCTAATCGAATCAAGGAACTTAACTTCGAAATGGTCATTAGAAACTGTACTTTTTGTTGAATAAAAGAATCTAATCTGTTTGAGTCAAATATGACGGACAATTTTTAAAAATATTTTTATGGCATCAACAATTTATCGCTTGAATCGCAATGCAAGAATTGATTTCATTATTAAACTTATTATGTCTAGACTCAGGGATTCATTTGTTCATTTCGATTTATGACATGAACAAATCTAAGCGGATCAATATTGCATATATATCTATTATAAAATTCCTTTAATTGGTCCTTATTCAGAAGGTCATTAACTATTAAGTTGGTTTTTTTTGGGGGGGGTAATTAGGCCTAATGCGTCCCAGGTAATCTTTGTTACCTGTCAAAATGCATCTTTCTAGAAAATAAAATTGTGTTTATAGATTGGGATACACCCCCAAAAAAAATCAAAATCTCCTATCCTCGGAGTTATAAAAGCAAGAACATTTTTATGTGAAGTTCAGTTGTGATTGCTGATCACTCATTGACACTTAAAAAACGCTCAAAACGTTGATTTTTCTCATTTAAGATGGAATTATTTTTAGTAGATAAACTAGATGTAAATTGTGACTTAAATAATAACAACATCCATCAAATGTCCATGGATTCAACACACAACGATGAGGTGTCACCCACTAAATTGTCAACATATTTCAATGAACGTTATCAGAGTGAGCTTGAACAGTCTGAAAACGGAGCATTAAATGCATGGAAACGAGCTTGGTTGGTTCTGGCAGTGCAGGAAAGCATCAGACAAAAAGAATTGGAACAACAAAATCGCAATAATTTTGGGGATAAATTGAATAAAACCACAGTAAAATCGTTGAAACGAAGAAAAGCCGATGAAAAGGTAAGTGAGAAGCAGCTTAGGAACCCTCAACCCAACTCAACTCCAAGGATATTCCGAGATGTGACCAATAATCCAGTACCTGCTTCAGTACCTGGTCCAGTAACCCAACCAGTAAAACATCACCAAAACGGTGTCGATAAAGTAATCCCTCAATTGGATTCCAGTAAATTGGTAAAAAGTATGATGGAATCGATCAAACGACCATTTGAGTGTGAAATGAAAACCATTAATAGACCTAACCAATTAAAATATAATGCGCCTAAGTCACTGACTTCGGTTGAAATGAGCTTTTTACAGAAAAAACAAAAGCCCAAAGAAACCATCAAACCGTTTGTATGTGAAATATGTAAAAAAGGTCATGCCCGTTCGGATCAACTTGAAAAGCATCTGAAAATCCATGAAATATACAAATGCATTCATTGTAATAAAGGATTTGTACATCAACAAACGAAAGAGATGCACGAACAAATCTGCTATCAATTGCGATTTGGTTGTGGCATTTGTAAATACAGTACAACGAATCTAACACAATTTACATCACATATGCGACGTCATACTGGCAAAAAACCATTGCAATGCACATTGTGTCGCCGAAGATTTGCTAAGCAAACACATCTTAGAATTCATAAGAAAATACGTCATGACTCATGACAAATGAATTAAAAAAAAAAAAAAACACACACACACACACACAAAATTGACAATCAAGATGAAAAAAAAAATTATAAATTTTTAAACAACTAAAAATATTAAAAATAAATGGGCTTACATGCGTAAGGCTTACTTTTCCGCACTTTTAACCATCAAGTGAAGTTACAAGACCATTTTTTCTACAAAATAAGCAATTTATATGGGTCGGAGCAGTGAGTCAAAAATTGGTGGTTCCACCTATTTTCTGAATCCAATCTATTGTATGACTACATGTATGGAATGATTATTTATATTATTCTATTAAAAATTTAAGAAAAAAAGAATGAAATACACAAACAGCTCCCTGAATGATTTTTAAACAGCAGTTGTTTTAATGTTTCAGTGTTTTTACTGACGCCTGGCCGCTACTAGTGTTTAGTGGTGAATGTTTTCAGTAGTGATCAACTCACTTGACTTGACCTGATCACTTACTACGTTGGATGCAGCACGTACGCTAATTACAACTACAAATGTATGCGATTGAGCTGAGCTTAATGATTTTATGACCTATCACTATGTACATTAATGAGCTTAATGTTAATCTTACTAGAATGACTTCAGGCACATCACACTCTTAAGTTCGATCATCCCCATGTTGTTTATGTACATTTATATGCGGCTCTTTAAATACGTTCAACAATGACGCCATCTCATGGCGAATTTCTCAGTGCTATTGAAATACACAGTGAACAACATCCAAGATGGCGTCATGAATTTCATTCACTGCGTATTTTAATAGTACTGAACAATTCACCTTGAGATGGCGCTTCTGTGCCGTGTTCTAAGATATAACACAGTGACGAGTTTGATCAGAGCGGTGCACTGAAGAGACTACGCGTCCAAACTACGCTATGCAAATCACACGGCGTAGCCTACTACGCGCCCAAGCGTGTTTGTATGGTCAGTGCACGGCTCTGAGTTTTTAAATACCAAATTCGGTAAGTGTCAAACTTAAAAACTGTCAAAATTAAGAGTGCAGACGAAGCATAACTGATTCGTTCGGAAGGAGCTTTTCCGTTTCTGGACTGCTACATATTCTCGCTTTTGTTTTTCACCATCACTCTTTAGTCGCGATTCGGGGAACCTGTCTTCAATTCGGAAACTTTCAAAATAATGTTGTCTTCTATTTTAAGGACAACGGACAAAAAATGTCGTAGTCTGAACTGTTCGAACTGGTTCTGGACAGATGGAAGTTTTTAATTTAAAGCAACACACAATATGTTGAGAATGAAAACCATTCTCGTTAGTCTATTTCGTCCGTTCTTTTAAATGTCCTGTTTGAAAATGAAATGTATAACTTACCTACTATTTTTCTGCCTAAATACATTGTTGGTAATCGATTGCCAGTCGTTTATCAGTTTACCGATTCTCAAAACAGTTTCAATCTATCGACGAGAATGCTGTAAACCACTGAAGTTTTACACTTCGAAAAGTAAACCGATTTGAGCTCAACTCGTTGTGTTGTCATAGTTTTTATCCTTTTGAACCAAATCCATTGACAGGTACTTCACTTTTTGGAATGAAAATCGATTTATTCAACTGTTCTTTTATATGAAAAAGAATGTAAAGAGATTTCACCCAGCAAAATTTGTTTACTTGCTGTGAATGTGGCTTTTTCGACGGTTTGAACAAAGAACTACCGAAACAACCATCGAGTTGCAGGTGGAACACACAACTAAATGATCAGTGCAATCCATTGTTCTTCTTAAGCGATAAACGTGTGTCATAAAAATATCACCCTATAAGGTGATACATTTACCGCATCCTAATTACGGTTTAAGCAATTGTACAACAGCTGGTCCATTTTCATCAGAATTCGGTCAAAATATATTTTCTCCGGGCCACAAGCCTATCTTAGCTACTTATTAAGCAAAAGGACATACCAATTGAGTTAGTACCTATTGAGTATTATCCAAAGCACATACCTGACCAACCGAAAAGAGTTGTTAATGAATTCCGACAAAAATATGGTTGGGTCTTAAGAAAAAAGCCATTCATAGAAATTACAACAAATTCTCAAGTGCTCAATTGTGTGATTTAAGTATAAAAAGGAATGCAACCGAATAATCGACATCAGTTTTTTTGCAAATCTTGAATGAAACACATTCTCTGAAGCATCTTGCTTGAGCGATGAAATAATTTCAAAGTTAGAGAAAATAAAAATAAGTTTTTTCTAAAAGAATTAAACGATATCAACTTTGTGTACCATTTCAAAATGTGAAATTTCGATACAAAATAAACTACTACTCAACTCGTTAAAGTGACCGAAACATTTTCTAAGACACAAAATAGAATATCAAAAGTAAAATCATAGTTACAAAAGTTATTTGTTCAATAAATTGCATAGAATATTGAACATTTCACCTTGAAACAGATCAGTTAAAGTTTAACCAACAAGCAAATCACATCGAGTGTTTGAAAACACGCGGTGTGTTTAAAAATGATCATCAAAGTGATTTCAAAATGGAAAATCCATCTATCAATATTGGCACTGGCCATTGTGCTGATAGCAAGTGTAAAATCATCAATATTGATTGAAAGTGATATTTTAGTTGAGGCTGATGATTTCCGTGTGAAAATAAATCAGCGTGAAATGGTCAAAAATGCAATCAATCAAACGGTTAATAGTGAACGCATAAAACGTGCCGCAACAGCCCGAAAGGAGCGTATTTGGGATTTTGGTGTTGTTCCATATGTCATCGATGGAATATTTAGTGGTGATGAAAAAGCCGGTTTCAAAGAAGCAATGAAACATTGGGAAAACTATACGTGTATCAAATTTGTCGAACGAAATGCCAACGAGCATAAAAATTTTATTCGTTTTACCGAATTATCATGCGGTTGTTGTTCGCATGTTGGCAAACAAGGGAATGGTGCACAAAATGTATCAATTGGAAAAAATTGCCATAAAATTGGTGTAATTGTGCATGAATTGGGCCATGCAATTGGATTTTGGCATGAACACACCCGTCCCGATCGTGATGAATATGTTCGTATTCTTGGTGCAAATATTTTAACCGGTCATGAGCATAATTTTGATAAATTAACAACAGCCGATGTGGATTCACTGGGTGAACCATACGATCACAATTCTATAATGCATTATGCTCGAAATACATATTCGAAAAATGTATACGATGCAACAATTCTACCGAAACGTGGACGAAATATGCGACGTCCACCAAAAATTGGTCAACGTGATAAATTAAGTCCAAGTGATATAAAACAAGCAAATCGTTTATACAAATGCCCAGAATGTGGTGGTACATTTCTGAATCAGCAAGCTGCGTTCACGGCACCAAATTACGATGGCCAATTGATTTCAAGTGAACGCCATCATTGTGAATGGCGTATTGCCGCAACACATGGTGAACGAATCCGATTGAATATTACCGATTTTAAAATGTTTAAATCAATCGATTGTCATCGTGATTATTTGGAGATTCGTGATGGATATTGGATTAAATCACCGTTATTAGGACGTTTCTGTGGTGAAATTGCCGATATACCGATCATTATGTCAACGGGAAATCGTATGGTTGTAACATATGTGTCCGAGCATTTGGAATATCGTGGTTTTGCTGCCAATTATGAGGCCATTTGTGGTGGCAATTTAACCATTGTCAATGGAAATAAAATTGAATCACCCAACTATCCGCAATTGTATTTGCCAAATAAAGAATGCATTTGGCGTATCACCGTGCCACCAAATTATCAAGTGGCATTGGAATTTTATTCATTCGATGTGGAACCACATTCAAGTTGTCGACGTGATTTTATTGAAATTCGTGATGGTGCCGATGCAAAATCACGTTTAATTGGAAAATACTGTGGCAATTCATTGCCACCAATTTTGGCGACAACATCAAATCAAATGTTTATTCGATTTGTCACGGATGGATCGGGTGAACGGAGAGGATTTTCAGCTGCATTATTCCAGGAAATTGATGAATGCAAGCTAAAAGAGCATGGCTGTGAACAAAATTGTATCAACACATTGGATGGATACAGTTGTGATTGTCGACTTGGATTTAAATTGCGCAGTGATATGAAAACGTGTGAAGTGGCATGTGGTGGCATAACCAATGCAACGAGTGGCATCATTGAATCACCATCATTTCCAAATCCATATCCAGCCAATGAAGAATGTGTTTGGGAAATTGTGGCTCGTGAACCATATCGCATTGCACTGAATTTTACACATTTTGAATTAGAGGGTAGTCATTTGGTGCAAGAGGAATGTGATTATGATTCGGTAACAGTGTCGTCGAAATATCGAGATGGTCGAATCAAACGGCATGGAATTTACTGCAGTGAACTATTACCGGCATCAGTGACTTCGCACACTAGCATCATGCGAATCAAATTTAAATCGGATAAAACGGTGCAAAAAGCCGGATTTTCAGCTGCTTTTTCAATGGTCATTGATCGATGTGCCATTAAAAATGGTGGTTGCAAACATTATTGCCGTAATACACTCAATTCATTTCAATGTTCCTGTAAAAGTGGATTTATTCTTCATGCAAATGGTTTTGATTGTATTCCAGGTGGTTGTCGATATGAAATTACAACACCATACGGTGAAATTCGAAGTGCAAATTATCCGAAAAATTATTCCAAAAATATGGATTGCATTTGGCATTTTAAAGCAATCCATGGCCATCGACCACATTTGGAATTTCGGAAATTTAACATTGAAGATGGTTATGAATGTACAAATGATTTTGTTTCCGTGTACATTGCCGTTGAGGCAACAAAACGTTTTTATGTGACCGGTGAAACGTTTACATTGGGTCAATTTTGTGGTTCAAAATTACCAGATCCAATTTCATCACCATCAGATGATTTGTATATGGCTTTTAAAACAGACAACAGTGTACAGCGTCAAGGATTCCTTGTAAAACATTCAACGGTTTGTGGTGGCCATTTTATTGCATCAACAACAACCAAATTCATTTACTCCCATGCCCGGTTCGGTGATACATTTTATGAACACAATACAAGCTGCGATTGGATTATATTGGCCAAACAACCAAATCAACGAATCCATTTGACATTTGTGGAATTTGATGTGGAAGATGAACAAGCCTGTTCATTTGATTATGTTGACATTTATGAAGAACGTGATAATCGTAAATGGAATATGTATGGACGATATTGTGGTACACAAAAGCATTTTGAAATTATGTCATCGGGACGTTTACTTATACGATTCCGTAGCGATGGTACGGTAAAGAGAAAAGGATTTTCGATTTCGTATGGTATTGCCAATTCAACCATTATTCGAGATTATCAGGCCGGATCAACAAGATTTACACGGATTAGCAGCACAAATGAAGATGACCTCTTCGTTTAATAGTAAAGTTTCTACTGTCTAGATTGGTGTCGGTTTTTCTACTGTGGAATTTTGTTGTTCAAAGTGATGAAGCGACCATACAAACTCATTAGGTCATTAGGGCACGTAGTAGGCTATTTCATGTAATTTGCATAGCACAGTCTTGTCGTTTCATCACTTTGTTTGTATTAGAAGTATTTTTGTATAATATTTGTAATTACAAGTTACATTTTTTGGAACATATTTTAAACGTATCAGTTTAGTTAAGGATTTTGCTCATAAAATACATACAAAAAAAACATTTGAAGCGAATATGTCTACATAAACTCCAAAATAAACAAACTCATTGAGATAAACATTCTATTTTTGTGTGTTATTTTCTTTGAAACGTGCCAAAAAAAGGTACCGGATATTTTCACATCATTCTATGCCACCAATTTGATCTCAGTAAACGGTACAGGTATACCTGTAGGTAAGCGCATCCAACAAAGACTTATCTCGATAAATTTAAATGTTTTACCAAAAAAAAAC
Organism: Aphidoletes aphidimyza; assembly: GCA_030463065.1. NCBI lineage: Eukaryota > Metazoa > Arthropoda > Insecta > Diptera > Cecidomyiidae > Aphidoletes > Aphidoletes aphidimyza. Next base: position 39,830,119 of record CM059999.1, read on the forward strand.
AATAATCTTTACAACATTTGGAACCGAAATAGTCCATTGAAGAGGTAATTTTACAGCCTTGTTTTTTTAAACACATTTTTCATAGAAAAAAGTTGTAGAAATTAATCCACCCAAAAAATGTGCATTTGCAGTTTTTTTTTCCCTCAAAACCAAAGAGCAAATCACACGAGGCATTACATGCAACGATGAGAAACATAACGCTGCGGCGTTATTGTTATTTAAAGCAGCAGAGAACAGAACGAATATAACGATTCATTTTTGTTACAGCGTACACACGCACAAAGAGGAAAAGAAGAAGAAATTTTCAAGCAGACATTGTTTTGAATTTCTAGGCATTATACTGAGCAATGCTCGATGAGCATTAATAGGCATTAACACCACAAAAATGCATTAATTTCAGTATCTGCACAACATAGCGAGATCTCAATATGTCACAAAAGAAATGCTAACATTTAAAAAAAAAGTATACTTAGCCATTATAATGCCTGTAATGCACACAGTAATGCCCACGAGAAATGTAATGCCCAATAAACTTGAAGTAATACTGTTCTCGAAAATCGAAATGACTTATTAAAATTGGACGTGTGAAATCTGAATATTGAAAGACATCATGGGCATTGAATTTTTGCATTTTAAATTCAAAATTTGCGGGGATTACTGGCGATAGAGGCATTACTTTTGAGTGATCTGCCGCTTGCATAAAACAGATGAGTTTATACATTCTTCTCTGTTTGGCTCGAACTTTCTCTACGATTTAATGCAATCCGAGTGAACAGTGAACTGAAACATTTTTTAACACTTTTTAATTGCAACTAAATCACATGAAAATTTCAACCTGAAATGGGATTTGTTGATGACCTTCAGGCGTCATCACTCTGCTAATTGATTTTATTCCGAAACCATCAAAATGTTCCTCAAATCCTCTCGCGTACCTGAAATACTGCAGCAGAGCTATGTGGACAAGAAAATTCATTGAAACACTCGATTTAAGAAACATTCCAAATTTTTATTTTTAATTCGATTGTTTGTATTCTTATTCCTAAAAAATTACCGTTTTTTTTTAAATCTTTAAATAAAATTAGTGTATCGACACAACTTATGAGGAGGAGATTAAGACTTTTCATGAAAATGAATCAAGTTTGGCTCGTTTAGTTCTAAGATTGTTTTTGTTTGAATTTTCACTATTTGATGATCGACGTTTATTTCTAATATTGTGGTTTGTTGAAACATTCTGTGGTTGAATTGGTTGTTGGATATCGGCTTGAATCGGATCCGATTGATGTGTTGCCGTTGCCATAGCGGAGGTGGTGTTGCCTTGATGTTGAGCCTGTTGAACCAGTTGAGCTTGTTGCGTTTGTTCATTTTGCTGTTGAAGTCTTTTTTTCAATTTCTTTTGAAGTTCACAAATCTTCTTGGCCAATAAATGACAGTATTCCGATTTTGTGTTTGCCTCTTCGAATGCATCACCTTCGGCTTTTTTTGCATAAGCTGCTAAATTATACGTACATTCATCGGTAATTGTAACATCAATCAATGTCAATTGAATTGATTGGACAAACTTATAAACTAAATTCTTTCGTAGATCGTGTGTGATTGAATTGTGCCAGTCTGTTGTGCTAGACACAATCCATTCTTGCACATTTGCATTTGGGAAATTTATTGGCAACGTTTTCCATATATTATATGGAGTGTGTCGATGTCGAATGTTTGTCACTGATGGATCTGTTGAAATGTTTGACCCTTGAGACACGGCATCAACTTCATTTTGCACATTTTTCATCGACATTTCGATGTTTTTCTCAATAATCTTATTTCAACGGAATATAACTGAATATTATTCGAATCTTTTTAACTGAATCTCGTTCTTGATATTAACAATTTCTTAATAATTTGAAGACAGCTTTTGAAGACAGCTTGTTCAACTCGAAAATTGAATTTTAGTTATGTTTGAAAATTAAAATGTCTCTTAAAAATGGTAAAATAACCACACTTGATCGGCAATCGTAACAAACTAATCACTGTAACAGAATGAATGACTTAACATCATCATATTTGTGTTCTCTAACATGTACATAACAATGTTATGTGCATGGGCGTGGTAAAAAAGTCCGAATTATTTGTTCCAGGTAAATGGTTTCCCTTTACATCGATCGCATTTATACCACACAAGTGATTCTCATGTTAGATTAGTACGGACTGCACTGCTAAAGCACTGCTTTCTATAGAAACACTTATGTCTGTATGTGTGTGTGTAAATGCAACCGATTTTTATGTGTTCATTATAACGTTTACTAAATCGTTTGCTAACCATCATTTGGTGGTCGTTTGCTAGTCGACTGAAACCGTCAAAAATGCATAAAAATCTTTTGGAAAACGATTTCTGACGCATACTGTCCCAAATCAAACGACTATAGTCTATCAGTCGTCTGTCTGGCCGACATTTTTTTTTCACAAGGATTTATGAGACAAATGAACTAAATATGATAAGAAAAAATTCGCTGCCCAGTCTCAATTTGGCCGTTTGGTTAAACAATTCTCATTAGTCTATTTGTCTCGAGATGTCTGCTCTTTAGCAGATTATTTGAGTAATGTTGCTTGACTAGCTGCTTGTGTGGTGTCTTCGATGTACTACTCTCTTTTCTATCAAATAACAATATTTTTTTAATAGGAATGGATATTGGTTTCGCATTGACCAAATTCTTTGACACATTTTGAATTGGATAAATTGGTTCTAGCAACTCGAGCATCTGTGAGTTGAAAGTATCTGGGCTCATCTAAAATGTGTTTATTATGGGCGTTTCGTATAGGTTTTGAGGCTGGCAAAATCTCAAATATTTTTGGCAATTCTATTTCCCATTTAAGCTCATTTACGAGACTAATTCGGGTTTATTTACCTGCATCTTCAGGATTAGTGATATAAGTAGCACAGCATCGTATTAAATGACCAAAATGAAGGACACTTTTTACCTGGAACAAACAATTTGTACCGTTTTACTCCACCCATCCACACATCCACATCTCAGAGATCTCAAATCTCCATGCTATAAAGTCATTCATTTTGGAACAATGATCATCAGTTTGTTACGAAGTGTCGATCGAATCAGTTCATTTTAAATTTATTCCCAAACACAATAATTATTATTGAGTTCTTGAGTTGAAAAACAAAGCTGTGTTCAAAATCAATAACAAAAACAAAATTCAGTGCAAAATATTGAATAAATTCAATTTTAACAAAAAAATATTTAAAAAATCAGCAAGTCGATAATCAATTAAAATGTCCGAGAAAAAAGTGGAAAATAAAAAGTACCGAAATCGAGCGTTGTCAAACTGTATAGAGAAACTGTATTTGGATCCGATGACTGCCGATGTGTACTTTGAGGTCACCGCTGATGATGGCTCAATCGAACGAATCCCGGCGCACAAGGCTCAATTGGCGGCAGTGAGCGATGTTTTCGTAGCGATGTTCTACGGTGATTTGAAGGAGGAAGGCGATGTTCAAATAATTGATGTCACTGCTGAGGCGATGAAAGAGTTCTTGCAGTTCTTTTATGTTGAAGAAAAATGGAAATTGGAATTGAAACTGGAAAATATTGGCGATGTGATGTACCTTGGTAACAAATACAATGCCACCAATTGTATCGATGCCTGTGGCAAATTTGTATGCTTCAATCTCACCGATGACAACGTTTGCACTGGATTAGAACTCGCAATTCTCTACGAGCAAAAAGAACTGCTGAAGTATTGTGAAATGCGAATCGCTTGTAACACGAAGCGAGTGTTCAAGTCGAATACTTTTTTGGAATGTGATAAACGAGCGTTGGCTCACATTCTGAAAATGAATCAACTGTCGTGCTCGGAAACTGTGGTGTTTGAAGCATGCATGTCATGGGTTGAGGCCAAAAGTAAAGCAAATTTTGTGAATAAAGAGCTTATTCAAGTGCACCTTGGTGATTTGTTCTATGAAATTCGGTTTCAATCGATGAAAGTTAGAGACTTTCTCGATCTCTGTTGTTCATACGATTATGCATTCTCAGCCGACGAATTCAAAGATATCATTCAAACATTTTCACCATCTGGAACTTCATCGAAGCTCTTCAATAGAAATCCACGTCAAGTCCTATGGAATGAGAACATTCAATCAGATTCATCAGTGAGAAACATTCAAACCATGTTCGATTTCGATGATACGAAATTGAAATCGTTGCCAATAATACATTATCCAAATACACAAGTGCAAGAATCGAATGTATCTGGCACAAAAGATTGGCACAATTCGATCACACTAGAACTTCGAAATCATTTAGTTCATGAGATATTTTATGGATTATTCTCGACATCGAATGAATTGCACACAATTTCCGAGCAACGCTTGTGTAGCTCGATTAAGTTTGCAATGTTTGTTGAAAAACGTAAATATGAAACATCAAACTCAAGATCTCAATATTTATTTCCTGAGAGCGGTTTTGTGTTCGGTTCAAATAGAATTGAAAGAGAAATTTCAACAGCAAAAAGAACAAATGCAGCAGGCGCAACTGACTCAACGGGCTCAACATCAAGGCGGCAGCAGCAAGTTAGATCACAAAATGAGCAAAACACAAACCAGTATAATCCTAGAAATAAACGAGCTAAACTAGAATAATTCGATTTTCATGAATTCTTGTGAAGATAAGTTGTATCGATATAGAAATAAAAATAAAAATAAAAGTAAATTTGGAATTTTCTTGAAAAAAAATCAATTGTTTCAATAAATCATCTTATCCATATAATTCGGTTCCCCCTCGCCATTTTCCCAGAAACACTTAACTTAAGCCGTAACTACCTCAAAACTTGGAAAGGTAAACTCATTCTTAATGGGCAAGAAATTTAATTGTAAAATAAATTGAATTACATTTGTTGTCGTGAGTTTTCTGTACTGATATTAAACTTGATTTTACCCTCAAACAATTATTTCATCGACTTATTTTTCAGTTTCAATGTCTAGGTAAGCAATTTGACAGCTATATGAAATTATTGTGTGGTGCACTACTTCTAGTTAATTATCCCAGCTCAAAATGTACGCATTTTGAGCTAAAGGCACTTGTGTCGATGAATATTTAGTTGCTTATACAAGCGTTTCATCCGATTTAAATTGGATCGAAAATATCGTTTGCCCAGAAAAATGACGACGAAGCTATTGATATCTTTAATCTTTTTATGAAATCCTATGAATAAATCATAATGATTTATAAATGGCATTTTCTATGGTTATTACTTTTCCGCACATGAAATGTGCTTAGGAAAAGTATTACTTTTCCGCACATGAAATGTGCTTAGGAAAAGTATTGGTTTTGCCTCAAAAATTCAACTCCACATTGCTTGAGTAAATGAACTCCGATCGGGCTCAAATTTTGACCAGAGTCTCAGTTCACCATGGGAACAAATCTTGATTTTCACTTTTTTTATTTGGATACTCGGTTCTGGTAGCTCCGGTGCAAAATGGCGTCGTCGTCGTCGTCGTCGTAGTCTGTACGTTAGCACGATAACTCTCGAACGGAGTCTCAAATTCCAAAGTGACAAAAGCAAATTTGTTCAGAATTATTACCGGATGTTTCCTATTGAATTTGAGCCATATCGGTGTAGCCGTTCCAGAGATATGTGCATTCAAGTGCACGTGAGTCGGGTTTTCAGTACATTTTTACACAAAAACTGATTTTCACATTTTTGACTCTCCTGACCGTATTTTTCAATGAAAATTCATGTTGCTTGCGTCATTTGAATGGTATTCAAGCGCGCTTGACGTTTTACGTATTCAAAAAGTGCATAAAATGTTTCTTCATGCTGAAAAATCATGAAATGTGAACACGTGTGAAAATGTACGAAATTTTTAGAAAATTCTCAGAAAATTGAATTGTAAAAAATGAAAATGACTCACAAATGGATTCTTAAATTGCACAGTATTGTCACCGGAGGAATCCTATTTAATTTGAGCCATATTGGTATAGCCGTTCCAGAGATATGTGCATTCAAGTGAACGTGAGTCGGGTTTTCAGTACATTTTTACACAAAATCTGATTTTCACGTTTTTTACTCTCCTGACCGTATTTTCCAATGAAAATTCATGCAGTTTGCATAATTTGAAAGGTAATTAAGTCCGCTTGAAGTTTTACATATTCATACAATGCACAAAATGTATCTTCATGCCGAAAAATCATGGAATATGAATACGTGTGAAAATGTACGAAATTCTTAGAAAATGGAAGTTTGATATGAATATATCTCAAGAAAGGAGTCTCAAATCGCAAAGTGAAGATGGCCAATGTTTTGTGTTTTGAACATTTTGCCCATTTTCATGGCAGAACCAATACTTTCTCTCCTGACTGGTCGATGAATGAAATTGTTCAAGAGAAAAATCAAATTCCATATCAATGCGGAAAAGTCAGGATTACGAATGCAATTTATTTTAGTTATTAAATTGTTTTTGAATATTTCAATAGCTCACAAAATGAATCAATAGTATTAAAAGATGCCTTGGTCAACATTTAAAAGTCAATCGAAAAAAGTCAAAATTGTATTGAAGTTATTCAGACGCCAAGGTATGTAATATATTCTCACAAGAAGCGTAAGTTCAGCTGCATGGAAAACAGTTTCTCTTGGAAATGAGGATGAGTTCAGAAGTTAATGCTGGCTGGCTGGTCAGCAGTGCTGAGCTGAAAAAGGAAGCTACAGAACAAACACAAACAAAACATCTCAATGCATAAAGTTGGAAATCGATGATCGAATTGTCTGAGAAGATTCCGTTTAATTTGAGGGTGGATTTAATTTCCAGTTTAAAATCTTCATTTGAATCAAAGAAATTACCTTGGCAAACATTTCCATTGAGCAATTAAAAATGCCAAATCCTTCTAAGCGGAATATTCATTGTGATCGGCCAATGGACAACACTAAATATTGTTTGAGTTTTATTGTTAATTTGTACCACATGAGCATCAAAGTAAACAATATTGGCTCACGCATTTATATTAATGATAGATTCCATTGGATGCCTCATTCATGCAGTCAAATTAGTCAATAATCATTTCAAATCGAAATTACAGAATCAATTTCCTTGCATTGACATTTCAGATTGAGGTGTTTTCAACAACAAGGACTACAGCGCCGTCTATGTTATGAACGCACTCTATGTTCAATAATGAACTGTCACTAACACCGAATAAGGAATGAGAAATGTCAACAACTAACAAGCTCATTAGTCACTGACGCTTCTCACCGTTGACAATATCAGCATTTGATTGTATTTTTGTCATTTTGTTTTTGATTTTATTTTTTTAAATTTCTTACTCTCAAAACACTATTTGTATGACGAATTAGAAATACCCAATTGGTTCATAGTGTTGTCGGTAAAATATTCTCATCGTCTCCACTTTATCAGTGAATTAAACAAAACAAAGGTAAACAAAAATCATACAAATTTACTTAATTTACCTTTTTATTCAGGAAATTATTCTATTGTTTCATGTTATTTTAAGTTCAAATTCTTTTTTTCAGATTTCGTACATTGTGCTCGAGTATTTTTCCACGTTTTTTATCTGATGAACCGATAAACGTTATGATTGTCCGCCAACTTGAAATCGAAATGTGCATAAGTGCTTATATCCAAAGGAAGGATATTGTTGTTGTTTTCGTTGCCGAGCTGTTAGTATTTCCACCCTCTGCTTATATCTGCTGCTTGCAAGACACGTGGTTGCAAAACTGCAGTCTTTTTAAATTGGATTCCGTACTTAAATTTCAGTTTAATTAATGTTATGAAAACACCTCTGAACGAAGTGTAAACAGAGTGGCGCACTGAAATATCCTGCCCATAAAATGACTGCCATCACATTTTGTGTGGCGCTAGTGAAATATCCTTTTTGATCCAATGTTCTTCAAACAATTCAACTACTTCTGCATGCCATTGCTGGAAATTCGAACTAGAGTGCACCAGTGCGATTGAGTCCGTTTTCTATCAATTTGATTAAAGTTGGGCTACGGTTAATATTGGCTCACAGGGAACCTGCAAACCGAAATGTTTATGCAAGCCACTTGAATGCCAAGTTCGAATTTATAGCACGATGGAAGTTAATTCCAACAAAATAACACTATTTTGTTTGCTGCGTTGCAATTTACAAATGCTCAAAGTACACAGACAGTGTTTGCTCAAGACTCGCACTGGCGCACTCTAGTTTAAATTTCCATTTACGCAAACAATGTTCATACACAAATATACACGTATATTCATTTTATAAACGTAAATACACTCATAATTTTTATAGAATTTATGAAGTGGAATAAACGTGTATAAATAAAGGTGTACAACGGACAGGATGTTGTCCGTCCGTCTGCTGTCCGTTCGCCCGTTTAGTGATTTAGGACGGAAGGACATTTTTCATATTGTCCGACTTGAGAAGAAAGAAGGACGGACAAATGTTCAGAACGGACGGACAAATTTTTCCTACTCAAAAATTTGTTCGTCCGTCCTTCTTCTCAAGTCGGACAATACGAAAAATGTGCGTCCGTCCCATTAAAAATCACGCATCACCTTTTTCCATCATATGCACTATGTCGAACGAGACAACCGATTCAATTCAGATTTAAACACTAAAATAAAAATAAAAATACAACTACAAACAGTTCTCAAATGGACAGCATTTATTTTCAATTCAGAGTTTCTAATAAAATATAGGATATGATAGGAAATATCATATATTTCTTCGAATTTTGTTTCTAAAATAATATTCAAATCTTTTCATTTGTTTTTTATTTGTTGATTTTTTTTCGTTGATATTTTTCTAATACACAAGGTTCGTTTTATTTTTCGTTCAAATTCAAATCTATGTAATTACTTCATGCCTGGGGGAAGATAAAAAATTCTCATCCCTGGTCCATTGTAGAGCGATCTATTCCATTCATACGAGTCGTATCGTTTCATTTCAATCAAGCTAAAATTTGTATTTCCATTTCGGGTGGCCCATTTTGTTGAAAGGAAGACCGTGTCTGGTACATAAATCTTAAATTTTTGTGCTCCGGCCAATTTTTCTCGTTCTGTATTCAACATATCCAGTTGAAGTATCTCTGCCGACTTAAAGTTGAATAACTTGATTTGTTTTAAATTTCTTAATGTTTTAATGAATAGCAGAATATCGAGCATTTCTCTATCCAAGTAAAGACGTTCGACATTCATACATTTCTCTACAACAATTTCATTTTTGGATTTACCACATTCCATTATGGAATTCCAACGACGCCCTCCTAAATATGCTGTTTCAGCATATTCGATCAAATGGGTGGAAAGCGGTTTAAGGGCTTCAAGGGTTTCGTGATCAGAACCACCAAGACAAAGTTGTTCCAAATAGTGTATTGGATACAATTGATCGTGCGGGTAAATTTGCCATGCATTTATATGTAAACGCTTTAAGAAACCATTGCTGTGAAGTTGATATAATAAATCCCATAAAGATTTTCCCTCATACTCATCATCGATATACATTGCTTTCAATTCAAATGTATCGAGTTTTACTTTTGAATTGAGTAATGCATCTTTGTTGGACATCAATGTTAATGAATCGCATGAAAAATGACGTATATTGGAATTACGTTCGAAAAACGTACAAAGTTCATTAATTCTTTTTTCGGTTTCCACGACCAATTCCAAACGCTCAAGCTTTTCATATCGCTGCAGTAACCAATTATATTTCGTTTTGAAAGTTACTCGAGAGAATTGAATATATCGCACATGTTTACAATGTTGCAGAAGAACACCGTAAAGATCTTGAGTGACTGTACTGCTTGCTAGTTCAAACACTTCGATATTTGGCAGAATTTTCACAATATAATTCACTAATCGCTTATTGAGGCGTACATTTGTGAGAGTAAGTTTTTTGACTGATTTTAATTGGTCGACAATCAATTTAAAGTACTTGAATTTGCCTAAATCAGAGTGCACGAAAGTTATATGGGAAATTCCGTGAATCTGGATTTCTTTAAAAATATTATTTTCGATGGCAATCCAAGTGATAAATGGAATAAAACCTGGTATTGGAACCAACTTTGTACTGCGAAAAGCATTATTGTCTAAGTCTATCATATAAATCCCATCACTTAAATAATTAAATTTACGGGCTGAATAATTACGTGTAAAAAATTCGCCCGTCATTTGTTGCATCGATTTACATGTTTGGCTCAATGAATGCAAATCCTTCAACGAGAGATACTCGAATAGTTCGTCGAAACAATCGCCATTCAATTTGAAAATTGCAGATGACAATAAATGTTGGTTGTCATTCGATGAGCCCGCAACTGACATTCCATTTGAATTTTTACCATTCCTTTGAGTCTGATTTCTTTGATTTTTATTTGCACCATTCTCGTTGCTCCTTTTTCTTTGTACCAATTTTATTAGATTGTTCCCCATCAGTGGTGTCGTTATTTGCCTTAGATTTGTTTTATTTATGTAATGAACACTGTGAAATAATCAATAAAATAAAATTAAATTAACACATTATGATTAGAGCTGTCAACGAACAAGCAATTTGCGAAAGTTCGTTCGTTCGTTTGTTGGCAAAATAGTTTTAAATAATGAAAGTATATGCTTAACGGTGGCTCACATCGATTGTTCCATACAAAATGTTTGGGAACAACCCCCCAGTTTTATTTTTTGGGTTAGGCCGACAACTTATGTTCAAAATTTCAGATCGATACGAGGACTTTAAATCGATTTTTCAGAATGTTGGGAAATTTGTCACGGTTTTGTGTCTCCAGACGATATTTCTCGGTCAAAATGAGTTTTCTAAAAAAACTTTGTTATTCCTCAAATTCTGTTTAAGGATACATGATTTTTCATGAATTTTCACATTTTCAATGTGCGCCACTCTGTTTATCTTATAGAATAATTTCCTGAAAAAAAGGAAATTAAGTAAATGTTTGTAATTTTGTTTACCTTTGTTTTATTTGATTCACTGATAAAATGGAAACGATGACAAGATTTTACCGACAACACTATGAACAAATTGTTTGAACAATTGGCTATTTCTAATTCGTTATGGAAAAAGTTTTTTGAGAGTAAGAAATTTACAACAACAAAAATCAAAAACCAAATGACAAGAATGGAATCAAATTCTGATATTGTAAACGGTAAGAAGCGTCAGTGACTAATGAGCTCGTTAGTTGTTGACATTCCTCATTTCTCGTTCGGTGTTAGTGACAGTTTTTTTCATTGTTGAAGAGCGAGTGCGTTCATCACTTGGGCGGCGCTGTATTTCATTTTGTTGAAAACACCTCAATCTGAAATGTTAATGCAAGGGAAATGATTCTGTAATTTCGATTTGAAATCACGGAGAACGGCAGTTCTCCCAGTGGCGCACCAAAAAATACACTTTTGAGTGCAACACTATATATACGCGAGTTTTCGGATTCTGTGTTGCCAACCGATGTCATTCGTGGAATAGGCATTGGCGTGTAGCTTAGGACCAAACTAAACGAAAGCCGTCGTCAAAATGAATTTTTGTGGAACTAAAAAAAAATTCGCTTGGGGGACGTATGGGGGTGTTTTTGTCAGATTATATAGCATATCACCCGGTGGTAACTTTAACCACTTTTGTTGAATGACCAATCGATAGTACTCTTCAATACCTTTCCAAAGAGTGCTCAACCATCAAAATCGGTTGACCCGTTCAAAAGTTGTGTACGTTTTCCCAGAAGGGGGGTTTCCCCTGAAAATTGCGTTGGTATGTATGTATGACTTTGTACCTTGTCTCGATTTCTTTGGTGTATAACATTATTTTTAGGGAATGTGAGGGGCAGTTCAAAACCGTCGAGAACGGCCGAATTTCTTTACATATAGCAAATTGAGCAGGGGGCGAGTGCCAGGGTGTCGATTTTTTTCAAAATTCCATAGCTCCGCTAATACACAACATAGAAAACCATTTTACGTGGCGCTTGTGAAAATATATTGTCGTTCCACAGTCCTCAAATAATTCAACAATTTGTCCATGCCATATTACAATGAATGTGAACTAGAGTGCGCCAGTGCGAGCGAGGCGTTTTTCTATCAATTCGATTAGAGTTAGGCTACGATTTACTCACTCACGATGAGCCTGCTATCCAAAATGCGGTTGTCAATCGTTTGTATTCCAGTTTTGATTATAGCCATTGTTATTCAAAGATAATGAAAGTGAAAACGTTCGGGACTCGCACTGGCACACTCTAGTTCACATTCATTGTAATATGGCATGGACAAATTGTTGAATGATTTGAGGACTGTGGAACGACAATATATTTTCACAAGCGCCACGTAAAATGTGATATCAGTCATTTTGTGGGCAGGATCTACTAGTGCGCCACTCTGTTTATACCTCGTTCAGAGGTTTTTCATCTTCTTATTATTGACTAATTCAACTGTATGAATGAGGCATCCAATGGAATCTATCTGGAATATAAAAGCCATAATGAGCGGTCCGTTGTTCTTTGAAATGTTATGCGTTATTATTATCAATGTATTTAAAATGCTTGCATTGAATTATGCATTCAAACAACAACAGTTTGATTCGATGCTCATTTTGATCGGATGCTGTTTGCAAATTCCAGTGTATGGAAAAAAAAACTGAGTCTCAGCTCTTAACTGAAATTTCATTTCAGTCAGTTCACGCTAACAGCGTACGTTTTTCAACTAAAAAAAAATAAAATATTATAATAATGGTTCGATTCAATTTTATCCATAAAGGAACACAAAAGTAAGTTTGAAATTGATTGATAGTATCAATTTGATACACAGGACAATTTAAAGTTTCGTATTTATTTTTAATTAAATTTTTTTCAACTTGATTGACATGCATTTGAATGAAAATCTCTTGATTCAATATATGACAGAATTTGTAAAGATATTCTAGTAAATAATCTTTGTGCTCATGCTTTTGAAATCAGTTAAATCTGAGTTCGGATATTATTCCTCGTGTGTTGTTATCCCCGATGAACTCTATGATGATACCTGAGCCAGGTAATTGAACTTTGTCCTTAAGACTCCAACCTTTATATATTACTTGCTGTTCTGAAGAATGTTTGAATTGAATATCGTACTGAAATCCTGGTTTGATCCAAATCGGTTTTGTTAATGCTATATTCTCAAACACGTATTTGTTAGTTAATATGACATTTGCGTCAATGTAAAGAGCTTCAGTGACATCATCATCGGATGTTTCATAAATGGTCATTTCAACTGGTAGGTGATTACTATTTGGAGTGGAACAGCAGATTTCACCGAGCAAAATTGGTTTATTTACTGTGAATGTGGTATTTTCAACGGTCATGAACGGAAAAAGGTGGGACCCACCTTCACTTCGATTACATGGAATCACTGCGTTAGCATTCCATTGCAGAACACGAAATTCACGTCGGTCTTTTTTGAACATCTTCGGTTGAAAATCTTTGCATCTGATCATTTGTAGAATTTCTAGATGTTCGTCGAGTGAAAATACTTCTCCATACGATGCCGTCAAATCGGCAAGCTCCTCAAATGTTATTGAACCAAAACGAATCTCGTAAAATAAGTCACCCAGATGAGTATCAATCATTTCCCTGGTTATTTCTTCTTGTTTGGCTTTCGCCTTAACCCAATTCATGCATGCATGAAACACTTTGACCTCGGAACATAATAATTCATCACATTTCAGAATGTGGCTTAACACGGAACGATCGCAGTCCAAGAAACTGGACGACCCAAATACATCTTCCGTGTCTTCAACAAACTTTGATTCGCATAGTTTCTTTACATCGTCGATATCAAAATAGGTAGCAAGACCATAGATGGAACACACGCTGTCATTGCTGAGGTTGAGTTCATCTTTCAGGAATCGATCGCAAATGCTTTGACAGATAGTGACATCGTACTTTTTGCCAAGGTTCACCACATCGAACGCATTTTCGACGGTAAGATTCACTTTGGTCCGGTAAAAGAACTGCAGAAACTCTTTGAATGCGTCCGCAGAAGCGTCAGTGATTTCAACGTCACCCTTTTCCTTCAGGTCACCATAAAACATTGCATTGAAGACATCACTTCCAGCAGCTAATAGGATCTTGTTTGCTGGAACCCGTTCACGATTATCGTCATCACCAAACACAAAGTAAACGTCGGCTGTTTCGCTTTTCAGGTAAAAATTGTCTATTTTTGCCAACAACGTATGATTCTCATAGCCATCGGCCGATGCTTGAATCGATGCCATTTTTGATGATATTTCGGCTGTTCAATCAATATTCCTGTATTTTTCGTTGTGTGCGAAATCTGAAAAAAAGAATTCAAAGTTAAAATACATGATATTAATAAAATGAAATACTAATTTCATGGAAAAGAATATAAATTAAGTTAATTTTTGTGTTTTTGTTTACCTTTGATAATTCACCGATAAAGTGGAGACGATGAGAATATTTACCGACAAATATATGAACAAATTGAATATTTCAAAATCGCTATGGAAATAGTTTTTTGAGAGTAAGAAATTTACAACAAAAAAAATCAAAAACCAAATGACAAGAATGGAATCAAATTCTGATATTGTGAACGATAAGAAGCGTCAGTGACTAATGAGCTCGTTAGTTGTTGACATTCCTCATTGCTCATTCCTCATTCGGCATTTGTGACAGTTTTTTTCATTGTTGAAGAGCGATTGCGTTCATCACTTAGACGGCGCTGTATTTCATTTTGTTTAAAGCACCTCAATCTGAAATGTCGATTCAAGGAAATTGATTCTGTATTTTTGATTGGAAAGTATTATTGACTAATTCAATCGCATGAATTTGAATGAAAATCTCTTGATTCAATATATGACAGAATTTGTAAAGATATTCTAGTAAATAAACTTTGTTTTTATTCATTTGAGATCATATTAAAACAGAGTCCAACTATTATTCCTCCTGTTTTGTTTTCCCCGATGAACTCTATGATGATATCTGAGTTAGGTACTTGAACTTTGTCCTTAAGACTCCAACCATTATATTTCTCTTGTTGTAATGTAAAATGTTTGAATTGGATTTCGTACTGAAATCCTGGTTTGATCCAAATCGGTTTTGTTAATGCTATATTCTCAAACACGTATTTGTTAGTTAATATGACATTTGCGTCACTGTAAAGAGCTTTGGTGGCACCATCATCGGATATTTCATAAATGGTCATTTCAACTGGTAGGTGATTACTATTTGGAGTGGAACAGCAGATTTCACCGAGCAAAATTTGTTTATTTCATGTAAATGTGGTTTTCTCAACAGTTGCGGGAAAAAATGCACTCACACTACTAATAGTTCGACGGCATATCTTCGTTGCATTTCTGTTCCATTGCGGCTCAAAATTGATCGATCGCATTCCAAGAAACTCGACGACCCAAATACACTTTCCGTGTCTTCAACAATCTTTGACTCGCATAGTTTCTTAACATCGTCGAGATCAAAATAGGTGGCGAGACCATAGATGGAACACACGATGTCATTGCAACAATGTGAGAACGTCTTTCAGGAATCGCTCGCAAATGGTTCGACAGGTCACGACGTCGTACTTTTTGCCAAGGTTCACCACATCGAACGCGTTTTCGACGGTTAGATTCACTTTGCTTCGGTAAAAGAATTGTAGAAACTCTTTGAATGCGTCCGCAGAAGCGTCAATGATTTCAACGTCACCCGTTTCCTTCAGATCGCCATAAAACATTGCTTTGAAGACATCACTTCCAATGGCCAATAGGTCCTTGTGTGCTGGAATCCGCTCGCGATTGTCGTCGTCACCAAACACAAAGTAGACATCGGCTATTTCGCTGTTCAGATACAAATTTTCTATTTTTGTCAACAGGGTAACGTTACCATAGTTTCGTGACCTGAGAGAATTTCCATAGTTTTTAGCCTGAGTTCGTGCCATTTTTGATGATATTTTGGCTGTACGATCGATACTCCGGTATTTTTCAGATTGTTCTCGTATTTGTCGTATTCGAAATCTGAAAAAAAAATTAAAATAACATAAAACGATAGAATCATTTCCTGGAAAAAATGTGAATTTAGTGAATTTTTGTGTTTTCGCTTACCTTTGTTTTGTTTGAATCACTGATAAAGTGGAAACGAAGAGAATATTTAACCGATAACACTATGTAAAAATTGGCTATTTCGAAATCGTTATGGAAATAGTTTTTTAGTAGAAAGAAATGAAATAAATCTAATACTGGATGACAAGAATATAATCAACTTCTGATATTGTAAACGGTAAGAAGTGTCAGTGACTAATGAGCTCGTTAGATGTTGACATTCCTCATTTCTCGTTCGGTGTTAGTGACAGTTTTTTTTCATTGTTGAAGAGCGAGTGCGTTCATCACTTAG